>OY856409.1:791745113-792325113 GCA_963693085.1 Alisma plantago-aquatica
GCGGTCTTGGAAAGTCAAAGTGGGAAAACGGTCAACACTTTCAAACGATCTCAATTCGATTGAAGGTTGATAATTGAAATCAATCAATGTGATTCAAGGTTGACTTCATTCAATCAATTGATGATATAAATGGTCTAATGTTGCCCTAATCGAACCCTAATGACAACCTAGGATATTAAGGGGTTAATTGACTAAGGTTTTGACCATGATGATGATCAATGGGGTGAATTACCAAAATACCCCTGAAGGGCCAATTGAGTTATATCTTGCTCAATTCAAACCCTAATTACATGAGAATGATGTTTTTAGCTATAATGACTCCATCCAACCTGATCTAGAGTGATGTTGACATTACCTAATAGTATGAGGAGAGAGAAAGTACTTCTAGAGAGAGAAAATACCCTTTTTAAGTGGAAACCCAATTTAAGCATCTCCAATGCTTATGAATGAGCATAATTTGGGTATGATTCACCTATGTGAAATCATAGAAACCTTAATTATGATAAATGATGAACCTTTAACTAATCTAAGAGCATCAATGAAGATGTTACTCATACATGATGATGTGATGAGTTCAATTCACCTTAATGTGAATAGTAAGCCCTGACTCAAGGGTGATGACATGTAATGTGAATAGTAAACCCTAATTCAAGGGTAATGGCGTGATTTTGAATATTAAACTCTATTTGATGTGAATTAGAGATTTAACTCTTATAACAAGAGTAGGAAGTATATTCCTTATTTTTGTATTACCTTTATCAGTTGTATTAACCATGCAGGTTCTGATATGAAGGTAATCATATCTAGGTATGGATGTTGATGTTATATTCATTAAAGGCATGTTGTTAGCCTTATGAATAAGTAAAGTAATCTGATGTCTTGTCAGTGGCATCCTATGCTGATAATTAGTTGTGAGAGCCATGAATACCATCAAGGTCATGCCTTAGAGATGACTTGTGATGAGGATAATGAGAAATGATGATTGATATGAGTTAGGCCTGTTACATTTAGTATTCTTCTTTTATAGCTGCTATGCTATTGTTATTGTTTAAAGAACGATGTATGATGTTAAAGAATACTGAATGTACCTAACTAATCAAGTATAATGTAGAGCCCTGATCATAGATCCATCATTGTCAGAAATTAAGTGATGGTGAAATAGGTTTTCCTCAGGGAACTCCTGGAGCACATACTTTTGAGTATGTGGGGTACATGGATGTGTAGAACCTTACATCCTAGTGTAGGAAAGTGATGTAGATGTGTAATCCATCCATCCTTCACTATATTTCCATATCGTATCAGTGGTAGGTAAACATGAAACCTCCTGATGACGAAGAAAGCACAGATATCCGTATCAGTGGTAGGTAAACATGAAACCTCCTGATGATGAAGAGAGTACAGAACGCCACTGTGACTCTAGAATAGCGAAGGACCAGTTTACCCTGGTGAGCTATAGTAGTAGAGACACAAGATGTCCTACAAGTGATCCTCTTACTGACTGAGGAAGGTGAAGGTCATGAGAATCCGGCTCTCTTAATGACCTATGTATGATACTGATGTGACTTCTCAGCGATCAGTTGGAGTATGAGTGGTAAGCCTCATCTCCACAGGGCATAATGTTGTTTGTAAAACATAATCAACCATGTAGTATAACTTGTTAGAGGTGACTCCAAGTTAGTTGATTGATGTTACATTGCAATAATGTTTATATTCTCCATATCTCCTAAATGGTTGAGATCTTGTTATACCTGCAACTGTTATAGAATGCTTTAAAAGCCTTACTGCTTAAAATATTCTTTGATGTTATAATAAAGCTTCTGGCGAAGAGTTATAACTCTCGCTGGGACAATTATGTATAATTGTCTCACCCCGTAGGCTTCAACTTTTTAGGTGTACGTCGGAGACGAAGGAACTAGCCTACAGGTGATCAGTCTCAGCAGCAGCATCAGGGGCAGCAGTAATCTCAGGTGGAGATTGTCCTGCCATATGGTGTAGTTAGAGTCAGTCCTATGTGTCCTCTGTACTCTCAGGTCTTGGAGTCTTTTGTATAGTGATCTTGAGATTTTGTATCTTGATGTATATAATTACTCAAGAAGTAATTATCCTGAGATGTAAACAGTTTATCTCACTTTATGAAAGAAGCTTTTATGGATCCAAGCTCTTGTCTCGAAAAGTTTTAATTTCCCGTGATTTTTGTCTTCCGCTGATTACCGATTCGCTTCCTCTAAGTTTTAATCGTGTTTATGTCATGGTTTGGAGATCAGAGCCCACATCTAGTGTGTTCCTCCTCTCTCTTAGCATCATCTAGAGGAAAGATAAAGAGATGGTCACCTTGTTTGGACCTTGGATGAGTGGTGACATCCTTGGTGGAGTTTTGGGCACATGTTTGAGGTGTGTTTTTCTCCTAGAAGTGTTATCTCGGGCTTGAGAGCCTTGGAGAGGCTTTGTATCAGTTTTTGGATGTCTTGAGGGGCATACTATTGATTTTAGGGTGTCTCTAGATGCACCATATTGGTTTGTGCCACCTAGGGTTTACCCCTATCAGTTTGTGAAGAGAGGAGGAGATGTGTATTGTCCTTGACCTAGGAGGGTGACCTAGTAGGTGAGACATGGTTCTTATCACATTGTTTTATGGTGTTGCATGTGGCTATTTCTTCATGGACATGTGTCACCTAGAGTTATAAGGTGGTGACACCTTCCCCTTGCTCTCTATTTCATCTCTCTTGTATATATATCCCTTTCTCTCCATGCAAGAGAAACCTTTTGGTTATCTTTTCATTCTCTCCTTGGTGGCCAAAATACGTAATCAGCCATTTAGTAAAACTGTATAGGATCAAATATGAAAACATTGGATAAGGCCTTGCTTGATCTTTATACAATGTTGATGATACAAAATATACATGTTCTTCATATTCCTTTTAAATTATCAAGATATTCCATAAATCAAACAGTAAATTCTCTTCCTGTTAATAATCATTACCTATTTCACATAATTGTAATTATACTGCTTCTTAGTTTATCTTACTTGTGATAATAATAGAGTTGGTGGTGAGTTATATCTCCCGCTGAGATTTGGAATCTCACCCCATGGGTTTCCCACACCCTTTTTAGGTGGAGGAGCATGAAGAGGTAGAGATCGTGCAGTGGAGGTTGAGGAGTAGTAGGAGGACCAATAGCTGATGAGGTTGGTAGTGTTGTTGGATGTCTTTTGTTGATAGAGTCCTAGAGTCGTCCCAATACACTTGGGTCTTTGGGAAAATTTTGTAGATGTTTCGTGAATGAGCTTTCTGTATATGGTTGGCTTGTATACCTATTATGTACATATGTGGTGGAATCATGTATATATGTTCTGGAATAGTTCTTTGGTTACAGGTTGACATGATGCCTTATATATGCTTTGAGGCATGAAAGGACTTACATATGAAGGTTTTTGTTGTTTGGTAGTTTTATGAAATTGTTTTAATTATTTTTTAGTAATTTGTTTGTTAATCTTTCTTCTACATATTTGTTTTGAGTAATCTCGCTTTGTGTGGCAATGGGTGTCACATTTGGTTGGTATCAGATCTTTAGGTTTTCTTAGTCTACAAGGACCTAGGACTAGGGTTTGTGTCTATTCTAGTGTCCTCCAATCAGTCTTATAGTCACTTCTACTTATGTAGAAGAAGAGAGGAAGCTTAAAGATGTCTAGAGAACACAAAGAATATGTTGTCGAGAGCAGTGTTGTTGCACCAGGTGGTGGTGCAAGAAACCACACACAAAAGATCGGGTGCCTGAAGTCCCCTAGTTTGACCCGGCCATGATATAAAACCCTACCTTTCAATCACTTTTTGGATAGTTTGTGGCAACGATGACTCATATAGTAGACATGATGCATGCACCTCAACCTAGGGCACACATCCCCCATACTGAATCTTTGGGTACTGGAAAGACTTTCGAACGGCTTCGTCGTGTTGGGGCGGTTGAGTATGTGGGAATAGTTGACCCAGCAGATGTAGATGTATGGCTGACTGGGCTTGAGAAGGCCTTTAAGATCCTGAGTATCCCTGAAGAGGATAAGGGTAAGCATGCAATATACCTCGTGAGAGGGAGTGTTGGCCATTGGTGGGCCATAGAGGAGGGGAACAGACCCAGTGTTGTGGTTGGTTGGGAGGAGTTTTGATGAGAGTTCGTTAGTCGGTACTTCCCTCAGATGTATCTTGAAAAGAAGAAGAGTTAGTTTGATAGGATTCAATAGGGATCCATGACAATCAATGAGTATGAAGCAAGGTTTATGGATTTGTTGAGGTTCCTTCCTCACATGGCTGCGACGGAGGACGAGAGGTTTCGTCATTTTGAGAACAAGTTGAATGTTGAGTTGTCTACCCCAGCTGTTGCTTTGGAGAACTGAGAGAGGTTTGTCACATTTTTGGAATTTGTTCGAAGGATTGAACGATATGTGAAGGAGAAGTGGGAGACGAGTGACAAGAAGCAGTCTGCACAGTTTATAGGGAAGTCGTCATGTGGCTTCAAGAAGCTAAGGTTTTCTGCACTTCCAGCGTCATAGAGGTTTAGTGCTTCGAAAAAGCAGTCACCGAGCAAGGGAAGATGCCATAGTTTTCCACCCTCAGGAACCCCAAGTGTTGCGTCAGTATCGGTAACATGATCGCCTAGGCCTTGGTATGAAAACAAGATGTGTTATAAGTGTGGACAAGTTGGCCATACTAAACAGTTATGTCTACTAAAAGAGGATGAAGTGACCCAGCAACCGCGGTAGATCCAGCAGGTTTCGCAGAGATAGTTAATAGTGGCACATGAGGATGAGGATGTGGCCAAGCATCATAAGCTGGATCGTTTGCTCAGGGAAGCAGAGGATGGGGGTGACAACAGGAAACGGTTAGATTCTATGCTATGAGTCAGCTAAAGGCGGTGGTCAATCCACGAGTGGTGACATGTCAGATGGAGTTATTTCATTCTGATTTGTCTTCTTCTTGCTTTATATCTATTTTGGTTGACCCAGGTCCTACGTACTCTTTTATCGCATGTGAAGTGATTAGTAGTTGTTCTTTGTCTGTTAGTAGTTGTTCTTTGTCTGTTAGTTGTAAGAATAATAGGTTGTTGCTAGAAACCCCATTGGTTGGTTCTGTAGTGTTGTAGGATGTGTGTCCTTCCTGTGTTCTCTCTTTTTTGGGACACAACATTCAAGTGGACCTCATACCACTTGACATGCATGGATTCAATGTGATCCTTGGAATGGATACCCTTGAGAAGTATAGAGTGGTCTTGGACTGTAGTTCCAAGCAAGCGACGTTTGTGGACTGTGGTGAAATGTGGATCTTTAAAGGAAATAGGAAGATTTTTGTGACGTGTCTTATAATAGCCATGGTAGCATGGAAGCTTTTGAGACAGGGTTGTGAGGCATTTTTGTCACACGTGATGGATACTGAGGAAAGGAGTCCTAGTATTCATGAGGTTCCTGTTAGAGAGTTTGAGGATGTGTTTCTTGAGGAGTTTCCAGGTGTTTCCCCACCCCAATAGGTTGATTTTGAGATCAATCTAGTTTCCAACACACAACTAATAACCTAGACACCGTATAGGAAGGCTCCGATAGAGATGGCAAAATTGAAGAGACAGTTGCAAGAGCTGCTTGACAAGGGTTTCATCAGGTCAAGTACGTCACCTTGGGGTGTTCTAGTGTTGTTTGTGAAGAAAAAGGATGGATCTATGATGTTGTGCATAGATTAAATGTAGTTGAATAAGGTCACGATAAAGAATAAGTACCATTTTCTAGGGATAGATGACCTATTTGACCAGTTGTATGACACGATGGTGTTCTCAAATATAGATCTAAGATCAGGATATCATTAGTTGAGGATCAAGGAGGATGACATACTAAAGTCAGCTTTTAGGACGAGGTATGGTCACTACGAGTTCATGGTTATGCCATTTCGGCTGACTAATGCACCAACAATGTTCATGGATTTGATGAACATGGTGTTCTGATCATTTATTGATAAGTTCATGGTGGTGTTTATAGATGACATCTTGATATACAGTCGTGATAGTCAATAACATGAACAACATCTTCGTTAGGCATTGACGGTGTTGAGACAACACGAGTTTTATGCTAAGTTTAGCAAGTGCGAGTTCTGTTTGAAGGAGGTAACTTTCTTGGGGCACGCCATATCTGTCAAAGGAGTTCACGAAGATCCTAAGAAGGTGGAGTCTGTGACAAAGTGGGAGTAGTTGAAGACACCGACATAAGTATGAAGTTTTCTAGGTTTTGCATGCTACTATAGAAGGTTCATTAAGGACTTCAGCGTTATTGCCCTACCCCTAATTAAGCTAACGAGGAAGGATGTGTCGTTCATTTGGAATGACAAATGTTGATGTGCTTTTTAGAGTTTGAAGGAGAAGTTAACAAGTACCCCAGTTCTGGTCTTGCCTAAGTAAGGAAAAGGATACATCGTCTTTTGCAATGCATCTAGGAATGGTTTGGGATGTGTGTTGATGCAAGACAAGCAAGTGGTTTCTTTTGCTTCTCGAAAACTCAAGAAATACAAGGAGAATCATCCAACCCATGATTTAGAGTTAGCTATTGTAGGTCATGCCTTGGAGATTTGAAGGCACTATCTACATGGAGAGAAGTGTCAAATCTTCACAGATCATAAGAACTTAAAGTACATCTTTTCACAGCAAAAGTTGAATATGAGGCAGCATCGTTGGATGGAGTTGATCAAAGACTACAACTGCACGATTGATTATCATCTGGGAAAGGTGAATGTCATAGTAGACATGTTGAGTAGGAAGTCTATATCCTCATCCATGGATAAAGGCCAATTGAGTTATTTTATGTGCCACAAGAGATACATGTTGATCTCTTTGTGTAAGATGAATGTCAAGTTGGAAGTCTCCTTGTTGATTGGATTGTTGGCACAGTTATAGGTAAAACCTACATTGAGACAACAAATCAGGGAAACTCAACAAACGGATACTGTGATACAATAGATTAGATCAGAGTTTGACAGTGAGAAGCATGATGGTTTCCATGAGTCAGATGATGGGAATATTTGTTACCATAATAGGATAGTGGTTCCTGATGTTGATAACTTGAGGAAGATGGTGCTGGAAGAGGCTCATTCATCTATGTATGTTATGCATCTAGGTAGTACCAAGATGTACTATAATCCGAAGGATATGTATTGGTGTCCAGGGTTGAAGAAAGATGTAGCTGAGTTTGTTGCGAGATGTGCGGTATGTCAACAAGTCAAAGTTGAGCATCAGAAGTCTGTAGGAACATTGCAACCATTACCTATAATGTAGTGGAAATGGGATCATGTAACCATGGAATTTGTTGTTGGTCTGCCTAGGAGAACCTAGGGTTATGATTCCATTTGGGTGATCATTGACAGGTTGACCAAGTTAGCACATTTCATTCCCATAAAGACAACATTCATAGTAGAGAAGCTTGCCGAAGTCTATGTGGATGATATAGTGCACTTGCACTAGAACACGGTGTTCCAGCAACTATCATGTTTAATAGAGGTCCTCAGTTCGCAAGTCACTTTTGGGAACAACTACACACAACTTTGGGTATACAGTTGAGGTTTAGTACTACTTTCCACCCGCAAACATATGGTCAATCTAAAAGGACTATTCAGACCTTGTAGGATTTGTTGAGGGCATGTGTCCTTCAATTTTTAGTAAGTTGGGATGTACATCTCCGTTTGATAGAGTTCTCCTACAACAACATCTATCAGAGTAGTATTGACATGGCACCATATGAGGCATTGTATGGGAGATGTTGCAAATCTTTGTTGCATTGGTATGAGACAAGTGAGTATCAACTTCTTGGTCCTCAGATTGTACAACAGATGACAGAGAAGATCAGAGTGATACAACAACAATTGAAGGCATCATAGGACATACAGAAGTCATACGTATATAATCATTGTAGACCCTTATATCTCCAAGTGGGAGACAAGGTATATCTGAAGGTCTCTCCTTAGAAGGTGTTTTGAGGTTTGGGAAGAGGGGTAAGTTCTCTCCCAGGTATATGAGACCTTACCCAGTGATGGCACATGTTAGGAAGGTGGCTTACAGGTTGAAGTTTCCACCTGAGTTGCAAAGGTTGCATCCAGTGTTCCATGTTAGTATGTTGAGGAAGTGTCATCCAGACACAGTTGGTGTTACAGCCTATGGAGGTGGAGCTTGATGAGGATGTGATCTATGTAGAAGGTCTAGTGTTGATCCTTGATCATAGGGTGAAGAAGTTGAAGAGGAAAGACTTTGTACTTGTGAACATTCTTTGGCATCATCATGGTGTTGAGGAAGCCATGTGGGAGCTCGAGGAAGAGATGAAGAGGAAGTGCTCTTCCCTTTTCTCTTGGGATTTTGGGGGAGAAATCCATGTTAGGGGTTTATGGCTTGTAAGGACCATGACCCACATTTTGGGATAACCCTGTTTGTTTTACTTAAGTATGTTTCTTAGCTCCTTTCTCTAATAATCTAAGATGTAATTAGGGCATGTTGGAAGCTTGAGTTTCTTGTTTAAGCTTGTTTGGTTGATGCTTGTGTTTTGTGGAAAGGTTTTGGTGCAAATTGCAATCTACCCTGGATAGGGGTTGATGGTCAAGTTTGCCACATCTAGTGTTTTCCTCCTCTCTCTTTGCATACCCTAGAGTAAAGAGAAAGAGATGATCACTTTGTTTGGATCTTGGATGAGTGGTGACATCCTTGGTGGAGTTTTGGGCACATGTTTGAGGCGTGTTTTTCTCATAGAAGTGTTGTCTCAGGCTTGAGAGCCTTGCAGAGGCTTTATATCAGCTTGTGTATGTGTATAGGGGCATCCTATTAGTTTTGGGGTGTCTCTAGATGCACCACAATGGTTTGTGGCACCTAGGGTTTACCCTTATCGGTTTTTGAAGAGAGGAGGAGATTTGTATCGGCCTTGACCTAGGAGGGTGACCTAGTGGGCAAGACATGGTTCTTATCACCATGTTGAATGGTGTTACATGTGGATCTTTCTTGGTGGACATGTTTCACCTAGAGTTCTAAGGTGGTGACACCTTCCCCTTGCTCTCTCTTTCGTCTCTCTTGTATATATATCTCTTTCTCTCCATGTAAGAGAAACCTTTTGGTTATCTTTGCATTCTCTCCTTGGTGGTCGATCTTGAGCTTGAGGAGTGCTCTCCTTTGGAGCTTGGAGGACGCGTTACTTGCTTGTAGTACTCTCTTCATCCTCTACCTTGGTACTACATGATCCTTAACTTCCTTTTTTCTCTTTCTATCTTCTTCTCGGCCATGGAATTTGGTTGCTTCTTTTTCCCTCTCATGCTCTCTTAACCTTAGTTCTCTCTTCTTCCTTGGAGGTGTTGTAGTGATCAAACTTGGAGGATATTCTTCTAACTTGAGCTCATGAATATTGGAGCTTGGTGGTGATCCTTGAGGCGGGTTATATAACTCTAAACCCTCTTTGTTATTATCACCCTTTTACTTATTATCTTGTTCTTCATTCTTGGCCCGTTATTGCTTGCATGCTAGTAACTTTTTAGGGTAGTTTAACTTTCTATTTTGGAAAACAAACCTTGCTTGTTGCTGCCTTTGTGTTGCACTTTCTACCTTGTTTGTAACAACGTCCTAAGGTAGGAGATGATAAGGCCAATATGCTTACATAGGTCGATATGCTTGGGGTGGCCATCATGACCTGTGATGCCACAAACCACTACCCCTTGTGACTGGTCATCATGACCTGAAAGCAATGGACCGTTACACCAAGAGACGTGTCGTCACAACTTGGTGATGTCTAATTCATCATGCCCTTGTACACCTAGACCGACATGTGTAATGGTGAGACTGGTATGCATTGCAGGGTGTTATTCGTTATGGCTATGATTGTACCTAGAGGAGTTGATATGTTTGAGGGCTAATCGTAATGCTCTTCTTAGGTAGAGGCTGATACATAACCCTTGGTGATGTTTCCCGTTACACCTCAAGCCAAGACGCCCAGCCAACCCTAACCCTAATGACCCACATACCTTGGTGATGCTCAGCATGCTGACACCCATTTTGTTTTGAGATGGCACTGCCTGATAGGCTAAGTTGGTCGACACCCTCTCCTTAGGTGTTATGGCCTGATACACTAGCCTTAGATGTTAAAACAATACACCTCATAAGAGGATGGCCTGACACCTTGAAGCGCTCAACCAGTACATCAAGTTGATCTACCAGATATACCCATTTGTGTGTTGCCCTACATGGTTTGGTTGCCCCTCAGACCTTAAATGGTGGTGACCATCACACTCCCTAAAGGTGACAAATTGATATGCCTTGTGCTCCAAACCTATACCCCACCTTGGTGTGGATTCCTGACACACCTAGGGTTAGCCCGATACCCTATGTTGTAACCCTAATCGACATCTTGTGATGGTGTCTAAGTTTCACCATGTTGATGATAGGGTGACCTGAGATGATGTGATACCCATTTGGAGCGGTTGTGTGTATGATAATAAGAGTTATGTTTATATCCCCCATGTAAAGAGTGTGAGATCACCTCCTTACTAAAATATGGTAAACAAAACACATTGGAAAGCAACGAAATAAAAATTTCTGACTAAATTAATTTCATAAAAGATTGTACAAAAATACATCAACAATCTCCCTTTTAGGGTTACATCAATGTACATAAATTAGGATCTGTATAGAGGGAAGTCTAACTACCACAATCTTGTCTCCAAGCAACAAATCCATCAACTAAGTCCTTGCCAAAGCTAAGATCTTCAGGTCTTATCCATCAACTTGCTCATCACTTGGGTGGTTGGGAAGGCACCCAACAAAAGGGAAAGGAAAAACAAGTATGTGTCACAAAACTATTCTAGGATAACAAGATAAGAAAAATATGTAAAAATGGGCTAGCATTCATCATAATATGAAGATAACATGAGAATGAGGCCATATATAAAAGAAGCTTTCAATAGATGCTTGCCATAAACAAAGTATAATAAAAGAATTGCATGCATGATTAATATTGACTACCTTAACTAACTAGGGTTGAGGAACCTACTGGACCTTCAACCAAAGGGTGAGGGGAGAATAACACATTCCTAGTCACCTACACATTTCATGTGTGAGGGAGAATAACACATTCCTCAGGGGAGAAATAACACATTCCCCAACTATGGGTGGTTGTACATAAATAATGCTACTATAGCTAGTTAGTCTAATTGAATAATCATGCTAGAATCAATGTCAAGTAATAGCATAAATCAAATAGGACATGGCATAGGGGTACCAAGACCCAAGAACAATATTCCAAAACAAGTATAGCAAAAGAATCATGAATATAGGATATAGGGTTCAAATAAGCCTCATTAAGGAAAAGTATATGTTAAGGCACAAATATTCCCAACTTATAGTGTAAATGCACATACCTTTAATATTGATTCCAATTATCAACTTGCACCACTTAATCGATTCCATGTTCCCCTTTTCCTAATATCAACACCATGTTTATGTATTAGAACTATATTCATTCATTAAACGCCTAAAACCCTAAAGTTGCTAACTTTTTGCACAAATCTTCGAATTAGACTTTGAAAACATCACCATTGTCTTAGTTAGGGTTTTTTTATCAAAATAACATATAATATGATGTATTTTGAAGATATTGACTTTTAGGGTTATTTTTCATGATTATTAATTAATTTAAATCACCACAAAATCTCTTATTGAAAAACTCAGAATCAAGCGATGAAAATATTTTTAATGGATATATAATCTTTTCTTGATTTCAAAACATATTTATTTCTATTTTTGGACCAACAAATCAAAAGATATCAATTTTTGAAAATTGACCAATGAACGATTGCCACATATGTTTCAGCATTTGAAAGTAAGAGAGCGAGAGAGAGCAGAGGTGGACTGGACCCGCTCCTTGATGGCACCCCGCTGGCACGGTTCAGAGTCGGGTCCTGAGACTGGTCAACTTCGGTCAAAATGAAAGTGAAAGGCGGTCTTGTCCTCACGGAAGGCAGAGACGAGAAGCACGAAAATCGTGGGGGTAAAAGTGTACTACGTCGAGGGGTCATCTTCCCCACTTGCACGCAAGCCATGGCCGACGGAGAAGCTTTGGCCAAAATTGGGTGAAATCGCAAATCTACACAGAACTTTGAGTTTAGACATGCAAATGAAAGCCAAAGACAAGATGAATCCAACCATACCTTGTATTTTGTTGGAGGTGAAGGGAGGCGGGAGGAAAAGCCGCTACAAGTTCTGCGCCTTCGGCCGCTCGACGAGGGGTCAAAATGGTGACTAAACTTGCGATTGAAAGGTGGAACTGGTTGCAAATGTGCCGGTACATGTAGGAGTAGAGGTATTTATAGGCATGGGGGTTGAGGTTAGGGTTTAGATGTGCGAGGTGAGAGAGAAGCTTCGGGAGAATTAGGGATTCTCTGGATAATCGCAAAATATAAAAAATTTAGGATAATCTAGAGAGGATTTAGAAGAGGAGTCCAATGATACAAAAATTACTTGATTTTGTTGAGAAACGAGGGAGATATGGCCATCCAAAAATTACAAAAATTCGGAAATTACTGTTCACGCGGCTAGAGGTAGGGGACGACTCGGACATTTAATACAACTTTCTAACTTTGTTCTTTTGATGTATTTAATGTATAAAACTTTCTATAATTATTTGAGGGTGCAAACAAAGTCCAAATAAACTCAAAGTTGGTAATTTAATGATTTTGGGGTAAGAAATCTGAATATAAAATTAGATTTGCCTTTTGAGAAAGTTAGATTAGTCAATTAAGCTAATTACTATTTTCTCTTTCCTCTGTCATTAATGACTATAAAATCCTCCAAAAATAATGAAACTTCACCCATAAAACATATTAAGTATGTTGGATACGAAATTGCCATTATTTCCATTTGTTGGTGTTGTTTATTATTTTAATTAATGATTTTAATGTTTTACACACTTTCTCTCTCCTAAATTCACCTTCTTATCAAATATTTTCCAAATTGAGTCAAAATTCATCAAAATATATATATTCTAACATATAGAACACGAATTTGGTATTATTTTATTTTTTTGAAGACTTTCATTATTTTATTTTATTCATTTCAATTCTATCACGCATTTATCCTTTTAATTTATTAGAGGCATCTAGAAACTTTCTAAAAATATAAAACTTGGTATATAAGAAATAATAAACATGAGGAACACTGTTTTGATATTAATTAATTTTTTTCAACATATATTTATTATTTTTGGTCTTTAAAGCATTTTCTCTCTCCTAAATAAAATGGAATATTTCACACTGACCAAATTAAATACAAATGCACAAATAGACTAATTTTTATATGTATATTATGAATTTGGAGTTAATTTTCTAATTTGAGTATGTTAGATATTTTATTTCACCTTATTGGCTTATCTCCAATTTTCTTAAAATAAAGACTTTGATATATGCATTTATCTTCCAAATTAGGTGATATTTGGCACTTAAGTTTCTTTTAGGACAAGAAAATAATATTGTGACCCAAATTATCTTTGTGGGTTTATAATTAGTATTTTTTGAACAATATATTCCTCATTATCTTCTTTTATCCAAAATATCCCATATTATCCCCAATTATTGCATTTATCATCTCCTTTATATATATTTCGAGATTTCCTTTATTTTTTATATTCTAAAAAAGTCCTAGAAAGTTCTAGCATGAATTTCTTTATTCTTTTTATCACTTAAGTGGACATTTTACATATTAAACACATTACTAAACTTTCACTGAGGTATTTGTGCATAAACCCAAATATTGGTGAAAAAGGCGAACAAATGTTCATTAAACCATCATAATCTCCACAAATTAAACAGAAAGGCCAAAGAGGATAGAAATGAAAGCAAAATATGGGAAAGAGGATCAAAGGATAAAATGTCCAGAATTTGGTATGTTACATCACTCCACCCCTTAAAGAGGATTTTGTCCCTGAAATCACAAGCAAGAAGGGAAGGGTGAGTGTGCAACCTCTCATCACTAAACATCAGGTTGTTCCTCCAACCATAAAACTTCCACCAAAACTTATACATAAACTACTTAACTTGAGAGTTCAGAAACTTCACAAGCATCTTCTTCTAGGTCAGGTTCTCAAGGACCACCTAGGATTTCATTATTAAGATATCATTTTTAGGAGATTTAACACTATTTACATTTTTGGCTCATTAACATTATACTCTTTATGATATCACATTATCAACATTATATTAATTACATCATCTCATATGAATTTTATTGCAAAAAGGGTTATATTTCATTATCATCCATGTAACATTATATATATATATATATATATATATATATGTATATTTCTCATTTACCTTACTAGGAATTTTAGCACAATCAGGGGTTACTCAGTTACCTCAATATTCAATATTATATTTTATCATTATCATTAATATTTTGAGCTTAGACTTCATCTTCCTTATATTATCACCGTACTAATTTTTAACAAATTATTTTACATAAAATAAGACATTATATCCAATTTTGTGGTTAAGCATAAAATTATTCCAATTAATGTCACATTAGTCACTTATATTCATATTAATGTTGTCACAATGTCACATTATCTTTATTGCTCACATTAATATCATCATTAATCATTATTCATTTATATTATTCATTTTTTACGTTTATGTGAATCCAATCACTTCATATTCACATTGAAGCCATTACATGTATTTCAATGATCAAGGTGAAACATATTACATGTTAGTGGATTGGTTTACGTTAAGTGATATGCATTTCATATTCATGACTCGAGTAATCTAATATTAGGTGAATATATATCATTTATGTGCATCAAGGTATGTTATCTGACTATTTCATCTAATGCCACTAATTTAACATGAATATCATTAAGGATGTATATATTAAGGTTATATGATAACAACTTATGGTTTAGGATCAACTTGATCATTATATTTCATTATAGCATGCATTAATGCCAAGATCAGGTTCCACTTTTCTTTCTCATCATATCATTAAGGTTTATCGGTTCATGACATTATTAGCATCATGATTATACATAATTAGTATTAATATGTGAGTTACTCTTATTATGTGTATTGGATATTCATTAGGGTTTGAACAAATAAATTATTCCTCAGATTAATAATTATATGTTCATTAATATATGAACAAACATGTTAGGGTTACTATTATTACTTGTTTGGTTAAGACTAATGATCCAAGCATGCTAACCTCCTATTCATGGAGTTAGGGTTTCTAAATATAGAGTAGACAGATTTCAAGATATCACATTGTTCCATCCCCCTAAAGAAGATTCCATCCATGAAATCTAACCACTCAAACATCATCAACTACCCATACTCCACCCCTTAAAGGGTTCGACCCATCAAGCCAAACTACATTAGGGTTAAAGGATGAGTCTAACTAAACCATACTCAAGATCCATCATGCTTCCACTGCGTACTCTGATATCTTCCCAAACACCCAAACTCCAAGGTCTAGGCTCTACAGATAAACTATTCAAGCATGTGGTCCTGAGGGACATAAGGAAACTATCTTGGTATCCATCCTCAAACAAATCAACTTAGGGTTCCCAAAGATATACAACATAGAAGTCTAAGGTTACTATTTCCAAAAACAAACTATTTTGGGCAATTTGTATTAGCTCAGGCCAGGCCGGTATCATATGGGAATGGGAGTCCTCGTAAACCAAGCTAGTGGCGCAGAGGAAAATATTGCCAGCCCCTGAAACCCTGATCCTTTCTAGACACCTTTGCTTCAACTTCATGCCCTAATAGTTGCCTAAAGGCAATCCTAAACAACATCAAGTTACTATGATTACTTACATTTTATTCATCAAGATTCTAATGTGGAACTATTGGGTTCTAAGTCAACCTTTCATCAACGTAGATAAAATCTAGGGTAACCATGTCACCTAAAGGAACTATGTAAGACATGGATTCTAATTAGGGAGACAAAACTAAAATAGCCAGATTCCGACTACCATGGGATCTGATACCATGTTGTAAAGAGTGTGAGATCACCTCTTTTTTAAAATATGGTAAACAAAACACATTGGAAAGAAGCGGAATAAAAATTTCTGACTAAATTAATTTCATAAAAGATTGTACAAAATACATCAACAATCTCCCTTTTAGGGTTACATCAACGTACATAAATTAGGATCTAGATAGGGAAGTCTAACTACCACAATCTTGTCTCCAAGAAACAACTCCATCAACTAAGTCCATGCTAAAGCTAAGATCTTCAGGTCTTATCCATCAACTTGCTCATCACCTAGGTGGTTGGGAAGGCACCCAGCAAAAGGGAAAGGAAAAACAAGTATGTGTCACAAAACTATTCTAGGATAACAAAATAAGCAAAATATGTAAAAATAAGCTAACGTTCATCATAAGATGAAGATAACTTGAGAATGAGGCCATATATAAAAGAAGATTTCAATAGATGCTTGCCATAAACAAAGTATAATAAAAGAATTGCATGAATGATTAATATTGATTACCTTAACTAAGTAGGGTTGAGGCACCTACCGGACCTTCAACCAAAGGGTGAGGGTAGAATAACACATTCCTAGTCACCTACACATATTTCATGTGTGGGGGAGAATAACACGTTCTCCAGGGGAGAAATAACACATTCCCCAACTACGGGTGGTTGTACATAAGTACCGCTACTATAGCTAGTTAGTCTAATAAAATCATCATGCTAGAATCAATGGAAAATAATAGCATCAATCAAATAGAACATGGCAGAGGGGTACCAAGACCCAAGAACAATATTCCAAAACAAGTATAGCAAAAGAATCATGAATATAGGATATAGGGTTCAAATAAGCCTCATTAAGAAAAAGTATATGTTAAGGTGCAAATATTCCCAACTTAAGGTGTAAATGCACATACCTTTAATATTATCAACTTGCACCACTTAATCGATTCCATGTTCCCCTTTTCCTACTATCAACACCATGTTTATGTATTAGAACTATATTCATTCATTAAACGCCTAAAAACCTAAAGTTACTAACTTGTTGTGTAAACCTTTGAATTAGACTCTGAAAACATCACCATTGTCTAAGTTAGGGTTTTTTTTATCAAAATAACATATAATATGATGTATTTTGAAGATATTGACTTTTAGAGTTATTTTTCATGATTATTAGTTAATTTAAATCACCAAAAAATATCTTGTCAAAAAACTCAGAATCAAGCAACGAAAATATTTTTAATAGATATATAATATTTTCCTAATTTCGAAACATATTTTATTTCTATTTTTGGACCAACAAATCAAAAGATATCAATTTGTGAAAATTGACCAATGAACGATTGCCATGTAGGCTTCAACATTTGAAAGCAAGAGAGTGAGAGAGAGTGGAGGTGGACTGGGCCCGCCCTCGCTGGCACCCCACTAGCACGGTTTAGATCTGGGTTCGGAGACCGGTCAACTTTCGTCAAAACAAAAGTAAAAGATGGTCTTGTCCTCACAGAAGGCAGATACGAGAAGCATGGAAATCGTGGGGGTAAAAGCATAATACGTCGAGGGGTCATCTTCCCCACTTGCATGCAAGCCATGGCCGATAGAGAATCTTTGGCCAAAATTGGGCAAAATCACAAATCTACACAGAACTTGGAGTTTAGACATGCAAATAAAAGCCAAAGACAAGATGAATCCAACCATACCTTGTATTTTGTCAGAGGTGAAGAGATGAGGGAGGAAAAGTTGTCGCAAGTTCTGCTTCTTCGATCGCTCGGTGGGGATCAAAATGGCGACTAAACTTGCGATTGAAAGGTAGAACAGGTTGCAAAGGTGTCGGTCCACGTAGGGGTAGAGGTATTTATAGGCATGGGGTCTAGGTTAGGGTTTAGATGTGTGAGGTGAGAGAGAATCTTAGGGAGAATTGGGGATTCTCTAGATAATCGCAAAAACATCAAAAATATAGGATAATCTGGAGCATATTTGGGAGAGGAGTCCAACGAGACTAAAATCACTTGATTTCATTGAGAAACGAGGAAAATATGCCATCCAAAAATCACAAAATTTTGAAAATCACTATTCACATGGCTAGAGATAGGGGATGACTCGAACATTTAACACAACTTTCCAACTTTGTTCTTTTGATGCATTTAATATATAAAACTTTCTATAATTATTTGAGGGTACAAACAAAGTCCAAATAAACTCAAATTTGGTAGGTTAATTGATTTTGGGGTGAAGAATCCGAATATAAAATTAGATTTGCCTTTTGAGAAAGTTAGTTTAGTCAATTAAGCTAATTACTATTTTCTCTTTCCTCTCTCATTAATAACTATAAAATCCTCCAAAAATAATGAAACTTCACCCATGAAACATATTAAGTATGTTGGATATGAATTTGCACTACTTATGAAAATGGCCTGGGATCTGATATAGAAGAGGTGGATACCCTAGGTAGACATTATGATAGTAAAATATATACCTAATGGACACCCCAAAGTGACTGGCTCACATCTATGGCGCAGTATAAAGAGCTTCCTCCCTTTTCTATACGACAACTCCAGATGCCATGCCATTTTAGGTGTCGATACTATTGTATGGACTGATGAATGGGTGGGACCTGGACTACTACCTATCACGAAGCCAGGCTGCCTAATCCCAGATGATCTAAATGATCTCAAAGTCTCGAGTCTAGTACAAGATGAGGGCTCCTGGGACTTCGAGTTTCTCAATCACTGGTTTATACAGGACACTATGGATATCATTTGTCACATGCCTACCCATAGACTACACTATGGCGACGACACCAGGGTCTGGAAGCCTGAAGCATACATGAGATTTACTACCCAATCTTCCTACTCTCTCCTATGTCAGGATTCAACATTTGAAGCCCATGCTCTCTTCGTTGTTATCTGGTCTCTCGCTTTACCCCATAGGGTCAAGACGCATCTCTGGTTGATGTTGCACAATCGCCTGCTCACTAACGAACTCTGTGGCCGGCAAAAGATGACTGAGGACCCCAACTGCCACAGGTGTAATGGTGTTCTAGAAGACAGCCTCCATGCTCTGCGAGATTGCATCAGAGCAAAGAAGACATGGTCCCTCATTTTTCCTATCGAAGCTACCCAATTCTTCCTGAAACATAATGCCCAGGACTGGATGGAATATAAAATAAAGGATCTCAGGAAGGTTGAAGGATGGACAACTTTGTTTGCCATCACTTGTTGGTGCATATGGAAGAACGAGAACGCCTACATCTTCGAACGACAATCAATCCCTTCTGGAATCCTAGCATCCCAATGCCAAGCGGATGCAAGGTCAGCCATCCATGCAATGACTAGTACGCCGGCAGTCCCAGCCACTCTGTCGCCCAATCAGCAAACTCTGCACTTGCAAGAATCATCCGCCATTCTACATGTAGATGTGGCTACCTCAACTTCTCTGAACATGTCATGCACCTGTGTTATAGCCAGGAACTACTCAGGAGATTGGGTCACGGGGTTGACTACACTCATCCCAGGGGCTGACGCAATTGAAGGGGAGCTCAAAGCTCTTCTTCATGGGGCAGAGCTAGCAATCCATTTCAACCTAACCAAGGGCATCATCTTCTCTGACTCACAGAACTCAATCCATTGGGTGAAAGGTATTAGTGAATCACCAGAAAAATTCCTCTTGCTGGTTCAAAAGATTTGGGAATCCTTCCAACAAGCCAACATAGAATATGCGGTGCACATAAAGAGAGATCAAAACAAACTGGCTGACATTCAAGCCAAATCCTGTCTAAAACAGCCTGACCTCGAGGACAACTGGAGTTCTTGCCCTTTATTAGGTCGTGATATTTACATTTCTGATCGCTCTACTTTTAGCACTATGTACTATTCAATGTAATGGTGTAACTGGTGCCCCGGTATTGCTCAAATTTTTTTTTGCCATTATATCCATTTATTGGTGTTGTTTATTATTTTAATTAATGTTTTTAATGTTTTACACACTCTCTCTCCTAAATTCACCTTCTTATCAACTATTTTCCAAATTGAGTCAAAATTCATCAAAAGATATATTTTAATATATAGAACACGAATTTGGTATATTTTATTTTTTTGAAGACTTTTATAATTTTATTTAATTCATTTCAATTTTATCAATTATTTATCCTTTTAATTTATTAGAGGCATCTAGAAACTTTATAAAAATATAAAACTTGGTCTATAAGAAATACTAAACGTGAGGAACATGATTTTGACATTAATTAATTTTTTTTCAACATATATTTATTATTTTTGGTCTTTAAAGAAAATTCTCTATCCTGAATAAAATAAAATATTTAACATTGACCAAATTAAATACAAATTCTCAAATAGACTAATTTTGATATGTAGATTGCAAATTTGGAATTAGTTTTCCAATTTGAGGATGTTAGATATTTTATTTCACCTTATTGGCTTATCTCCTATTTTCTTTAAATAAAGACTTTGATATATGCATTTATCTTCCAAATTAGGTGATACTAGGCCCTTAAGTTTCTTTTAGGTCAAGAAAATAAGATTGTGACCCAAATTATCTTTGTCGGTTTCTAATTAGGATTTTTGGAACAATATATTCCTCATTATCTTCTTTTATCCAAAATATCCCATATTATCCCCAATTATTGCATTTATCATCTCCTTTATATATATTTCGAGATTTCCTTTCTTTGTCATATTCTAAAAAAGTCCTAAAAAGTTCTAGCATGAATTTCTTTATTATTTTTATCACTTAAGTGGAAATTTTACATATCAAACCCATTACTAAGCTTTCACTGAGGTATTTGTGCATAAACCCAAATATTGGTGAAAAAGGTGAACAAATGTTCATTAAACCATCATAATCTCCACAAATTAAATAGAAAGGCCAAAGAGGATAGAAATGAAAGGAAAAGATGGGAAATAGGATCAAAGGATAAAATGTCCAGAATTTGGTATGTTACACCCTGACATACCTTACATGATGATGGAAGTGATACTCTAAAGATGGTTGTCGATCCAACCTTGTAAACCCTAATCAGGTAAAGTGAAACCCTAATTGTAATGATGTAAAATGTATGGCATGAGTCCTATGAGATGATGATGTTGATTATGTATTGCCTTCTTGTTATCAGTTTCTAATCATGAAGGTGATAACAATTGATGTACATAGCCAGGCTTGAGCTATGGTGGTTATGATTTGTTTGAATAAGCCTTGTGAGGTACATGTGAGATGGTGACTCAGAATGAGGAGGAAAATGGTCATATGACCTAATGATGGCTTATTGTTGTGAATGAGATGATTTTCCTCAGTGATGAGAGGAGGGATTGTCACCCCAAAGATATGTGGTCCTCGTGATGGACATTGGTCCTTATAATGGACATATGATGAATAACATGCATGAAGTGATGATGTGATGAGATCACACCTTATATGTTTTCAGTATGCTCTAGTGACGAGTCATGCCTTTTTTATGTAGAGCTTGTTTCGGGTTGTATGTTGTAACTTGATTGATGCTAAGATGCTTAAATTGGTCTAATTAATCAATTGGAATCTAATAGTGTAGCTTTTCCATGTGCCATGGATCCATTCTGTGTCAGCAATTGCTTAATGGTGAAACGTATTTAACTCGGAGCGTATATTTTTTAATATGTGGGGTACAAGTTGAGTAATTCCTTGTATCCTTAAATATAGGATGTGAGTGACGACCATGCATGAGTCGATCTTGTTGTGATGTGGATGGCCATGCGTGAGCCACTCCTTCTTTTTAGAACAGCCATGAGTGAGCATGTTCTTCTAGCGTTGTACATGTACCAAGGTGGGCTAGTTATGATTATATATGTGGATGGCCACATGTGAGCCAATCCCTGAAATTGACTATATGTCATTGTTGTAGTTGACCGATATGTCTCTACAGTGTTTTCCTCTTATGTTGACCAAGAGATGTGGTGAGGTCATGGATTCCAACTCTTCCATTAGACCTTGTATGGCACCGATTTTGACTTACCAAGTGGTCGGTAGGATTTTGGTGGTACGGCTCAAATCCTTAGGGCATAATGAAATATGTAATCAGTCATGTGGTATAATTGTATAGGATCAAATACAAAAACATTGGATAGAGTCCTAGAGTCGTCCTTGTACACTTGGGTCTTTGGGAATGTTTTGTAGATGTTTTGCAAACAAGCTTTCTTTATATGGTTGGCTTGTATACCTGTTATGTACAGATGTGGTGGAATCATGTATAAATGTTCTGGAACAGTTTTTTGGTTACAGGTTGACAGCATGCCTTATATATGCTTTGAGTCATGAAATGACTTACATATGAAGGTTATTGTTGTTTGGTAGTTTTATGAAATGGTTTTAAATTTTTTTGTATTTTCTAGTAATCTATTCGTTAATCTTTCTTTCACAGATTTGTTTTGAGTAATCTCGCTTTGTGTGACAATGGGTGTCACAAATATTGTAACCAAGATTAGATCTCTAAGACTCTAAATCATGATAGCTCTTAGCCACACACACTTATCAAAGGAGTCTTGGGGTTTCGTCGAGACTTCTAGAATAATAATAGGCTTTCAATTACACCCCATCAACACCGCATATCCTTCCCATCTCCATGCTCCTTCTCCTCCATCCGGCTTGTGGTTAGCACCAGTCGGCCACCAAACTTCACCTGAGAAGGTCTAGAAGAGTTGGAGAAGCCATGTTGTAGATCTTTAACTACTCAATTCTATCACCAATGGCCTAAACTATAGATTCAACATGGAGGTTGACCTCCTCCATGGCACAACATGCGACACAGTCACATAGAGGAGGAATAAGATGATAAGGAAAAAGACTCACCTACCCCCAAATCTGACATTACGAGGTAAGGGTAACTTTATCCTTTTATACCTTTCTTTTCACCTTATCCATGTGGGTGCAAGGTTTCAAAGTGGCATGAGTCTACTGGTCAGGCCCAACCCCACAACTAATTTGGATATATGCTTAATTGTTGACATGGCAACTTTTTATTGGCCCAAATGTATTTAACTTGCATTTTCTATGGAAAATAGAATGTAACTTAGATAGTAGTCAAACTAGATATCATTATTATCACGAAAATGGGTAGGATTCATATAAATAAAATCAATGCATAGTTTTAATCCGAGTTCAAAAAGTATAGTTGATGCATGCATATAAAATGATCAATACATGAAAACCCAAGATTTTATGAATAACATGGTGAATTCATATAATACAATTATTCTATGATAATACATGATATTGTTGAACATATTGAGATCATAAGATAATGATGATATTGATGATGTATATTTAGGGTTTATAAAGCCAATAATCATATACATATGGAATTAGGGTTTTGAAACCAATGTCAATAACTTGTTATGATATTAACCCACATGATCTAGTCCATTATTCATGATGGAAAAACATGTTCTAATATATGGATTAGGGTTGCACTTAACATGTGTTTTAGGTTTTAACCCTTGGGAATCATTATGTGATGGAATTGTGGTTTGATACCCTTATTCCTGATCTAAACCCAAGATAACCCTGAACCCTAGTTTAGGACTTGAGTTAGGCCTAATTAGTATCACATGAATAATTTGGTGACACCCTAGAGTTCTACATACATGTATATTGAATGTTTTCTTAATGGTTTGGATCTTCCCTTGATTTCTTAGATCTACCTTTTCTTGTGATTATGGGAAGTATATTGAATATTAATGCATTGTAAAGGTATGTGGATATATATGAATAATCACATATATCTACTTTTTCCAAAGAATAGAATTCAATGATAAATTGCTTGGATGTTTGTTTACTTCTAATCCATTATAATGCCAATATGTGTATCATATGAAGAAACTATGATAATCTGAACTTAGGGTTAGACCTACTAGGGCCCGTTCACCTCAATCCAATGATGGATAGGGAAAGGTGATTTCACCCAAGTAGGAAATGTGAAACTATTTACTTGTTGAATATATATATGTATATATATATATATATATATATATATATATATATATATATATATATATATGCACACTTTTGTGTGCACCCACGTACAAAATATAGCAATATATTGATCTACGATATGTATGTTGGCATTTTAGTTCACTGGCTTATGTGGAGATATGATAAATTGAAGATTAACATGAATACAATGAAGATATTAAAGTTAATGTCACAAGGAGGATTAGTTATAGAAATAATAATCTTTATCCATGTAGCATATTCTTTTCATGTAGTCTTCTCTATACTAGAAAATCATGTACACTCCTTTGAAAGAGAAAATCAACAACCTTTGTACTATTCAATGTCATGAAATTAAATTATTAATTATTATTTGTTAATAGAGAAAATGAGCTTATGATCTCAATTTCTACAATCTAACTTCAATGATGGGTATCTGGGGGAGGGTTCTATAACACTCAGGTATGATGTACCAAATACACAACATAACATAAACTAAACCAAATAATGGGCCTAAGTAGGGAGAGTCCAATTAGCTAACACACGGGAAAATAAATAACATAAAATACCACCAACACTCTCACTCAAGTTGGAGAGTAGATTTCATGTATTCCTATATTTCCACACAAGTCAGAGGAGGAAGGTGGAAGAGGCTTGATGAAGATATTCATAGATTGTTCTCTAGCCTTTACATGTGGTGTAACAATCTTATTATCATGAATTGGGTCTGTCACAAAGTAGCAGTATCAGTTATTAGCTATAAGAATAGCTACATGATTATCACATTTTGGAGTATCTAGGGATGAGAGAGAAAAACCTATTCTTGAATAATAGAAGTTACCCACTTAATTTCCCAACAAGCATGTGTCATGACACGATATTTAACCTTAGTGCTGGAAAAATCCATAAGAGATTGATTCTTATTCAACCAACTGAAGGGGTGAACATCCAATAGAGCACATAGGCCAGACATAGATCTTTTTTAGCCACATTGTTTGCCCATTCGACATATGCATATCAGGTCAAAGAGGTATCTGGACACTACGTATTCTTGTAGAGGAGACCTCTATCAGGTGAACTTTTCAGATATCACAGGATACGTTGTACCTGAATGTAGTGGCATGCAAGAGGTTTGGTCACGTTTTGACTAACAACACTAATCACAAAGGCAATTTATGGTTGGGTAATCAGTAATATAGATTAGGGATATGGATGGAAGTGCAACTAGGAGGGCAACAAGCTAGGTGATCTAGCACCTACCCCCTGGGAATCTGAGAAAATTTGGAGAGAAAAGGAATATAATGTACCTTCTAGTCTCACAGATCTGAAGATGCCTCAAGTTCAAGATCTTATACCATGGGAAGCTCCCGAACAATGTGAGAAGAGTGGCCCTCTACTGTTACATTGAAAGGAAGTTCAAGTAGTTGATGGTAAATTGATCTATCTAAAAGCAAAAGTACAGGTGAATGCTAACAGATGGAACAACTATGTCCTTAGGTACGTTCTCAACTTCTGGACTCATATACCCATGCTCGCAAACTACCTCTCCTAGCTTTGTCAAACTCAAAGTCCTTTTGAGATATTCAGTAGAGGAGGTGGATTCTTTATTATAAAATTTTCTGATCTGGAAGACATGAACGATGTGTTAGATGGAGACTGGAGTGTTAGAAATAAACCAATGGTTCTAAGGAAATGGAAGGTTGGTGATATCCAAGTTAAAGCAAGGCTCAAAAAGGTTCTGATGTGGCTTAGAATTCACAAATTACCATTGGAGTTATGGTATATCAGTATGTTTGAAAGAGTGATATATGTTCTAGGAAATTTGTTGATCATGGATGAACAAACTCACAACTATTTGCGTGTTAATTTCACAAGGATCCAAGTTTTGATGTCCTGGGATGCTAAATACCTTGAGGTTATTACTCTGTCTGATAATGAGGGCAATGACTACCATGTTTCCATTAAATATGAATGGTACCATTATAAATGTGGTTGGTGTCGATATCTGGGGTATGATGACTATGATGCTAGTTCTTCTCAGACTTAGAGCAATTCAGCTAAACTTACATTCTAGAAGGCAAGCTGGGAGAAGAAGGCTCTAGATGTTACTGTTTCTGATCGATTTCAAGAGAAGTCAATAAAGGCTTTTGAAGTTATCCTATAGGTTGATTTTGGTCATGTCAAAGTGAATGAAGTAGCTAAATCTATTAATGAAGAAATGGTGAGGAAGGCTAAAGGGATGGAACCTGGGGTTAGATCCGTCCCTTCCACCCCTATTCCAATATTTTGTAATGAGTCACCTAATAATAGTGGAAGTGCTCAGCTATCTGTTCATGATAGGAATGTTTCTGAGAGGAAGAAAGATAACTTGCCACCTATTTGTCAAGCTAAACCTAATGTGGCATTTTCCATAGAGTAGCAAACTCTAGTTATCTCCTATGTCTAAAAATTTTGGTGGATTGGAAATTATCAATGAGAACATTGAGGCTAATAGTTCAACATCCCATGTTATTAAATGGCTCCCTCCTTGCAGATTACCTCTTGGAATGTCAAGGACATCAGTAATAAAATCATGAGTGTCCAAGAGGAAATAAGAAAGGCTAGAAGTGACATCATAATTATTAATGAATCCAACTTAGGGTGAACAAGATTTCTAAATGTATGAGGAAGTACTTTGCTGATTATAATTGGGTTTTTAATCTTGATTTGCATGTTCTGGGTAGAGTTGTTATTATTTGGAGGAATGATAGCTGTGATATTACTAAAGTTTCTGAGAGTGATCAAACGATCCATCTTATAGTGTTTGCTGAGGATTCTAGCTTCATTCTCTCTGCTATTTATCATCATAATGAATATGTTGATAGGACTTGTCTCTGGACAAATTTAGAGAATGATGTTAGAGGTTCATCTGAACCTTAGGTGATCATGGGGGACTATAATTCTATCAGGAAGAATGAAGAAAAATTTGGGAGGCAACCCCTCACTAGTAAGTCTATGGACAATTTTAACAACTTTGTGTTGGACAATGGGTTGTTTGAACTTGATTTGGGTGGCCCTTTCCTTACCTCAGACAATCACCAAGATGGTGATGCTTTTGTTACTTCTAAAATAGATAAAATTTTGTTTAATGTTGAATTCCAAAATGGTTTTGATGCTTTTCATGGTGAGTGCATATCTAACTCTATCAGTGACCACAAGAGAATAAGCTTGTTCATTGGGGAACCAAGAAAGTTTAAGTCACCTTTCAGATTTATAAATAGCTAGACTAATCACCCTAATTTTGGTCATATTTTGAAAGATGTATGGGAGAAAGATTTCAAAGGCCATGCTATGTTTAAGCTATACAAAAAACTAAACTTGCTTAGAGCTAAACTCTGTGAATGGAACAAGAAGGTGTATGGTGATATTCATGAAAATGTTGCTTTGTGTAATATAAGGCGTTGGTGGCTCAGTGTAATTCTGATCTTGACCCCCTTAATGAACCTCTTAGACTTGTTGCTGAGGAGTTGAGGCATGAAGCCAAGGCTATTGTTGTTGCTGAGGAATCTTTTATTAGGTGAAAATCCTGAGTTCAGTGGCTTAAGGAGGGCAATTTCAACACCAAATTCTTCTACTCGTCTTTGAAATTGAGAAGAGTTAGGAATTCAATTAAATGCTTTAAAGTCAATTTTGAGTTGGTGCATGACATTAGCACTATTCAAAACACTATGGTTGAACATTATTCTGATATTTTATGTAAGGTGACTTCTGGAGGTGTTTGGGAAGGAAAATGGAAGGGTCCTCGTATTTATAAGCATCATAGCATTGCTCTTACTACATTTGTTACTAGGAAGGAAGTTGATGATGTTGTTTCAAATCTTAATGAAGATAAAGCACCTGGGCCGGATGCTTTTAATAGGTATTTTTTCAAAATTGCTTGGAAGGTTATTGGCGATGATGTTTTTGAGGATGTCAACAATTCTTTTACTAATGGCAATATGTTAAAAGAGGCCAACCGTGCGTTTATAATCACTCTTTTACCTAAAGTACATGATTCTTCTATTGTTTCTAATTGGAGACCCATTGCTTTGTGTAATGTCTTTTATAAAATTATTTCTAAGATTCTGAAAAATAGGCTTCAACATGTTTTGCCATCTATAATTGACGCAAGTTAATGTGCTTTTGTGAAGGGGAGGTCCATCAAGGATGCTATTCTTCTCACTAATGGGATTCTTGGTGATTTTAAGGTCTCTAACTCTAATTTGTGCATTCAAACTGAGATTTTGAAAGCTTATGATTTGGTTTGCTGGAAATTCCTTTTTTCTATTCTTCATAGAATGGGTTTCTCATGCTAGTGGATCAAGTGGATTGAAAGCATTTTCTTCTCTACTTCTTATCAGATCCTTGTAAATGGTGAGGCTTATGAATTTATTCATCCTCTCAATGGTGTTTGGCAAGGAGATCGCATTGCCACGTACTTGTTTGTTATAACCATGTAGGGTTTTTCACAGATGTTAAAAAGATGTATTTTAGACAAAAGGTTGAACTCTATTCAAGCTTCCAAGTTCTTCACTTGATCACATTTGATTTTTTGTTGATGACTTAATGATATTTGCCAAAGCTGATTTTGAAAATGCTTTATGCATTAGACAAGTTCTTGATGACTTCAGTATGCTTTCTGATCTGGAAATTAATCATTCAAAGCATTCTACCATATGTGGGAAAAATGCAAACTCAGTCATGATTTCTAATATCTTTGATATGGATATTGGTGATATAGATAAGGCTAAGTATCTGGGTCTTCCCTTATTTGCTGGAAAACTAAGGAAAATGCATTGTGCTAGTCTTATTGCCAGAATTAAAAAGAAACTGGAGTGCTGGAAAGCTAGTCTTCTAATGTTTGTTGGGAGAGTTGAATTAATTAAATCTACTTCATCCACTATGCACCTCTATTGGATCCTTGTATTTCCCATTCCTAACTCTATTTTGGAAACTATTGATAATGTATGTAGAGATTTCCTTTGGGGTCAATCTGAAGGAAAAAAGAATCTTCATCTTCTTAAGTGGGAGAAGGTGTCTTTACCTAAGAAGGATGGAGGTCTAGGTATAAGGAAGAGTAAGGAAGTGGAAAAGGCTTATATGATCAAGAATGCTTGAAATATAGCATGTAAAAAAGATTCCTTGTAGGCTAAATGGATTGGTGAAAGTTATATGAAAAAATTATCCTTCTGATCTCTTTCTGAGTCATCAAATTATTTGTGGATGTTCAATAATATGTTGAGATCTAGAGAAATCTTATTACCCCTTATTGAATTCAAGATAGGCTCAGGCAAAAGATTCAAATTGTGGAAAGACCCTTGGTTAAATCATAAATTTCTAGGTGATTTTGTTGATAGGGATATGATTATTAGAGATGGTCTTTCCTTTGATTCTAATTTGTGTTCTATTATTGTTAATGGTGATTGGTTCATTCCTAACTCCAGATTTTCACAAGATCTTTTAAGTGTTGTCAGGCTTGTGGGTATTTCTCCTGGGAAGGATGATTGCTTGCTATTTATGGGGTATGATTTAGTCAAAATTAAGAATGTTTGGGATGCCATTAGGACCAAAGGTGTTGTTGACATTGGTTTTGAATGGATTTGGTGCTCTAAATGTCATAGTAATGCTATGGTTCGTGTTAGGAAGACTAAGCATAACAAATTGCCTACATCTGATTATTAAAGAAGGAGAGGTATATTAGTGGCCTCCATTTGTTTCCTATGTAGGTGCAGTTATGAAGATACTAATCATTTGTCCTTTCACTGCCCGTTCATTTTAGATTTGTGGAAGTTGGCTCTCCAAAGAAAAATCATTAACTCTATCCCTACTAATTGGAATGATATTAGTAAAATGAGAAGCATAAACACATGTATTGTTAGTCCCTTAATTCTATATCATGGATGGCTTGAGAGGAATATGAGGGTTCACCATAGTCAAAGTAACAATATTGATGTTGTATGGAAGAGTATTTGGTCAGAGTTTGAGATTTGCTCCTATTAATATAATATCCTTCTGAACATTTCTTCTGTATGGTGTTCTTTAATGTTTTCTGATGATGCTCTGGGCCTGGGATCCCTACTTGTTAGTCTTTTAATGATCTAGCTGGTCATATCTTTGTTTATCTCTAAAGAAGAGTTGATGTTTGGTTCTTTTAGTGCTTGAAGAGGCTAGTTTACATAAGTTTTTGCATATGAGAATAGCAGCTGATCTCTAGTTTTTTATAGTTGTTTGGTTTTGGATGCTCTGAACCTGGTGGTTCCTTTGTGGCTCTCTGGTTTTCCATGTAAATACTCTTTTGCTGGATTGTTGTTATGCATCCTTGGAGGACTATGAATGTACAATCATCATGTTTTGCTTCTGCTTTGTTGATGGAGTTACTTGAATGACAATTGTCCTTATGTATTGAAAGGTGTGGAGCTTCTTAGAAGATGTTCTACTGAATGTTGATGTGCATCTGCAGACTGTGTGTATTTGGCAATCTGGTTAGTCTGGCCTCATGATGTAGTCAATTCTTCTGGAAAATGCCTAGTTTCTATATAGATAGTTGAGAGTTTACTTGTAAATTTTTCACCAAGTTTTGTACCATGTCTAAAAAAGAAAATACAAAAAAAACCAAGATGAGTTTTGATGACCAAAGAAAATATGGATAAGCTTCCCAATAGTGTGTCGATATTGTTTAGAGTCAGAAGAAAAAAACTCCCCCTAAATAGAACTTTGTTATGAAAGTGCATAAGTAAGGAAACATGCTTAGAATTCAACATACTAGAGTTATTCAAGAGATCAAGGATGTACTTCCATTAAGATAAATAGGTGCCCTTAGAGACTATAGAACCTCTATGACCAAGAACTAGCAGAGTTGTCCCAAATCCTTGCTATGAAAATGTAGTTATAGTGCATGTTTCAATGTTGAAATCCCATAGGCATCACTAGCGATGACAATGATATCATCAACATAGACGACAAGGATGATGGTTCCACATTGATAATAATTAAAGAAGAGAGTATAACCACTAGATCTGGAAATACCGAGGCTAGCAAGAACTCCACTGAGTTTTGTAAACCATGCTTGTGGTGATTGTGTGAGACCATAGAACGAGTGTTTGAGATGACAAATTCTCTATGAAGATTCCCCCTGAGTACAAAAACTCATAGGTTGTTCCATATAGTCTTATTCTTCAAACTCACCACAACAAAAGACATTTAATGCTTAGTTGGAACAAAGTCTAATCCATTAAGTGGCAAGAAATCTACAACATGTATTTGGATGAATCCTTTGGCAATAAGCCAGTCTTTAAGTCATTCCATCGATTTATCTAAAGAAAAATATGATAGAGAAGACTCATCTACAATTGAAAATATTTTAACCTAGAGGGGGACAAGATCTTAGGTCCCATATTCACACAATAATGTCATTTTCTTGAGCATTACAACTTTCTGACCAGGGTGTTGAAGGGCCTCATCATAATTTTTTAGAATCCAGATAGAGTCTAGTTGTTGAGAAATGGATTAAGCAATACAAGAAAGCTTGTATTGGTAACAAGTATGATTTAAGCGGTGGTAAATAGTGAAAGAGTAGACATATTTTTAGAGAGCTACAATGTGTGATAGGTCCTTAGATGTGAACATTAGTGACAGGTCCAGTGTTGATGGAGGAGGAATGATAGGAGGATGGGTGATGGGTTCATGATCCACAAAGTCAAAAATATCAAGCTTGATGAACTCAGTTGGAGGATGAGGTAGAGGTAGAGAGGATGGGGAAGTGGAATCAAAGAACATATCATACTCAGAAAAGTAAAATTGACAAAGACATACATAAGATGATTGCTTGGAGTATAACAAAGATAACCTTCCTGGAAGGTAGAGTAGATAATGAAAAATATTTTGATAGAGTGGGGATTTGGTTTATTTTCTTTTGAATTAAAGTTTTACATAAAAGTTGTAACATCCCAAAATTTCACAAATAGAATTTCGATTTCTTAGTGGAGTTTTATGATAAGAGTTAAACAATGGACTTAATGCAAATAGTCACAATTTATAAAAATTTGTTTTATTGATGCAAAATAATATATTGTTACTTTATGCACTAAATAACTCAGTTTTACCTAAATATGAAAATAAATAAGATATAACTCTTTTATTTTCTCTTTCTCTTTCTTTAAGATAATCCCTCTTGATGTACATAAAATATAATGAGTAGTCCTTTAAAGGATAATCACGTTGAATCTTGAAAATTAGATAAAAAAAGTCTAACCAACTTAAGGCATGGATACATCACATTTTAATACTTATACATTAAGATAATGACGTATACGAGTTTGGTTGACAAATATCAATCAATCATATAGGGAGATTATAGACTCCTTAATCTACCTATGATTAAAATTTGAGATCGTATAGACTTTGTTTGATCCTTGAAATTGATTTGGAAAGATTTAATATAGTTTTAACCCTAAATCTTTGATTTTGCATTAATGTAACCTAGATACACCTAGGTTCCATGATTTATTCACATCATGCATGCTTTTATCTAATTTTGTGCACTTTTAATCATTTGTCACATGCTCTTTATTTTTTATTATTATGATCTAGTGGCTCTTGTTTTGTTCACAAGATCATGGACTCTTTGGATGGATAATGGATCCTATTCCCCACCCCTAATCAATAGATGCTCGTCAAGAATAAGATAAAGTTCACATTTGTCATCGCTCCCCAAATCTGTGGGTCCCTAATTTCATAGGATCGTATCCACGACAATTCCCAGAGCATGACTAACTCCTAGGTCAAAATAAACTTCTGATAACCAGAGGATTCCTATCTCTCCCTTGTTGACCAATCTGGCACATCGGCACGGTGACTCCTTCCTTTATGATGGGAATAGAAGCTTTGGATAGGTTCATCTTCTCACCAAGAAACCACTCTAGCTCCCAATTCCACCAAGGAACCGATCATTTTTTGTATGCCTCTTTTTGTACCATTTTTCTTGTTCATGAACTCGAAGAAATTCTGCCTCCACAATTATTCTTCCTCTGAGTTTCCCCCACTAGTAGCACTATTCTCTAATTGCATTTCATTTTCCAGTAGTCTTGTTGTGTGGGCTATGGTCCTTTCCCTTTTCCTCTCACCCAACTTTGGGATGGGCATGGAGGTATGATTCTTCATGCTCTGTCACCCTAGGTTTTAAACTAGGGGTTGTTTTGACCATGGGATCTCAAATAATCATCTGGAAAAATCACTGACCAAGCACCAACTTCTTGGTTGAGTTTTCCTCAGGGTATCAAGTCCCATATGATCTTATTTGTTTCTAGTGTGAGGAAGATGATGAGTATATAGAGTACATGTTTTCCCCTCACATCTGTTTAGCTCTTATCATGAGTCTCATGGGTAAAATTGGAATTTTAGGCTATTGTCATTTTGATCAGTGCGTGAAACCGGATTGTGGGCTTTGGCCAGCATTGTCACATGCAATTTGGCCCTACTGGGCATTGCTTCTAGGTTTCAGATATTATTGTCATGTGGCTTTTTGGTGATTTCTGATTGAATTATTATTCAAAAATTCATAGTAAATCAATGGATTCTTAGAAAATTATGAATATGTTTTGGAAAGATTTCCAATGAGGAATCCAATTTTATGGTTTTTGAACCCTAATTTGAGAATGTCATACCATGTTTTTAATGACCTAAGCTTAGGGTTTAAGATGTTATTTAAGGTAATATTTTTTAAAAAGATTGTTAATTTTAGGAGACTTTGGATTCACTCAGGATCAGAGGAACTATGCTAGGATCTACCTTGCTCTAGGTAAACTGGTCATGCTAATGTGCATAATTGATTATGGTTGTTTGAATTCTATATATAAAGTAGAAATCATGATTTCAAGTTCAATGTTCTAATCTTGTTTGTTAGATTAATTTCTTGATTATTGCTATATCTTAGGTCTTATGGTTTCCATGATTACTAAGATTAGAGATTATGATTAATGGTTAATGAATTTAAAGTTCAAGTTTCAAGAGGGAGAAATCCCATCATGTTACACATAAAAGTTAAAATATTGTGATAATGTTCATATTAAGAGTCATTTTATAAAAATTTGATTAAGTTTGATATGCTCTCAAAATCATGAACCTCAAGAGGTCATTATAGGATTTTTTATAAATTATGGGCTTTTGTAGAACCATGGGATTTCCTAACATTACATGATTTTAAGTGGGAAAATCATAGAGAGATGCATATAGTACTTATTCAATTCTTATTTATGTTAAGAAGCTACATGAGAATGCTTAAGTTAATGTTCAAGTCATCTTTTCCTTCATGTCAAGTATAATTATTTAGCTTATGCCATAATTTCTCAGTATCGTTTACTTATGTGATTGTTTTTTCCTTTGCATGGTTGGGGATGCGGTCTCCCCGGGTATTGGAGCGATAAGGACTAAACAAGAGCAAGCCAAGGACTATAAGACCTTCAACTGTAATCAGGTGGGATGCCATCTAGCTTAGACAATCCTAATATATACAATGTTCTATTTTATGTTTGAGTAATTCCATATTTAGGTGTTAGATCTTAGATTTGACAAAGAAGCCAGTTGTAACTTTCATATCCAATGATCAATGTATGAATCTTTTTAAAACAATGTATGTTGATTTATATTTATTTACAATGAGTATCATGATGTGACATCCCCCTTCAAAGATAAAAGGTTCCACTCAGTTATCATATGTATGCAAAAGTAGAGTGTTACAAAAACAATATGCTCAAAAACACACAAAGGAAGATTAAGAGTCATTTGTAAGGGGGAAAAACCAAAAAGGGGGTCTTGTTCTGAAGAGAAGAAGATGGTTGTCAATTTATAAGGTAGCACACTATGAGAAAAGTCGCACACCAATAAGTCTTAGGTAATTTACCATAAAACATAAGAGCGCGAGTGATATCAAGCCAATGAAGATTTTTACGTTCTTTCCCCTCATTTTCTTATGGGGACTGAGTCCATGATTGTTGATGGATGGTTCTAGTTCTGGATCAAATGAAAACACCTAAACCAAAACATATTCTAAAGCATTGTCGGTTTTGAATATTTTAACATATTTTTTTGAATCATTTTCTAAAAATGGTAAAAAAAATCAATCATATCATCATGGGATTCAACAAATATAACCATTTCTTGTGAGAGAAATCATAAATAAAAGGTAATGAATTAATAGATCCATCAAAACTAGTGGTTCATAAAGGATCACAAATGTCACTATAAAAAACATCAAAGACTTCTTTATTACATAGACTAATTTTTCTAGGAAAATAACTCTATGATGTTTTCCAAGCTCACACGAGTCACATGAGAGACTATTTAAATTAAATAAAGAAGGATCTAGGTGAATCTACTCCTCAAGAGTGGGATGATTGTTACGTCAGTTAATCTAAAGAGGTGTGCTCACAAGAAGGATAGAAGAATGAACAACATCACCAAAGTAATAAAGGTTGTCGACTCTAGAACCCGATCAAATCGTCTTGAAAATTTGATTATCCTACATCATAAAACCTTAACTACCAAAAGTGGCATTGCAAGCAAAGGCATCAACTAACTTAGCAACATACACTATATTAAAGGGAAAATGAGGAATATAGTGGACATATCTAAGTTTGATACGAGGTGAGATATTAACACCCCACATTGTTGAACAATTTAAATGGACCCACATATGAGGTAGAAAATATGAGGTTCAATGGAGGAAATGAGGTGTATCATGCTAGTCATATGTCAGGTGTCTCTAGAGTCAACAATCTAGAAAGAGTTGGATGCTAGCATGGCGGCCTCAACATCACCTTGGTTGGAGGCCAAATGTGCCAAAGATGTCATAGTGGAATACATGGACATAGAACCCTCAAATCACGTAGATAGTGAAGGATCCCATTTAGAGGCTGAGAGAAGTTTCTCATACTCATTGAAGAGATGAAAATAGATGGATTATTTGATCCTTAGACAACATGGGAGTCCCTAGTTCCACAACTATGCCGATAGGATGCCCGTGCTTCTAAAAGTCTATTTTTGCCTAAGGGGACATCCACAGCCACATCCATGAACAATGAAAACAATCATGAGTTGTAATTTTGGTGGAGTGGAAGAAAAGAGTCAGACATCAGACTGCTAGAGATGAGAGAAGTAGGATTGGAAATCAAGTTCAGTTTGAGGGAGTCCTATTTCAGATCAATTTGGTTTGGATCAAATATAATCGACCTAGACCTAACCCAAAAATAATTTTGGGTCACACCTGTTCTACCTAAATTCATAATTCCTATTTGTGGGTCTGGCCTGATGGAACTGTAAATATCATATTACAAAGAAACATGAAAAATCCCAAATATGCACACCCGTAAATACAAATCTAAGAAACCAAAATAAAAACTTGTTCGACCTAAAATTGTTGTAAATTTGTTTAGATACTTATTGTTCTACAAGAAAAGACTTGTATGAACTCTCATAAACTAAAAGATAGTAATTATATTTTTATTTTTGTATGTTTTAAGATTTTATATGACTAAAACTAGAAATATATATATATATATATAACTTTATGTTTATTGAGTTTGGGTCATTTTGGTTCAGGTTAAAAAATCAAGACCTGAACCCACTTTAGTCGAGCTGGGTAAGGTTTTGGCAGTCCTAGAGAGAATACATCTTCCAAAGTGTAAAAATTGTCTCTTACCAAGAAAATGTTGCAGACTAGAGCATAAGCTAGATGGAGGTCATGACTATATTTGCCCTCTCTTTGGTTTGATCTTCAGAAGAGACAAACTGCATGTAGTCAAGCTGTGGAGACATGTTGACAATAGAATTAAAAGTATTCATTAAAGATCCTATCGCCTTGATTTTTACCAAATCATTTATTCCAACATCTATAAAACCTCAAAGCATTCTTTTCATATGTGTAGTGATGACAAGCAAGGTCCCACAGTTTATTTGTAGTTTTGTAAAACATGTACTTGAAGGAAATAGAAGGTTCCATCATGTTCCATAGCTAACTTTTGACTTATCTATTTTTTTGCTTCCATTCATGGGCATCCTCAACATGTTATAATATGAATGTCACCTTGTCACTTGATTCATAGATCATTTAGACATAATTCATCTAGAACAGGTCATTATCTCCATTCAACTTGATAATTGAGATAGGAGCATTGTCATTATTGAAAATGATTTGAGGTGAATCTTAGCCATCATCTTTTTCTTCAGACATGATGAAAAGTCACACCGGTAGGACAATAGTGGAGAAATATATCAAAATAGTCACATTAGTAGAGCATCGATGGATAAGAATATCACAGTATCACACTGGTAAAAATATGTCTGAAGCATTTTCATAAAAATAATACAATGTGATAGGAAGAAGAGGAGGAAGGGGTGGAAAGGAAGAAGAAGAAAGAAAAAAGAAGGAGGAGAAGAATAAGAATAAGGAAGGAAAGGACAGCGTTAGGAGAGAAGGAGAGGTGTTGGGGTATGATCACTAAAAACCTTGGTGTTAGACAATTGCTTTTGATGTCATGTGAAGACAATTCTTATTATGAGAATTAGGGTTATAAGGGAATCATATATAGCCTTAATTTAAGATAGGATGTATCAAAGATACAACATAATATAAACTAAACCAATTCTAATGGACATAAGTAGGGAAAATACAATTAGTTAATACAAAAAAAGTAACTTAGATACTAACAATGAATAAAATATGGCAACATATAACTTCAAGTTTATATAACTTCATTGTGTCTCAATAGGTTACATGCCTTTGTTAAAAAAATGGAGACGACGAGAGGCTATGTCTAGTTTTGTGATGCAATCTTTTATCATCTTTTATCCTCTTAGGTGACATATACTTTAATGATTTAATTTATTTTCCTATTACTTATTATGTCCTATTTTATATAATGTATATTATACATCCGTTTGTGATTAATAGATATAGTTAACTTCTTACACAAAGGAGATACTATAGAGGCTTTCACAACTTTGTCGAGAGGGTTGTGGTATTTGATTGACCTGAGTGCCTCCAGTCTACTACACAGTAGTAAAGTGGCATCTTGCAGATAGAGTGTTTGGACATTGTAGATTTATTTGATTACAACCTACTATTGCTTTGCCATATTTTAGTAGGATAGATAAGAGGGGTCATGATGCTGAGGATTGACTGCAACATTATAGGCAGGGGTGCAAATTTGGAACAACAAACATGAGCATCTAGTCACCCCTCCATCGGTAGAGACAATATTCAGTCGGTAGGTGCACGGTACATGGTATCGTCCACATTACTTAGTGCGTCCTCTACCTCAACCTTCGATGGCATACTACCCAACCCGTTACCAAAAGTAAGAATTTGTGAGTATAATTATAATTGTTTGCATCTGTCTAACTATTATATTGTATTTTATATATATTATTTATTGTATGTATAATTGGTTTTTATCATTTATTATAAATATAATTATGTTAACATGTTGAATCACATGTGCAGATCTGAGTGATTGTACTACATGTTTATGCACATATTAGGGATGACTTTTGTAGCATTTGGCAGACCTACTATGAGAAAGTTCTTAACTACACTTTCCCATATCAGGTAGAGTCATCCCCTCATTCCTCTACCATTGCTCTTGATACCATTCTCGCTCATACATCTACCACTGCTCCTGATCTCATTTTCACTCATGCCTCTACTACCGCTCTCGGTCTGATTCTCACTCATACCCCTATGAGTTCACAGTTCATGGGATGGGAGGAGACATGATGGTACTTTAGAATAGGTGGTACTTCTATTTCATACACCACTGCACAACCTCTATAGACAGCAATATACTATTATGGAACATGTTCTTCTTCTTTTATTCGATACACCCTAGTCCCACGACCAGTTATCCATAAGAGTCAGTCGTCAACGTATTTACCGAGCCCTTTTGATATCCAGGTTTGCACCCCACCTGAGGACATACATCCTAGTTTTCAAAGACTCCTCAACCCACCTCCATCTTTACATTTCTACACTAGAACTCACTGGTCTTTTGCCACACAATTGACACCCATTGAGCATTCTCTACATGAGATCCCTACTCAGGAATAAGAGGCACATGGATGTGGGCGAGGACGATTTGGATGCGCTTAGTTTAGTTACGTACATGTTGTGTAGTTTTTTTATATTTGCTTCTGCAAATGTATGGGTCTACATATGTATTCCTCATATCTTGTTTATATACTTGGATCATGACTAATGACAATATTTTGTATGATATGAATTTTGCAAAATTGATAAAAAATGATATGTTGATTGTATTAAATGCAAGTAAAAGAAAAAAACAATATTATCCTAGTGCATTGCCCATAACAACTATATCAAAAGTGAAAGGTGAATCCAATTTTTTAACAAGGAGGGTGAATGGAGTAGGGTGTAACTCTCTATTTTAGAAGTTAAACTGCAAGCCATTCTATATTGGTGATAAAAATAGGAAAATATGTTATTTAGGTTTTTCTAAGCATAGGAAGGGGTTGAATAACAAGAGCAGCCTTAAATCCATGTTAGAAAGACAACTTGGGGTGATATTCCTTGGCTGGACAAGTAGTTTATATGGAAATTAAGAAAGGAAAAACAGGAATGGAAGTTCATGGGCGACGACGCAGCTTGTAGAGGACAAACACGACAGCGACGGCGATAATGATGGTGCAGAGGGCGAGGAGGCCGTACCAAATCCATCTACGCAGTCTGTTTCGTTTCCCTTTGTGGCCATCGTCTTGAAGCAGCAGCATCCCGAGGCGGACCGAGGGATCCGCCCTCGCTACTCCCTTCTCCACGTCACCAGCCCAGTACTGAGGCTGCAGAGCCCGGGTCGCGGGCGGTTTGGAGTCCGTAAGTACCCGTTGCACCTCCACAAGACTTCGGCACATCACTCTGGATACCCCATGCCTCTCCCGTATCTCTTCCTCCGCTTCAACTACTGCCCCTTCCTCTTCGTCTCCCTCGCTGCTGCCCTCAACCGCCTCACGTAACAGCCGCCGGGCTTCCCCGGAAGACACCAGCGCGTCCAGCGTCGCCACATCCGGTGCGACCCCAGTGGCCTCACGGAACCGCTTCCCTACCGCCACACGGTGCTCCTCCTCCACGAACCCCTGCAATTCCGCAAACGTCTCCGCCGCCTCGCCGATCTTCCCGCGGATTCTTTCCGCCACGGATGCCCTGTTGCCGTCGTACGGGGCTGTGCCTGCGAACACGCGGTCGAGGGACTCCAGGCGGACCCTGACGAGCTTCGCCTTGACGAGCGCCGCAGACGCGTCGATCACAACGCGAGCACGGAGCTCGCGGAGATCGGCAGCGCCCCGCAAGGATCGGGCGGACGCGATGGCTCTGCGGAGGTTGGTGCAGAGTCCGAGCAGCTCCTTGAGCTCGTCCTTCACCTCCTCCACCGCTTGGAAGAATCGGTCCAAGTTGGCCCCGCCCGCGGCCATATGCGCCCCCGCGCTTAAAACGACTTTAACCTGGTCCCCTACACACGTTGCAGTAGCCGAGCCCTACGTGGCGGAGGAGTTAATGGACGGCGGCGGAAGGGAGGGATGAGGAGCATCTTCCTGCAAATCCAAGCGACAAATGTGTTTGATGGTGAGTACCGGAATCGACGACGAGTGTGTTGGAATTGGTATAGTCCGGTAGTAGTCCACCTAACGGGTTGACAACAACCAATATTTTACGGACAATAAAACGCTCGTGTCTTATACGTGATTAAACCAGTTGATTAATGCGTCAGGTTGATCGTCAAGTGCATTCGAATTATCTAAATCTGTCTGGATTGAGTTGATCTGCGACAAACTTAACTATAATATCTCACGTAAACCATTCACCTGCCCCAAAATAATGTATACCATGAGGGAATACTGTACATGTGTATGGCTATTGAAAGACCCCATTTGGTAGTAGTACAAGACCCAGATAAGCGATTGGCAGGCTGTGCAAAGGGTATCGATGTCGGGCCATGCACCACGGCGACCTCAATAATATTTTCTACCAGCTAAGGCCACGTTGGAGCATGGCCGAGAGTCTGAGATACCATTTGCTGGGAGGAAACAGCTGGCTCATTTCAAAAGATGTGATTCATGACAGGCAACGGCCGGCCTGATGGGGCACGATATTGGTGAACGATGCAGATCTTGTCAGAGAGTGCCATGGTTGTGAGGGACACGTCGTCTGAGTCAAAAGGATAGAGAGAATCGTCTATAATACCTAGTTTGGGTGGCGCAATCTTAAATACTGGTATTCACGGTTAAAACACACTATTACCTACAACGAACTAAATATGGTTATGTATTTGATCATGTATTTCGTTCTAGTTGTGAGTCACGCCAGTTTCGGCAGAATTTTCGTCTCCTTTTTCAGTTTTTCATAGCTGGATATCAGCTGTTTTACCCCATCCTCCCAGTTGGCGTCACTGCCGCAACTACCACCCGCACCACTTCCGGAAGTCCAGACTTCCTCATCCAATTACTCGGCCTTGGACCGGTAGCGGTGAATAATAGTAGTTAGCGGTGGACTGGTGGTAGTGAATAAGTAGTTGGTAGTGGGAAGGTTTTTGATGGGTGATAATTGGTTACATAGAATTCCTTTCTAGCAGTCACTTGTTCACTAGAAGACGCAAAGGGAAAATAACAAGTGAGACAAAGCAATATTGTTGGTCAAAGTAGTAGATAGATAGAAATCAACCTAAACTAAAATTGGAGACAGTAGATGGTAGGTCTAGAAAAATAAATGAATAAATAAATAGTATGATGTGATTGTCGATGGAAGAGAGACTGAAATGAAAAGAAAGAGAAGATATTAGACACAGAGAGAATAAAATAAAGAAGAAGAGAAGAGAAATAAAAAATAGATCAATAAATATATAGCTTGATACGCATGGAAAGCTTAGTGACGATGATTATTGTAATGTCTCTATCTAATTTTTATAGCAGTCGCATCTATGTTGGTCATTGTACAAGGTTAGAATGGAGATTCATTAGTTGGTATGGACATGAAAATTTTGCTAAAGTTATGGTAGTTATAGCAAGTGAAAGGAGGACTGACTTTATGATGGCAAATATGCTATGGGCTGTGATATATGAAGAGAGACTGAAATGAAACGAAAGAGAAGATATTAGACACAGAGAGAATATAATAAAGAAGAAGAGAAGAGAAATAAAAAATAGATCAATAAATATATAGCTTGATACGCATGGAAAGCTTAGTGACGATGATTATTGTAATGTCTCTATCTAATTTTTATAGCAGTCGCATCTATGTTGGTCATTGTACAAGGATTAAATAAGGTTAGAATGGAGATTCATTAGTTGGTATCAACATGAAAATTTTGCTCCTGATGATAAAGTTATGGTAGTTATAGCAAGTGAAAAGAGGACTGACTTTATGATGGCAAATATGCTATGGGCCGTGATACATGTAACCATCCGTGTATCATCTTGACTACTGGTCTTTTCTACCAAACTCTGCGATCACTTTTAGTTGCAAGAAAGGAAGTCTTTAGAAAAGTGAGTTGAGCCACATATAATGTACAAATCGAAAATATTGACCACTATTGGAGATTTCGTTAGGGCCTACCGCAAACTTTTCTGGCGGCCTATCTCCAGCTTCCTGCACGGGCCAACGGCTTGCTGCCGCTGCTGCAACATCACAGCAAGCCTAGCTTACATGCAATTTTGACAAGCGACCGCAACAACAATGTTGTTGGAGATAAGCTGGGCGTGACAGCTGGATAAGTCAGGTGCTAACGACATTGAGTAGGGGTCAAGTAATCGTTAGAAAAGGGTGGAAGTAGTAGGAGTCCAGTTCGGGTGAACGTGTTGTTCAACCCAGTAGTGATAGCGCACAAGTAGGATCTAATTCCTTAAGAGTCGTGAGTGTGTTGGTCTGTTATAAAAGCCGGCGCAATATGTGAAATAAAGATTAAACAAAAGCTTCCACCCAACTTGATCGTCTTCCACCTCTTAACCATCGTGATTAACAACATTCCTGCTTGTAGGCTTCAGGTGGTATCAGAGCTATACCTGGGAGTATGGGATCACAATGGCGCCTTCCGGTGAGAGTAGCTCCGACGAGAATTGTGAGAGCTTGGTTACCCTCAAGTATCCTATGCTCACCAAGTCTAATTACCCCGTGTGGGTGATGAAAATGAAGGCGAACATGCGCGCCCAGGGGGTCTGGGCGGAAATCAAGCCGGCGGCTGGAGCAGCCCCTATCAAGGAGAAGATAAATCAAATGGCGCTTGCCGTGATCTACCAAGCGATACTGGAAGAGCATGCTTCAACTATCGAGAAAGGAGACGGCACGAGCAGCTTGGGAAGCGCTCAAGACCGTCCATGTGGGCGTAGAAAGAGTGAAGGAGGTGAAGCTCCAAGCCTTGCGGTGGGAATTTGAGAACCTCCGCATGGGAGACGCCCAGCCAATTGACGAATACGCCGGCAGGCTATCGAGGATCGTGAATCTGATTCGTTCGCTTGGGGAGTCCATGGAAGAGAGCTATGTCGTTAAGAAGCTCTTGAGGAGCATACCTCCAAAATATCTTCAAATCGCCGCAACTATGGAGCAATTCGAGGACTTGAAGAAGATGCAGGTCGATCAAGTCATCGGAGCACTCAAGGCCCATGAAGAAAGGTACCGCGACTACGATGGTCGCCATGAGCAGCTCCTGCTCGCAAAGAGGGACTCCAAGACCAAACATAAGATTGTGCGTGGGGAGGAGCAATCCTTCTCAAACACTCACAGACGAGGTCGTGGGAACCCATGGGGCTGAGGAAGAGGTAGGGGAAGGGGTCTAGGCGGGCGAGGCGACTCCAGAAACTCCAAGCAAGGAGAATCGTCACGCGAACCTACGAGGGACAAAAGTCAGGTGTGTTGCCTCCATTGCAACACTCTCGGTCACTACGCCTCGGAGTGTCGGGGAAAGAAGAAGGAGGAGGACGAAAACCTCCTGAGGACACATGACGATGAACCAACCTTGCTCATAGCCAAAGAAATTAGCGAAGAGATTTTACTAAACGTAGACAATCTTCTCCCAAATACCTATGCTAGAAGAGAAGGGGACTCTCATCCGAACGTGTGGTACCTGGACAATGGAGCCAGTAACCACATGTCGGGAAGAAAGGAGAAGTTTAGGGAGCTCAGCCAGACTGTCCGCGGAAGGGTCAGGTTCGATGACGGATCCACCGTGGAGATAAAAGGGAAAGGAACAATCATGTTCCAATTTGACAATGGAGAACAAAGATTACTCACGGATGTGTACTACATCCCGAGCCTGGAGAGCAATATCATAAGCATAGGCCAGCTGACAGTGCAAGAGAATGCAATCATGCTGCAAGGAGCGTACCTCTGGTTATATGACAGATCTGGAAAGCTGCTGATGAAGGTAAATCAATCATCGAATCGGTTGTACAAGGTCGAGATTGAATCAGGAGAACTGGTGTGCCTGGAGATGAGCATTACCGATCCAATGTGGTTGTGGCATGCTCGAATGGGGCACATCAATTTTCAATCTCTGAAGACAATGGAGGACAAGGAGATGGTGATCGGGCTTCCAAGGATCAATCATCTGAATCAAGTGTGCGAGGCCTGCCTCACAGCCAAACAAGCACGAATGTCGTTCCCCGCTGAGGCACTCCACAGAGCCTCCGCACGCCTTGAGCTGATCCACGCGGACCTCTGTGGACCTATATCACCGGAGACGCCATCCCACAACAGGTATTTCCTCTTACTTGTTGATGACTACACCCGTCTTATGTGGAGTCGGATGCTCAAGACCAAGGACAAAGCACTCGAAGGTTTCAAGCTATTCAAGGCTGAGATTGAGAAGGAGACGGGTCTCAAGGTCTAGACCTTGTGAACCGACCGAGGTGGCGAATTCCTCTTGCATCGCTTCTCCAGGTACTGTGAAGACGAGGGGATTCGACGACAAACCACAACCCCTTACACTCCTCAGCAGAACGGGGTTGTGGAACGTCGAAATTGCACCTTCATGGGCACTGCTCAGAGTCTAATGAAGAGCATGCTCGTCCCATTATACTTGTGGGTAGAAGCGGTCCAACATGCGGTGTAGCTCCTAAATCGATCAATGACCAAAGAACTATAAGGAGTTACACCCTACGAGGCCTGGACGGGAAGAAAGTCATACCTTGCGCACCTTAGGGTGTTCGGGTGTATGACGTACATGAAAACACCTGGGATCCACCTAAAGAAACTCATTGATCGGAGCATGAAGATAGTCTACCTTGGTGTAGAACTAGGTAGCAAAGCTCATCGCCTACTCGATCCCGCCAATCGAAAGGTATGCGTGAGCAGAGACATCATCTTCGACGAAAGCAGCGGGTGGGCATGGAGCAAGCAGCTGTAGGAGCCATCCACACCCGACTACCTTCGAGTAGATGCACCTCTGGTCATCGGCGATAACCATCTTGATGAAGATATGGGTCCTGAATTGGGAGTATTAACACCACAACCATCATGTGCCTCATCCACAAGGGCATCCTCTTCAGGGTCGTCGCACCATGGTCATCATGTGGATGACTGTGGATCACCAGCTAGTGTCAGTAGCTCGTCAAGTGAGCCAAGACCACTCAGATTTCGGTCACTGGACGAGATCTACCAAGACACGGAAACCATGGAGCAAGGAGGACAATTGCTTCTCCTGTATGATCAAGATCCCATCCATTACTCACAAGTTGTGAGAGAAGAAGCATGACAGCAAGCCATGACCAAGGAAATTGAGGCAATAGAGAAGAATGGCACATGGCTCCTGACTGACCTCCCCGCAGGTCACAAACCCATCGGCTTGAAATGGGTGTTCAACACAAAGAGAGATTTAGATGGGCATATTCTCAAACACAAATCCAGAATGGTGGCAAAAGGATATGTGCAGCAACATGGCATCGACTTTGATGAAGTCTTTGCCCCTGTAGCTTGAATGGAGATGATTCGACTAGTTCTCGCACTAGCAGCACATCGCGGGTGGAAGGTTCACCACCTGGATGTTAAATTAGCTTTCCTCAATGGTGATTTGAAGGAGGAGGTGTATGTCACCCAGCCAGAAGGTTTTGTCAAGCAAGGATAAGAAAGACATGTGTTCAAGCTATAGAAGGCACTGTATGGACTCCGACAGGCTCCAAGAGCGTGGAACACCAAGCTCGATTCAAGTCTATGACAACTTCAGTTCAACAAATGCACCCACGAACAAGCAATATACATTCGTCAAAGGGAGGAGGATGACATACTGATTGTTGGTGTGTATGTAGATGATTTGATCGTCACAGGATCCAGTCTGGATGAGATATCCTCGTTTAAGACTCAAATGCAGATGGAATTCAAAATGAGCAATTTGGGGTTGTTATCTCATTATTTGGGAATTGAAGTATCACAACAAGAGGGGCGAATCACATTGAAGCATACATTCTATGCCAAAAAAATTCTATGCCATGGAACCAAAGCTGAAACTAAGCAAGGATCCTGATGGGGTGTCAGTAGATAATACCAAGTTTCGGAGTCTTATAGGGAGTCTTCGATATCTGCTGAATACAAGACCAGGCATATCTTTCTCCATTGGGGTCATAAGTCGTCATGTTTAGCGGCCAACCACACTACACCAACAAGTGGTAAAGCAAGTCCTCAGTTACATTAAGGGGACTTTTCATCATGGTCTTGTATATAGATGCACTGAGGAAGAAGAAAGGGTGCTCGAGTATTCTGACTGGGACCTAGCAGGAGACGTCAACGATCGAAGGAGCACCAGTGGCATGGTGTTCTACCTGAATCGAAGCTTGATCACTTGGAACTCATAGAAGTAGAAGAGTGTCGCACTCTCCTCGTGCGAGGCGGAGTTCATGGCTGCCACAGCCGCGGCATGCCAGGCCATTTGGCTCAGAAACCTACTGGGTGAGATCCTGAATCGAAGCCTAAAACCAGTACAACTACTGGTAGATAACAAGTCAGCCATTGCGTTGATGAGGAATCCGGTCTTCCATGGGAGAAGCAAGAACATCGACGCAAGATTCCACTTTATTTGAGAAAGTGTGGAGAAGGAGCTGATTTTAGTCAACTACATCAGCACCGACAGACAGAAGGCAGACCTCTTCACGAAGCCCCTTGGGAGGGTGAAGTTTGCCGATACGCTCGAGCTACTGGGAGTAGAAGATCTCGATGAAGCGCGCCCAGATTAGGGAGGAAACTATTGGAGATAAGCTGGGCGTGACAGCTGGATAAGTCAAGTGTTAACGACATTGATTAGGGGTCAAGTAATCGTTAGAAAAGGGGGGAAGTAGTAGGAGTCCAGTTCGGGTGAACGTGTTGTTCAACCCAATAGTGGTAGCGCACAAGTAGGATCTAATTCCTTAAGAGTCCTGAGTCTGTTGGTCTGTTATAAAAGCCGACGCAATATGTGAAATAAAGATTAAGCAAAAACTTCCACCCAACTTGATTGTCTTCCACCTCTTAACCATCGTGATTAACAACATTCCTGCTTGTAGGCTTCAAAGGCAACATTCAAACAACACTGGAGATCTTACATCCCGTTCTGATTCTCCAGATTCATTCCCACCTAGTTCTCTCCCTCTGGTATTCCCCTTTTTATTCTGCTTTACCCATTCGTGTATCATCTTCACTACTGGTCTTTTCTACCAAACTCTGCGATCACTTTTAGTTACAAGTAAGGATGGCTTTAGAAAAGTGAGTTGATCCACATAAAATGTACAAATCGAAAATATTGACCACTATTGGAGATTTCGTTAACAAAAAGATCTGGCAAATTTTTCTTAAGGCTGCTTCGGGCATATATATTTGTGATGGTTGAATTACTCCATGTTTCTTCTTACTCATTGTAGCTTAAATGTGTTGTCGGGTTGTAGACAGTGGCGGATCCAAAAAATCACAGTTGGGGGGCTGACCTAAACAAGTCATGAACATAGTTGATATTTTTTTTGACATTGACGAGAATGCTGATAATTTTGTGTCTGGAAATTATTTATGAGTATAATAATAATGTATCAATATTTAGACAATTTTTCACATCAAAACAACAAAATAAGAGCATATAAGAGTCACAACTAGTTTTACAAGTTAACAACTATGATGTTTGTAAATAAAAAATACATAAGAAACATGTAACTAACTAGAATGAGGGAGTTGAATCCGTCGGGTTTTCATATTTTGAAAATGTTGAAGAATTTTTTCATCGATAACTTCTATAAAAACTTCTCTCTCAATGTAGCATACCAACAAGTCATTTAACCAGTCATCACTTATCTTGTTACGCAGTTCAGTCTTGACTATGTTCATTGCTGAGAAAGCTCTTTCAACAGTTGATGTTGCCACCGGTAGTATCAATGCTAGTTCAATAAGATGGTAAACTAATAGAAAAACAAAATGTTGTTCGGTTTCTACCATCTTCACAGTAAGGCTAGTGAGATCATTGCAATCTAAAAATTCAGACCCTCTTTTCATAGCATGGATATAAATGTCAAGTTCGTCTTTCAAGATCACACGATCATATGTAGAAAAATCATCAGAGTAAATTTCAGCAAGTCAGATTAGCTTTCCTGAATCAAATCCTGAGAATGAATTTCTTGGATCCAGACAGGCAATGCATCTTAGCAACTCTGTAGAAGTTTCATTGAATCGACTATTCATCTCAACAAGTATAGAATCAATCACAACATTAAAAATCCCAGCACGATAATGATGATCATAAGTAATCAATTGCCTCTCACGCCTAGAAGAACCTCTTATTGGTATCCTATCTTCCATATTTGGTATAGGAATAGACTTCATGGCACAAAAGTTATTTACATCTTCTAATAATGCAACCCATCCACAATCTCTCAAGTCTTGGAATAGTTCTTTAACAGATGCAATCAACACCATTGCATTAACAATATTTTGATCCTTCCTTTGTAATGTTTGGGACAGCTCATTGGTTAAAGCCAAAACCTTCATCATTAAAAACAAGATAAACACAAATTCAAAATTCTCCATTGTCAATCTCAACACTGAAGCTTTTCCTCTGTTAGAAGAATCAACTCCATCATGTGAAATATTTTGTAATACCTCGATAACTAAATCCCACATCATAAAAATACGAACTAGGGTTGTATGATGTGATCCCCATCGAGTATCACCATGTCTTGCTAGACTAGTTTCTTGATTTTTTCCTCTTCCTAGAAAAATTTCATTTTTCTCCAATTTCTCCATAACGACATCATGATTCTTTAGAATCAATGCATCTTTTCTTTTACAAGAAGAACTGGCCATGGTTACAATCAAGTTTGTGTAACTAAAGAAATCACTAACAGATAAACTATTCTTTGCAATAACAACAATTACCAATTGCAACTGATGGGCAAAACAATGGATATAAAATGCAAATGGATTTTCTTTTAGAATCAATGTTTTTAATCCATTAAACTCTCCTCTCATATTAGAGGCTCCATCATATCCTTGTCCTCTTAGTCTAGACATGCAAAATTTATGACGTGTAAAAAAACCATCTAAAGCCATCTTTAGTGAAGAAGCTGATGTATCAATAACATGCTCAATGCCAACAAACCTTTCAATAAGTTTTCCTTTCTTATTCACAAACCTATATGACCAAGATTATATAAATCACAAGCGGTATGATTATAATAGGTTTTAAAAAATAATAAATATCATATAAAAGTTACTAACCTCAAAATAACAGCCATTTGTTCTTTTATTGATGTGTCTCGTGATTCATCAACAAGTAGAGAGAAATGACTAACTCCGAGTTCTTCAATAATGGCTAATATTGTCTGCTCTGCACAAGATTTCACCAAGTCCTTTTGGATTACAGGAGACGTCATTTGGTTATTTCCAGGAGCATTTTCATTAAGTACACATGCAACTTCACAATTATTATCTTTTGTATACTCCACTAACACCAGAAAATTTCCTCTATTATTTGAACTAGAAGACTCATCATGACCACAGAAAGCCAGACCTTGCAATAAGAGAAATCTAACTACATGTAATATTGTAGTCAGACGAGCTCGATATGCAATCTCCATGTCTCTACTATGAATAGATAACAAATGTGATACACTTTGTTGTTGATTTTTGAAATCCTCACAATATAGCCTTGCATTACAATGAGAACTACCGACTACACCCACATGTTCGTTGAAAACTTCAATTGCTTTCTTCCAGTTGTTAAAGCCTATCTTTGTGAAGGCATCATTCACAAATATTTCACCCCTTGACTGACTAAAGAGATAGCAATAGAAGCAATAGGCATCATCTCTTTCGACACTATATTCTAGCCAATCAAATTTTTTGAACCATGCTTCTTGGAAGCTCCTCCTTTGCTTCCCATATTGTTTGCTAGGAAATTTGTGACCAGTTGGCTGATACGAACCCTGCAACAAGTACTGTCTCCTCATTTGGTCTCAAATATTTGTGCTATACCCTTCAATTGGTTTTCGAAGTCCAGGATCGAGAATAATATCATTTGGATTATTTTCAACATCTACACGAGCCTTCTTTTGTGAAATGGTAATAAAATCAGATAGTAAAGCTTCTTTTTGTGCAATTGTACTCCCATCAGATGTTAAAACTTCTTTTTGTGCAGTTGTACTCACATCACATGCTAAACTTTTATTGTTTGCTTTTGTACTCACATCAAATATTGAACTCCTCGAATGTATGTCATTCTTTATAATTGGTTTGAAAATTTTCTTCATTTTGTAGACAAATTTAGTCCCTGAGGTGGCACTCCAATCTTAGTGTATAGAAAACTACTTAAATTTCTTATCTAATATAAATTGCGTATTTGTTTAGCATATATTGCTTTCATTTCGAATTTTCTAAGACGAGTATAAGAAAAGTTGTAAAATATTTATCCAAATCAATAACAGGATAGATTGCATGACTAAACAAATAATACAATTATAACACATTACTACAATACTACTGTATACGGATGAACTACCAACATACTAAGGTTCGAAAATTAACAGAATAAGATTAGACTTGTGAACTCTAATCAAAGTTATTATTTAAAAACATTTTATTTAGAACAAGCCGCCCGACATCAAAGATTTTTTTATTATTTATCAAAATACTAATCACATCAGACATACGAATTTACCTGTCATGGGGCAGCCTTTGTTTCCCAAGATGTTCCAAGAATTTAACAATTTGTACTACCTTTGACAACTGGTGTTCTTGGGCGTGATGACTAATAAGGTTCAAGTATTCAACGTTTCTCCCTGAGTCTTTGGTGACGAGAATATGATGTACCACTATGAGGAAAAGGAAGCAAATCGTTTGAGGCCTATCTGAGAGTGTGATTCTGGTCTAAGATCGTGCAGAATATGTTGTGTCAATGCATGCCAGTTCTACACAATCTTCTTGTTCTTGGTTTTGATAAACTAGTTCGGAAAGACAAGGTTGTCTCGTGTCTATGATCTTTGACGATAGCTTTTTTGTAGTGAGCAGTTGTTTCCAATCTCATGCCCGGTAGGAAGACAAAGCCAATTCGATCTCATGCCCGGTAGGAAGGCAGAAGCCAGAACCCAGAATAGACAGTGGTCTATCACACCACGATCGCAAGACGGAAGATGAACGGAGCCTTTTTCTATTTTAGGAAATTTGCCTCTCGCAGCCGGCAGCCTCTCGGTATATATCCGCTGGACCGCTTTTCCAGCCATGCTCACGAGTCCACGGGGACTTGGTCTCTATTCTCTAACCAACCACAGATGACAGATTCCTATTGGAAACGTATTTGACCAATATATTAATTGGTTTATCTAATAACTAATAAACTAAACGTGGTTTCCATCTGAAATTTGGGGGGATGCTTCAGCCCCGATAGCCCCCCCCCCCGTAGTTACGCCCAGTGGCGGATCCAGAAAATCATAGTTTGTGGGGGCTGACCTAAAAAAGTCATGAACATAGTTGATATTTTTTTTTGACATTGACAAGAATGTTGATAATTTTGTGTATGGCAATTATTTATGAGTATAATAATAATGTATCAATATTTAGACAATTTTTCGCATCAAAACAACAAAATAAGATCATATAAGAGTCACAACTAGTTTTACAAGTTAACAACTATGATGTTTGTAAATAAAAAATACATAAGAAACATGTAACTAACTAGAATGAGGGAGTTGAATCCGTCGGGTTTTCATATTTTGAAAATGTTGAACAATTTTTTCATCGCTAACTTCTATAAAAACTTCTCTCTCAATGTAGCATACCAACAAGTCATTTAGCCAGTCATCACTTATCTTGTAACGCAGTTCAATCTTGACTATGTTCATTGCTGAGAAAGCTCTTTCAACAGTTGATGTTGCCACCGGTAGTATCAATGCTAGTTCAATAAGACGGTAAACTAATGGAAAAACAAAATGTTGTTCGATTTCTACCATCTTCACAGCAAGGCTAGAGAGATCATTGCAATCTGAAAATTCAGACCCTCTTTTCATAGCATGGATATAAATGTCAAATTGGTCTTTTAACATCACACGATCATATGTAGAAAAACCATCAGAGTAAATTTCAGCAAGTCGGATTAGCTTTCCTGAATCAAATCCTGAGAATGAATTTCTTGGATCCAGACAGGCAATGCATCTTAGCAACACTGTAGATGTAAGATCCCTGACCTGGGTTATAACCTAACCCTGGAAGTTTTGCCTAAATATGTAATTATATACTTGTGAAAACTCCCTGGCATGTAATTAAGTTCCTCAGGAACATTTAATTTCAAATTTTGCTCCTTTTTGTATAAAGTTGTAGCATTGTGTTGTATGCAGGGACCTATGTGTAATTACCCAGTTTAAGGGTTTAACTTGCAAAATCACAAGGATAAGATGTTCCGCTGATGTTGAAACATCATGAGGATGTCTATGATGAAGTTTGAGGGATTTCCCAAGCTTGAGCACCAAGGTGCAGCTGTGGAAGCAATCCCCATGCTTAGAAACCCTAATTTGGAGTAAAATGCAATTTACCCAAATTTAGGGGTGCAACTTGTAATTATTAATATCTAGAACATCTTTTATGACTCTTATCATCATTTAGAGTAGAAATGATGAAAGGGGCACATCAAAGACTAATCAGATGAGAAAGGTAATCTTTGTGGTAAAAGACACCTAATTTGGGTATGGAAACCTTTCATGGATGTACCCTAGTTGTAGGTTGGCTTCCTTTACCCTTAGATCTTGAGATTTCATGAGTTTTTCATAAGGATAGATGGGTTTGGACGTGCCCTTGAGCAAGGAGGGGCCTAGATGTGATTTTCAATCTTAAGAGGTCCTTGTAGTGGAAAAAGGGCTAAAGTATATAAACCCTTTTCCTTGCAAATGAGTAAACGATCTTTCTTTCCTTCACTTCTTTTCTCTTCTTGCTCAAACGAACAAGGATAGCTCTGGAGCTCAAGGGGACGACCAACCTGTTCTAGGTAAGAGAACACCACCTTCTAGCTCGAATTCATGGAGGAATTCACCTTTTTAGGTTGGTTTTATGGATAACTTACTTAGTCTTCTTGTTCTAGCCAACCAAACCTACGTTTCCTTGGAGAATTCACCTATGACCAAGTTGTGGAAGCTCAAGGACGCCATTAAAGCTTGGATCTTGAAGGCTTGGAGCTCTAGAATCAACCTTTAGGCGGGTTTTATAACTCTAAACTCTTGCTTTATGTGTATGCTTAATTCTTGCAATTTACTTGGTAAATTCTTCTTCTACCTCCCTTCTTCCTTGCACGTTTGCAAGAAAAACAGTGGGGGAACCGACCTTGCTAGAGGTTGAAGATGAGGGGCGTGATTCCCTATGTCACTTTATCAAACGACCTTGGACCCTTTTGGTCCAAACGGTTGCAAACCGTTTGGGGTCAAACGGTTTCAAACCGTTTGCCCTCAAACGGTCTTGCAAGACCGTTTGGATTGAAACGGTCTCAAGACCATTTGATAGGGTTGACCAAGAGATGAAAGTTTGAGGGTCAGTTGACAAAATATTGAATTTCATTCCTGCAAAGAATCAAAGTCTAATTCTTAACCAACTAAGAGTTGAAGGCACTTCAACATGGAAACCCTAATCGGGTCAAAAGTGCTGATTTGATGTATAGATCTTGTTGAGTTTTGGGTTGAAGGACCCAAACGGTCTCAAGACCGTTTGGGGATTCCTCCAAACGGTCTCAAGACCGTTTGGGCACAACCCAAGACCGTTTGAAGGTCTAGGGTTGAGTTAATCTAATGATTTGAGGGTCCAATTATAAGAAGTTAGTGAATTGAGAAAATTGCTGATTTTTGACCTAATTGGATTTCAACCCTAGTCAAATCAACTTAGATTTTGGTCAAACTTTGGGCAAACGGTCTCAAGACCGTTTGGATGATGTCCAAACGACCTCTAGACCGTTTGGGCCAAGTTTGAGCCCAATTGGAGGTCAATTGATAGGTTCAACCTTGAATTGATTCACATTGTTGAACATTGATGACCAACCGATTTGAAACCCTAATTGAGAAGGATTGAACCCTAATTGGCTTGCAATTGATGGTCAATTTGATGTCTAATAGATTAAGGCTAACCCTAATTGAATCAATTTGTAAGGGGTTAACATAGCTTTGACCAATTGAGGGCTTCAACCTACACTTTCATGAACATTGGTAACCTTTGAACCACTTTGGAGGTCCAAACGGTTTGAGCCCATTTGGACCAAATGGTCTCAAGATCGTTTGGATCCAAACGGTCTCAAGACCGTATGGGGCCAAACGGTCTCAAGACCGTTTGGGGCCAAACAGTCTCAAGACCGTTTGGGCTCAAACGACCTCAAGATCGTTTGGTCCAATCGATCTCAAGCTGCTTTGATCAAACGGTTTCAAACCAATTGAGCTCCAAACGGTTTGGAAAGTCAACCCTTCCAAACAGTCTTCACCTCCAAACGGTCTCAAGACCGTTTGGTGGTTGAAACCGTTTGAAGGTTGAAACCGTTTGGAGATGTTGATGATGCTTTGTACTTAACCAATTGATGGTGTAACTAGTTCAATGGTGATCTAATCTAAACCCTAATGGTAACCTAGGTCATTAAGGAACTAAGTGATTAGTGAGTTAACCCATGATGGTGATCATGAGGCAAATTACCAAAATACCCTTGAGGGGTTTAATGTGGTAAAACCTTGTTCTAATCAAACCCTAATCACATGATGATGATGTCTTGGCTTATGTTAGTCAATGGGGACTTAACCCAACCTGATCTAGAGAGGTGTTATCACCATCTACTAGTGAGAGGAGAGAGAAAGTATCCTAAGAGAGGGAAAGTATCCTAAGAGAGAGAAAGTACCCTTTTAAGGTGGAAACTCAAATAAGATACTTCAAATACACATGAATGTGCATGATTAGAGGATGATTCACTTATGTGAGATCATGGAAACCCTAATTATGATATCCAATGACTCTTAATCTTATTTAAGAGCCTTAATGATGATGTTTCTCTTACATGATGATGTAATGAGTACAATTCACCTTGGAGTGAATAGTAAACCCTAATTTTAGGGTGATGACATGAAAAATGAATAGTAAACCCTAATTGTTGAATTGTTTACTATTATCAGTTGATTTAACCATGCAGGTTGTCATGAGATGATGGTCATATCCAGGTATGGAATACCACATTATATTCATTGAAAGCATGCCTTAAGCTTTATGAATAAGTGAATTATCTTGATGTACTGCTAAGTGACATCTTTTGAGATTTATGGGCTGTAAGAGCCATAAATACCCACAAGGTCATGCCTGAAAGATGACTTGTGATGAGTTGACTAAGAACTGATAATTGAAAAGAGTTAGGCCTGCTACATTTTAGTATTCTCATTATAGCTATTGTGCTAATGTTATTGTTTGAAGAGCAATGTTTAAAGAATACTGAATGTACCTAACTAATCAAGTGAAATGTAGAGCCCTGATCATAGATCCATCATTGTCAGAGTCTAAATGATGGTGAAATAGGTTTTCCCCAGGGAACTCCTGGATCACATACTCTTGAGTATGTGGGGTACATGGATGTGTAGAACCTTACATCCTAGTGTAGGTATTTGATGTAGATTTTTATAGTCCGTCATACCTTCACTAAAAGAGATCCAAGGTGAGAGGTTTTGATGTAGATTCTTGTAGTCCATCAGACCCCACCACATAGTCCAAAAGGTGAGATGTATCACTACACTCCCTTAAAGACACAAACACCGCATCGATGAAAGATAAATAAGAAATCTTCCGATGGCGAAGAGAGTACAGAACGCCACTGTAACTCTAAAAATAGCGAAGGACCAGTTTACCCTGGTGAGCTATTATAAAAGACATCCCGCCAGATGTCTAGCAAAAAATCCTCTAACTGACTGAGGAAGGTGAGGTCATAAGAATCCGGCTCTTTTAATGACCTATGTATGATACTGGTGTGACTTCTTAGCGATCAGTTGGAGTATGAGTGGTATGCCTCATCTCCACAGGGCATAATAATGTTTGAAACATAATCAACAGCGTAGTATATCTGTTAGAGTTATCTACGAGTTATTTGATTGATGTTACATTGAATAATGTAGATGTTCTCATATTTCATAAATGATTGAACTCTTGCTTATCATCAAAACTGCTAGTGAATACCTTGAAGGCTTTTACTGCTTTAGTTATTTCCTTGCTTTGCTTATAAAGCTTCTAGTGGAGAGTTATAACTCTCGTTGGGGCAATTATGTATAATTGTCTCACCCCGTAGACTTCAACTTTTTAGGTGGTCGTTGGAGACGGAGGAACAAGAACACAGGTGACCAATCCCAGCAACAACAGCACCAGGAGCAGTAAATCTCAGGTGGAGATTCAGCCTACTTTATGGTGTAGAATAGAGTCAGTCCTATGTGTCCTCTGTACTCCCAGGTCTTGGAGTGTTTTGAGTATGCATTCTTGAGAGATTTTGTATCAAGTTGTATGTAATTACTCAAGAAGTAATTTTTCCGTGATGTATACAGTTAAATCCTTTTTCTATGGAAAAGGTTTGTGATTTCAAGCTCTTGTCTCGAAAAGTTTTAATTTCTCGTGATTTTTGTCTTCCGATGTTTATCGATTGCTTCCGCACATGTTTAAATCAGGATTAATCCTGTGGTTTGGAGATCGGAGCCCACAATTAAGTGGTATCAGAGCTCTAGGTTCACCGAGTCTACAGAGGCATAGGACTTAGGAAGTCGAGTCTATCTTTAGTACTCCTTCCTTATCTAATAGAATCTTCTGCTCCTCAGGAGAAGAGGATACTTAAGAATGTCAGAGTCACATGATGAGAACGTGGTAGAAAGTAGTGCTAGTGCACCTCAAGGCGGTGCAGGAGTACCAGAGAGGGAACGGCCTATACCAGAACAACCTAGAGAGCCACCCCAGTTCGACCCAACCGACATGGGTAACCCAACAGTTCAGACAATGTTTGGGAAGTTCATGGCTGCCATGACACACATAACCGACAGGATGCCTATGCCTGTACCCAGGGCACCTGTCCAACCAGAAGGTCAAGGTATCGGGAAAACGTTCGAGCGACTACGTCGTGTCGGAGCTACCGAGTACCATGGGACTGCTGACCCCGCAGATGCTGATATGTGGTTGACAGAGCTGGAGAAGGCTTTCAGGATACTCAATATCCCTGAAGCTGAGAAGGTTAGACATGCTGTCTATCTTCTCAAAGGAAGTGCTGGTCAGTGGTGGACAATGAAAGAGCAGAAGAGACCTGGAATAGAGATCTCGTGGGAAGACTTTCATTGGGAATTTGTTCAAATATATTTCCCAAAGACCTTCCTAGACGAGAAGATCTCTCAGTTTGAGAGACTGAGGCAGGGAGTCATGAACATTAGCGAGTATGAAGCTAAGTTCATGGAGCTGTTGCGGTTTTATCCGCACATGGCTGTCACAGAGGAAGAGAGAATCAGAAGATTCGAGAGGGGTTTGAATGCTGACATGTCTACCCCGGTATCTGCCTTAGAAAACCGAGAGAGATTCTCTACCTTCGTTGAGTCAGTCCGAAGGATAGAGAGATCTGTGGTTGAGAAGAGGCAAACTCATAAGAGATATCCACCGTTCCAGGGTTCTTCATCTATGGACTTTAAGAAGTCTAGATCCTCTGCACCTAACCCTCCACCATCTAGATCTAGTTCTCAGACTCAGTGGTCTCCAAGTAGAGGTAGAGGACGAGGACAATCACCTCGGGAGACACAGGGTTCTGCATCAATGTCCGCTACTGGACCACAAAGACCACAAGAGAGAAGTTGCTACAACTGTGGTAAGGTGGGACATTTGATGAAGGATTGTCGATCTAGGCCTGTCAGTATGACACAACCTCCGAGACAAGGACAACAGGGATCACAGGGAGGACAATCTCAAGGAACAGGTCGAGGACGCGGGCAAGCGTCTCAAGCTGGATCATCAGCACCACCTCAACAACAGGCTACAACGAGGTTTTATGCTATGAACCCACCAGAGGCAGTGGTCAATCCACAAGTGGTGACAGGTCAGATGGAACTTTTATATTCTGATATGTTTAAATCTTGTGTAGTATCTGTTCTGATTGACCCGGGTGCTACGCACTCTTTCATCACTCGAAGAGTGATTCGTAACTGCAGTATGACAACTAGTCATAGGGCAGATAGGTTTTTGTTGGAGACTCCGTTGAGCGGGTCTGCTGTTCTGCAAGAAGTTTGCTCTCCATGCGTACTCTTCTTTTCTAAACATCGCATTCAAGTGGACTTTATACCGCTTGATATGCAAGGATTCGATGTAATCCTAGGGATGGATACCTTGGAAAGGTATCGAGTTGTCTTGGATTGTGAGTCCAAGTTGGCAGTGTTTGCTGATGAAAGCAACACATGGATCTTTCAAGGTGAAAGAAAGATTCTGCCCTCCTGTCTTGTATCAGCTATGGTTGCTGATAAGTTGATGAGGCAAGGATGTTATGCATTCTTGGCCCATGTGGTAGATGTTACCAAGGAGAGTTCCAACCCTGCTGAAGTTCCCATAGTCAGGGAATTCGAGGATGTGTTTCCTGAAGAACTTCTTGGTATACCACCACCTCGGGAGATTGATTTTGAGATCAATCTGGTCCCAGATACAAAACCCATAGCCCTAACTCCGTATAGGATGGCGCCTACCAAAATGGCAGAACTCAAGAAACAGCTTCAAGAGTTACTTGAGAAGGGTTTCATCCGACCGAGTACCTCACCTTGGGGTGCTCCGGTTTTGTTTGTTAAAAAGAAAGATGGATCAATGCGGTTGTGCATTGACTATAGACAACTCAATAAAGTAACAATAAAGAATAAGTATCCTTTGCCGAGGATTGATGATCTTTTCGACCAGTTGCGTGGTGCAACAGTCTTCTCTAAGATAGACTTAAGGTCTGGATATCATCAACTCTGCATTAAGGACAGTGACATATCCAAGTCTGCCTTTAGGACAAGATATGGTCACTATGAGTTCACGGTTATGTCGTTTGGACTAACCAATGCACCAGCTGCATTCATGGAACTCATGAATAGAGTCTTCCGACCCTTCCTTGATCAGTGTGTTGTCGTCTTCATAGATGACATACTGATTTATAGTAAGGATGCTCAGCAGCATGAGCAGCACCTTCGCCAAACTTTGACCTTGCTAAGAGAACATAAGCTATATGCTAAGTTTAGCAAGTGTGAGTTCTGGTTATCTGAAGTGTCTTTCCTTGGACATGTGGTATCTGCCTCGGGGATTCGTGTTGACCCTGCTAAGGTAGAATCTGTTCTACACTGGGAACAACCGAAGACACCGATGGAGATTATAAGTTTCTTGGGGTTAGCTGGTTATTATCGAAGGTTTATTAAGAATTTCAGTTCTATAGCCTTACCTTTGACCAAGTTAACCCGGAAGGATGTTCCTTTTGCTTGGAGTGATAAGTGTCAACAGTCTTTTCAGCTGTTGAAGGAGAGGTTGACAAGTGCACCCGTACTTGTGCTACCTGAGCAAGGAAAGGAATATGTAATCTTTTGTGATGCCTCCAAGAATGGACTTGGATGTGTGTTGATGCAGGATAAACAAGTGATTTCTTTTGCTTCCCGACAGCTTAAGAAACACGAGGAGAATTATCCGACACACGATCTAGAGTTAGCTGCTGTGGTCCATGCCTTGAAGATCTGGAGACATTATCTCTACGGAGAAACCTTCCAGATTTTCACAGACCACAAGAACCTTAAGTACATCTTCACTCAGCATGAGCTTAACATGAGGCAACGTCGCTGGATGGAGTTAATCAAGGACTACGACTGTACAATTGATTACCATCCGGGCAAGGCCAATGTGGTTGCAAATGCCTTGAGTAGGAAATCAGCAACATCAACCATGGATAGAGCACAACTAAGTTCTTTAGTATGCTCTAGGAGAGATATGCTTATCTCCTTAAGGCAAGACAATGTGCAGTTGAAGGCATCATTGTTGGCTAGTTTGTTAGCTGAGATGCAGATTAAACCTACCTTAAGAGAGCAGATAAAGGAGGCACAACAAGTAGATGCTGCAGTTCAGCAGTTTAGATCTGAGCTTGGTGATGAGAAGCGAGAAGGTTTTCATGAGTCAGATGACCAGGTGGCATGCTATCATGGAAGGATGATAGTACCAGATGTGGGTAACCTGAGGAAGTTAGTTCTGGAGGAAGCTCATTCTTCAATGTATGCTATGCATCCAGGGAGCACCAAGATGTATCGAAACTTAAAAGATATGTATTGGTGGCCTGGGATGAAGAAGGATGTAGCTGAGTTTGTTCTGAGGTGTCCTGTGTGTCAGCAGGTCAAGGCTGAACACCAGAAACCTGCAGGAACAATGCAACCCTTACCCATACCACAGTGGAAGTGGGACCATGTGACCATGGACTTTGTTGTTGGCCTACCCAGGACAAACAAAGGACATGATTCCATATGGGTAGTTGTTGATAGGTTGACAAAGATAGCACATTTCTTACCTGTCAAAACAACCTATTCAGCTGAAAGGTTATCCCAGTTATATGTTCAAGAGATAGTGCGTTTGCACGGAGTTCCTGTCACTATAGTTTCTGACAGAGGTCCCCAGTTTACAAGTCGCTTTTGGGAACAGTTACACAGAGCCCTAGGCACCAAGCTAAGGTTTAGTACAGCCTTTCATCCACAGACTGATGGACAGTCAGAAAGGACTATACAGACCTTGGAAGATCTTTTGAGAGCATGTGTTCTCCAGTTTACTGGAAGTTGGGATCTACATCTAAGCTTGATAGAGTTTGCCTATAACAATAGCTATTAGCATAGCATTGATATGGCACCATATGAAGCCTTATATGGTAGACGTTGTAGATCACCCTTGTGTTGGTATGAAACTGGTGAGCACCAGTTGCTAGGTCCTGATCTCGTGCAGCAAACTACGGAAAAGATTAAAGTGATACAACAACAGCTTAAGACTGCACAAGATAGGCAGAAATCGTATGATGATAAACGTCGTAGACCCCTAGAGTTCCAGGTTGGAGACAGAGTGTATCTCAAGGTCTCACCTTGGAAAGGAGTCCTTCGTTTTGGAAGGAAAGGAAAGTTAGCTCCTAGATTTATGGGACCTTATCTAATTGTTGAAAGAGTTGGAATGGTGGCCTATAGACTAGAGTTACCTCAGGAGTTGCAGAAGCTGCACCCTGTGTTTCACATTTCCATGTTGAGGAGATGTCATCCAGATACCGAGTCAGTTCTACAACCTATGGAAGTGGAATTGAATGAAGATATAACATATGAGGAGGGACCAGTGTCAATCCTCGATAACAGAACTAAAAAGTTAAAGAAGAAGGATATAGGCCTTGTGAAAGTCCTCTGGAACCATCGTGGTGTTGAAGAAGCCACTTGGGAACTAGAGGATGAGATGAGAAGGAAATACCCTACCCTTTTCTTATAATACGCTTTATCGATTTCGGGGACGAAATCCTTTTGAAGGGGTGAAGAATTTGTAACATCCCTGACCTGGGTTATAACCTAACCCTGGAAGTTTTGCCTAAATATGTAATTATATACTTGTGAAAACTCCCTGGCATGTAATTAAGTTCCTCTCAAACATTTAATTTCAAATTTTGCTCCTTTTTGTATAAAGTTGTAGCATTGTGTTGTATGCAGGGACCTATGTGTAATTACCGAGTTTAAGGGTTTAACTTGCAACATCACAAGGATAAGATGTTCCTCTGATGTTGAAACATCATGAGGATGTCTATGATGAAGTTTGAGGGATTTCCCAAGCTTGAGCACCAAGGTGCAGCTGTGGAAGCAATCCCCATGCTTAGAAACCCTAATTTGGAGTAAAATGCAATTTACCCAAATTTAGGGGTGCAACTTGTAATTCTTAATATCTAGAACATCTTTTATGACTCTTATCATCATTTAGAGTAGAAATAATGAAAGGGGCACATCAAAGACTAATCAGATGAGAAAGGTAATCTTTGTGGTAAAAGACACCTAATTTGGGTATGGAAACCTTTCATGGATGTACCCTAGTTGTAGGTTGGCTTCCTTTACCCTTAGATCTTGAGATTTCATGAGTTTTGCATAAGGATAGATGGGTTTGGACGTGCCCTTGAGCAAGGAGGGACCTAGATGTGATTTTCAATCTTAAGAGGTCCTTGTAGTGGAAAAAGGGCTAAAGTATATAAACCCTTTTCCTTGCAAATGAGTAAACGATCTTTCTTTCCTTCACTTCTTTTCTCTTCTTGCTCAAACGACCAAGGATAGCTCTGGAGCTCAAGGGTACGACCAACCTGTTCTAGGTAAGAGAACACCACCTTCTAGCTCGAATTCATGGAGGAATTCACCTTTTTAGGTTGGTTTTATGGATAACTTACTTAGTCTTCTTGTTCTAGCCAACCAAACCTACGTTTCCTTGGAGAATTCACCTCTGACCAAGTTGTGGAAGCTCAAGGACGCCATTAAAGCTTGGAGCTTGAAGGCTTGGAGCTCTAGAATCAACCTTTAGGCGGGTTTTATAACTCTAAACTCTTGCTTTATGTGTATGCTTAATTCTTGCAATTTACTTGGTAAATTCTTCTTCTACCTCCCTTCTTCCTTGCACGTTTGCAAGCAAAACAGTGGGGGAACCGACCTTGCTAGAGGTTGAAGATGAGGGGCGTGATTCCCTATGTCACTTTATCAAACGACCTTGGACCCTTTTGGTCCAAACGGTTGCAAACCGTTTGGGGTCAAACGGTTTCAAACCGTTTGCCCTCAAACGGTCTTGCAAGACCGTTTGGATTGAAACGGTCTCAAGACCGTTTGATAGGGTTGACCAAGGGACGACAGTTTGAGGGTCAGTTGATAAAATATTGAATTTAATTCCTGCAAAGAATCAAAGTCTAATTCTTAACCAACTAAGAGTTGAAGGCACTTCAACATGGAAACCCTAATCGGGTCAAAAGTGTTGATTTGATGTATAGATCTTGTTGAGTTTTGGGTTGAAGGACCCAAACGGTCTCAAGACCGTTTGGGGATTCCTCCAAATGGTCTCAAGACCGTTTGGGCACAACCCAAGACCGTTTGAAGGTCTAGGGTTGAGTTAATCTAATGATTTGAGGGTCCAATTATAAGAAGTTAGTGAATTGAGAAAATTGCTGGTTTTTGACCTAATTAGATTTCAACCCTAGTCAAATCAACTTAGATTTTGGTCAAACTTTGGGCAAACGGTCTCAAGACCGTTTGGATGATGTCCAAACGACCTCTAGACCGTTTGGGACAAGTTTGAGCCCAATTGGAGGTCAATTGATAGGTTCAACCTTGAATTGATTCACATTGTTGAACATTGATGACCAACCGATTTGAAACCCTAATTGAGAAGGATTGAACCCTAATTGGCTTGCAATTGAGGGTCAATTTGATGTCTAATAGATTAAGGCTAACCCTAATTGAATCAATTTGTAAGGGGTTAACATAGCTTGACCAATTGAGGGCTTCAACCTACACTTTCATGAACATTGGTAACCTTTGAACCACTTTGGAGGTCCAAACGGTCTCAAGACCGTTTGGGTTCAAACGGTCTCAAGACCGTTTGGGCTCAAACGACCTCAGGATCGTTTGGTCCAATCGATCTCAAGCTGATTTGATCAAACGGTTTCAAACCAATTGAGCTCCAAACGGTTTGGAAAGTCAACCCTTCCAAACGGTCTTCACCTCCAAACGGTCTCAAGACCGTTTGGATCCAAACGGTCTCAAGACCGTTTGGTGGTTGAAACCGTTTGAAGGTTGAAACCGTTTGGAGATGTTGATGATGGTTTGTACTTAACCAATTGATGGTGTAACTAGTTCAATGGTGATCTAATCTAAACCCTAATGGTAACCTAGGTCATTAAGGAACTAAGTGATTAGTGAGTTAACCCATGATGGTGATCATGAGGCAAATGACCAAAATACCCTTGAGGGGTTTAATGGGGTAAAACCTTGTTCTAATCAAACCCTAATCACATGATGATGATGTCTTGGCTTATGTTAGTCAATGGGGACTTAACCCAACCTGATCTAGAGAGGTGTTATCACCATCTACTAGTGAGAGGAGAGAGAAAGTATCCTAAGAGAGAGAAAGTATCCTAAGAGAGAGAAAGTACCCTTTTAAGGTGGAAACTCAAATAAGATACTTCAAATACACATGAATGTGCATGATTAGAGGATGATTCACTTATGTGAGATCATGGAAACCCTAATTATGATATCCAATGACTCTTAATCTTATTTAAGAGCCTTAATGATGATGTTTCTCTTACATGATGATGTAATGAGTACAATTCACCTTGGAGTGAATAGTAAACCCTAATTTTAGGGTGATGACATGAAAAATGAATAGTAAACCCTAATTGTTGAATTGTTTACTATTATTAGTTGATTTAACCATGCAGGTTGTCATGAGATGATGGTCATATCCAGGTATGGAATACCACATTATATTCATTGAAAGCATGCCTTAAGCTTTATGAATAAGTGAATTATCTTGATGTACTGCTAAGTGACATCTTTTGAGATTTATGGGCTGTAAGAGCCATAAATACCCACAAGGTCATGCCTGAAAGATGACTTGTGATGAGTTCACTAAGAACTGATAATTGAAAAGAGTTAGGCCTGCTACATTTTAGTATTCTCATTATAGCTGTTGTGCTAATGTTATTGTTTGAAGAGCAATGTTTAAAGAATATTGAATGTGCCTAACTAATCAAACGAAATGTAGAGCCCTGATCATAGATCCATCATTGTCAGAGTCTAAATGATGGTGAAACAGGTTTTCCCCAGGGAACTCCTGGATCACATACTCTTGAGTATGTGGGGTACATGGATGTGTAGAACCTTACATCCTAGTGTAGGTATTTGATGTAGATTTTTATAGTCCGTCATACCTTCACTAAAAGAGATCCAAGGTGAGAGGTTTTGATGTAGATTCTTGTAGTCCATCAGACCCCACCACATAGTCCAAAAGGTTAGATGTATCACTACACTCCCTTAAAGACACAAACACCGCATCGATGAAAGATAAATAAGAAATCTTCCGATGGCAAAGAGAGTACAGAACGCCACTGTAACTCTAAAAATAGCGAAGGACCAGTTTACCCTGGTGAGCTATTATAAAAGACATCCCGCCAGATGTCTAGCAAACAATCCTCTAACTGACTGAGGAAGGTGAGGTCATAAGAATCCGGCTCTTTTAATGACCTATGTATGATACTGATGTGACTTCTTAGCGATCAGTTGGAGTATGAGTGGTATGCCTTATCTCCACAGGGCATAATAATGTCTGAAAAACATAATCAATAGCGTAGTATATCTGTTAGAGTTATCTACGAGTTATTTGATTGATGTTACATTGAATAATGTAGATGTTCTCATATTTCATAAATGATTGAACTCTTGCTTATCATCCAAACTGCTAGTGAATACCTTGAAGGCTTTTACTGCTTTAGTTATTTCCTTGCTTTTCTTATAAAGCTTCTAGTGGAGAGTTATAACTCTCGCTGGGGCAATTATGTATAATTATCTCACCCCGTAGACTTCAACTTTTTAGGTGGTCGTCGGAGACGGAGGAATAAGAACACAGGTGACCAATCCCAGCAACAGCAGCACCAGGAGCAGTAAATCTCAGGTGGAGATTCAGCCTGCTTTATGGTGTAGAATAGAGTCAGTCCTATGTGTCCTCTGTACTCTCAGGTCTTGGAGTGTTTTGAGTATGAATTCTTGAGATATTTTGTATCAAGTTGTATGTAATTACTCAAGAAGTAATTTGTCCGTGATGTATACAGTTAAATCCTTTTTCTATGGAAAAGGTTTGTGATTTCAAGCTCTTGTCTCAAAAAGTTTTAATTTCCGGTGATTTTTGTCTTCCGCTGTTTATCGATTGCTTCCGCACATGTTTAAATCAGAATTAATCCGTGTTTTGGAGATCGGAGCCCACAGTAGAAGTTTCATTGAATCGACTATTCATCTCGACAAGTATTGAATCAATCACAACATTAAAAATCCCAACATGATAATGATGATCATAAGTAATCAATTGCCCCTCACGCCTAAAAGAACCTCTTATTGGTATCCTATCTTCCATATTTGGTATAGGAATAGACTTCATGGCACAAAATTTATTTACATCTTCTAATAATGCAACCCATCCACAATCTCTCAAGTCTTGGAATAGTTCTTTAATAGATGCAACCAACACCATTGCATTAACAATATTTTGATCTTTCCTTTGTAATGTTTGGGACAACTCATTGGTTAAAGCCAAAACCTTCATCATTAAAAACAAGATAAACACAAATTCAAAATTCTCCATTGTCAATATCAACCCTGAAGCTTTGCCTCTGTTAGTAGAATCAACTCCATCATGTGAAATATTTTGTAATACCTCGATAACTGAATCCCACATCATAAAAATACGAACTAGGGTTGTATGATGTGATCCCCATCGAGTATCACCAGGTCTTGCTAGACTAGTTTCTTGATTTTTTCCTCTTCCTGGAAAAATTTCATTTTTCTCCAATTTCTCCATAATGACATCATTATTCTTTTGAAGCAATGCATCTTTTCTTTTACAAGAAGAACTGGCCATGGTTGCAATCAAGTTTGTGTAACTAAAGAAATCACTAACAGATAAACTATTCCTTACAACAACAACAATTAGCAATTGCAACTGATGGGCAAAACAATGGATATAAAATGCAAATGGATTTTCTTTTAGAATCAATGTCTTTAATCCATTGAACTTTCCTTTCATATTAGAGGCTCCATCATATCCTTGTCCTCTTAGTCTAGACATGCACAATTTATGACGTGTAAAAAAACCATCTAAAGCCATCTTTAGTGAAGAAGTTGATGTATCAATAACATGCTCAATGCCAACAAACCTTTCAATAAGTTTTCCTTTCTTATTCACAAACCTATATGACCAAGATTATATAAATCACAAGAAATATGATTATAATAGGTTTAAAAACATAATAAATAGCGTATAATAGGTACTAACCTCAAAATAACATCCATTTGTTCTTTTATTGATGTGTCTCACGATTCATCAACAAGTAGAGAGAAATGACTATCACCGAGTTCTTTAATAATGGCTAATATTGTCTGCTCTGCACAAGATTTCACCAAGTCCTTTTGGATTACAAGAGATGTCATTTGGTTATTTCTAGGAGCATTTTCATTAAGTACACATGCAACTTCACAATTATTATCTTTCGTATACTCCACTAACGCCAGAAAATTTCCTCTATTATTTGAACTAGAAGACTCATCATGACCACGAAAAGCCAGACCTTGCAATAAGAGAAATCTAACTACATATAATATTGTAGTCAGACGAGCTCGATATGCAATCTCCATGTCTCTACTATGAATAGATAACAAATGTGATACACTTTGTCTTTGATTTTTGAAATCCTCACAATATAGCCTTGCATTACAATGAGAACTACCGACTACACCCACATGTTCGTTGAAAACTTCAATTGCTTTCTTCCAGTTGCTAAAGCCTATCTTTGTGAAGGCATCATTCACAAATATGTTACCCCTTGACTGAATAAAGAGATAGCAATAGAAGCAATAGGCAGCATCTCTTTCGACACTATATTCTAGCCAATCAAATTTTTCGAACCATGCTTCTTGGAAGCTCCTCCTTTGCTTTCCATATTATTTGCTACGAAATTTGTGATCAGTTGGCTGATACGGACCCTGCAACAAGTACGGCCTCCTCATTTGGTCTCGAATATTTGTGCTATACCCTTCAATTGGTTTTCAAAGTCCAGAATCGAGAATAATATCATTTGGATTAATTTCAACATCTACACGAGCCTTCTTTTGTGAAATGGTAATAAAATCAGATAGTAAAGCTTCTTTTTGCGCAATTGTACTCCCATCAGATGTTAAAAATTCTTTTTGTGCAGTTGTACTTACATCACATGCTAAACTTTTATTGTTTGCTTTTGTACTCACAACAAATATTGAACTCCTCGAATGTATGTCATTCTTTATAATTGGTTTGAAAAATTTCTTCATTTTGTACACAAATTCAGTCCCTGAGGTGGCACATCCAATCTTAGTGTATAGAAAACTACTTAAATTTCTTATCTAATATAAATTGTGTATTTGTTTAACATATATTGCTATCATTTAGAAATTTTCTAAGATGAGTATAAGAAAAGTTGTAAAATATTTATCCAAATCAATAACAGGATAGATTGCATGACTAAACAAATAATACAATTATAACACATTACTACAATACTGCTGTATATGGATGAACTACCAACATATTAAGGTTCGAAAATTAATCGAATAAGATTAGATTTGCGAACTCTAATCAAAGTTATTATTTAAAAACATTTTATTTAGAACAAGCTGCCCGACATCAAAGATTTTTTTATTATTTATCAAAAATACTAATCACATCAGACATACGAATTTACCTGTCACGGGGCAGCCTTTGTTTCCCAAGACGTTCCAAGAATTTAACAATTTGTACGAACTTTGACAACTGGTGTTCTTGGGCGTGATGACTAATAAGGATTCAAGTATTCAACATTTCTCCCTGAGTCATTGGTGACGAGAATACGTTGTACCACTATGAGGAAAAGGAAGCAAATCGTCTAAGGCCTATCTGAGAGTGTGATTCTGGTCTAAGATCGTGCAAAAGACGTTGTATCAATGCATGCCAGTTCTACACAATCTGCTTGTTCTTGGTTTTGATAAATTGGTTCGGAAAGACAATGCTATCTCATGTCTATGGTCTTTGAGGGCAGCTTTTTTGTAGTGAGTGGTTGTTTCCGATCTCATGCCCGGTAGGAAGACAAAGCCAATCCGATCTCATGCCCAGTAGGAAGGGAGAAGCCAGAACCCAGAATAGAGAGTGATCTATCACACCACGATCGCAAGACGGAAGACGAACGGAACAAATCTTCTATTGCCTTTTTCTATTTTAGGAAATTTGCCTCTCGCAGTCGGAAGCCTCTCGGTATATATCCACTGGACCGCTTTTCCAGCCACGCTCACAAGTCCACAGAGACTTGGTCTCTATTCTCTAACCAACCACAGATGACAGACTCCTATTAGAAACATATTTGACCAATATATTAATTGGTTTATCTAATAATTAATAAACTAAACGTGGTTTTCGTCTGAAATTTGGGGGGGCTTCGGCCCCGACAGCGCCCCCCCCCCCCGTAGTTACGCCCAGTGGCGGATCCAAAAAATCACCGTTGGGGGGGGGCTGACCTAAACAAGTCATGAACATAGTTGATATTTTTTGACATTGACAAGAATGTTGATAATTTTGTGTATGGCAATTATTTATGAGTATAATAATAATGTATCAATATTTAGACAATTTTTCGCATCAAAACAACAAAATAAGAGCATATAAGAGTCACAACTAGTTTTACAAGTTAACAACTATGATGTTTGTAAATAAAAAATACATAAGAAACATGTAACTAACTAGAATGAGGGAGTTGAATCCGTCGGGTTTTCATATTTTGAAAATGTTGAAGAATTTTTTCATTGCTAACATCTATAAAAACTTCTCTCTCAATGTAGCATACTAACAAGTCATTTAACCAGTCATCACTTATCTTGTTACGCAGTTCAGTCTTGACTATGTTCATTGCTGAGAAAGCTCTTTCAACAGTTGATGTTGCCACCGATAGTATCAATGCTAGTTCAATAAGACGGTAAACTAATGGAAAAACAAAATGTTGTTCGGTTTCTACCTTCTTCACAGCAAGTCTAGCAAGATCATTGCAATCTGATAATTCAGACCCTCTTTTCATAGTATGGATGTAAATGTCAAGTTAGTCTTTCAATATCACACGATCATATGTAGAAAAATCATCAGAGTAAATTTCAGCAAGTCGGATTAGCTTTCCTGAATCAAATCCTGAGAATGAATTTCTTGGATCCAGACAATCAATGCATCTTAGAAACTCTGTAGCAGTTTCATTGAATCGACTATTCATCTCGACAAGTATTGAATCAATCACAACATTAAAAATCCCAGCACGATAATGATGATCATAAGTAATCAATTTCCCCTCACGCCTAGAAGGACCTCTTATTGGTATCCCATCTTTCATATTTAGTATAGGAATAGACTTCATGGCACAAAAGTTATTTACATCTTCTAATAATGCAACCCATCCACAATCTCTCAAGTCTTGGAATAGTTCTTTAACAGATGCAATCAACACCATTGCATTAAAAATATTCTGATCCTTCCTTTGTAATGTTTGGGACAGCTCATTGGTTAAAGCCAAAACCTTCATCATTAACAGCAAGATAAACACAAATTCAAAATTCTCCATTGTCAATATCAACCCTGGAGCTTTGCCTCTGTTATAAGAATCAACTCCATCATGTGAAATATTTTGTAATACCTCGATAACTGAATCCCACATCATAAAAATATGAACTAGGGTTGTATGATGTGATCCCCATCGAGTATCACAAGGTCTTGCTAGACGAGTTTCTTGATTTTTTCCTCTTCCTGGAAAAATTTCATTTTTCTCCAATTTCTCCATAATGACATCATGATTCTTTTGAAGCAATGCATCTTTTCTTTTACAAGAAGAATTGGTCATGGTTACAATCAAGTTTGTGTAACTAAAGAAATCACTAATAGATAAACTATTCTTTGCAACGAAAACAATTACCAATTGCAACTGATGGGCAAAACAATGGCTATAAAATGCAAATGGATTTTCTTTTAGAATCAATGTCTTTAATCCATTGAAGTATCCTCTCATATTAGAGGCTCCTTCATATCCTTGTCCTCTTAGTCTAGACATGTACAATTTATGACGTGTAAAAAAACCATCTAAAGCCATCTTTAGTGAAGAAGTTGATGTATCAATAACATGCTCAATGCCAACAAACCTTTCAATAAGTTTTCCTTTCTTATTCACAAACCTATATGACCAAGATTACATAAATCACAAGCAGTATGATTATAATAGGTTTTAAAACATAATAAATAGCATATAAAAGGTACTAACCTCAAAATTACAGCCATTGGTTCTTTTATTGATGTGTCTCACGATTCATCAACAAGTAGAGAGAAATGACTATCTCCGAGTTCTTCAATAATGGCTAATATTGTCTTCTCTGCACAAGATTTCACCAAGTCCTTTTGGATTACAGTAGACGTCATTTGGTTATTTCCAGGAGCATTTTCATTAAGTACACATGCAACTTCACAATTATTATCTTTCGTATACTCCACTAACGGCATAAAATTTCCTATATTATTTGAACTAGAAGGCTCATCATGACCACAGAAAGCTAGACCTTGCAATAAGAGAAATCTAACTACATGTAATATTGTAGTCATACAAGCTCGATATGCAATCTCAATGTCTCTACTATGAATAGATAACAAATGTGATACACTTTGTCTTTGATTTTTGAAATCCTCACAATATAGCCTTGCATTACAATGAGAACTACCGACTACACCCACATGTTCGTTGAAAACTTCAATTGCTTTCTTCCAGTTGCTAAAGCCTATCTTTGTGAAGGCATCATTCACAAATATGTCACCCCTTGACTGACTAAAGAGATATCAATAGAAGCAATAGGCAGCATCTCTTTCGACACTATATTCTAGCCAATCAAATTTTTTGAACCATGCTTCTTGGAAGCTCCTCCTTTGCTTTCCTATTGTTTGCTAGTAAATGTGTGACTAGTTGGCTGATACGGACCCTGCAACAAGTATTTCCTCCTCATTTGGTCTCAAATATTTGTGCTATACCCTTCAATTGGTTTTTGAAGTCCAAGATCAAGAATAATATCATTTGGATTAATTTCAACATCTACACAAGCCCTCTTTTGTGAAATGGTAATAAAATCAGATAGTAAAGCTTCTTTTTGTGCAATTGTACTCCCATCATATGTTAAAACTTCTTTTTGTGCAGTTTTACTCACATCACATGCTAAACTTATATTGTTTGCTTTTGTACTCACATCAAATATTGAACTCCTCGAATGTATGTCATTCTTTATAATTGGTTTGAAAATTTTCTTCATTTTGTACACAAATTCAGTCCCTGAGGTGGCACATCCAATCTTAGTGTATAGAAAACTACTTAAATTTCTTATCTAATATAAATTGTGTATTTGTTTAACATATATTGCTATCATTTAGAATTTTCTAAGATGAGTATAAGAAAAGTTGTAAAATATTTATCCAAATCAATAACATGATAGATTGCATGACTAAACAAATAATACAATTATAACACATTACTACAATACTACTGTATATGGATGAACTACCAACATATTAAGGTTCAAAAATTAATAGAATAAGATTAGATTTGCGAACTCTAATCAAAGTTATTATTTAAAAACATTTTATTTAGAACAAGCCGCCCGACATCGAAGATTTTTTTATTATTTATCAAAAATACTAATTACATCAGACATATGAATTTACCTGTCACGGGGCAGCCTTTGTTTCCCAAGATGTTCCAAGAATTTAACAATTTTGTAGTGACTTTGACAACTGGTGTTCTTGGGCGTGATGACTAATAAGGATTCAAGTATTCAACTTTTCTTTACCTGAGTCTTTGAGGCCTATATGAGAGTGTGATTCTGGTCTAAGATCGTGCAGAAGACAATGTGTCAATGGATGCCAGTTCTACACAATATGCTTGTTCTTGGTTTTGATAAACTGATTCAGAAAGACAAGGCTGTCTCATGTCTATGATCTTTGGCGACAACTTTTTTGTAGTGAGTGGTTGTTTCTGATCTCATGCCCGGTAGGAAGACGAAGCCAATCCGATCTCATGCCCGGTAGGAAGGCAGAAGCCAGAACCCAGAATAGAGAGTGGTCTATCACACCACGATCGCAAGACGGAAGTCAAACGGAAGACGAACGGAACAAATCTTCTATTGCCTTTTTCTGTTTTAGGAAATTTGCCTCTCGCAGCCGGCAGCCTCTCGGTATATATCCGTTGGACCGCTTTTCCAGCCACGCTCACGAGTCCACGGAGACTTGGTCTCTATTCTCTAACCAACCACAGATGACAGATTCCTATTGGAAACGTATTTGACCAATTGGTTTATCTAATAAGTAATAAAATAAACGTGGTTTCCGTCTGAAATTTGGGGGGGGGCTTCAGCCCCGGCAGCCCCCCCCCCCCCGTAGTTACGCCCCTGTTATGTACACATGGTATTATTGTGTACACATCTGTGTTGGCATGTGTGTTGTTATGTACACATGTGTACTACCACGTGTAGTGTTCTACACATCTATGATGTCATGGTTACTATTGTACATATCTATGTTGACATCTTTATTGTTTATACACATGTGTATTGTCATGTGTACTTTTGTACACATATATGTTGCCATGTGTACTATTTTACACATCTGTGTTGCCATGTGCATAGTTATGTACACATGTGTATTGCCATGTGTCCTCTTGTACACATCTGTGTTGGCATGTGCACTATTATACACATTTGTATTGCCATGTGTACTGTAGTACACATCTATGTTTCCAAATCTATTGTTGTGTACACATGTGTATTGCCATGTATACTGTTGTACACATCTATGTCGGCATCTGTATAGTTTTGTGTACTATTATGTTTTGGCATGTGTACTGTTATGTACACATGTGTACTACCATGTGTACTGTTGTACATATTTCTGTTGCCATGTATACTATTATACACATATGTATTGCCATGAGTTTTGTTGTACACATCTATGTTGGCAGGTGTAGTGTTAAGTACACATGTGTATTGCCATGGGTACTACTATACACATATGTATTGGTCGTTGTATACATATGCATTGCCATGGGTACTATTATACACATTTGTGTTGCCATGTGTATTGTTGTATACACATTTTTATTGCCATGTGTACTATTGTACATATATGTATTGGCATCTGTACTGTTATATACACATGTGTACTACCTTGTGTACTGTTGTACACATCTATGTTGCCATGTTTACTATTATACACATATGTAATTCCATGAAAATTGTTGTACACATATGTGTTGGTAGGTGGTGTACTGTTAGGTACACATGTGTATTTCTATGTGTACTATTATACATCTCTGTTGCCATGTGTACAATTTTACACATCTATGTTTCCATGTGTACAGTTGTGTTCATATTTGTGTTGGCATGTGTATTGCTATGTATACATGTGTACTGCCATGTGTAGTGTTATAAACATATGTGTTGCCATGGGTACTAGGTACACTACTGTGTTGTCATGTGTATTGTTGTATACACATGTGTATTGCCATGTGTATTATTCTACACATCTGTGTTGGCATGTGTACTAGCTATGTACACATGTGTACTGCCATGTGTACTATTCTACACATCTGTGTTGCCATGTGTAAAGTTATGTACACATGTGTCTAGTCTTGTAGGACTATGTATACAGTCTTTTAGGACTATATGTACAATCTTGTAGGACAATGTGTATAGTCTTGTAGGACCATGTGTACAGTTTTGTATACATGCGTACAGTCTAGTAGGATCATGTGTACAGTCTTGTACACATGTGTACCTTCTTGTACATATGTTTACAGTCTTGTAGGACCATGTATATAGTCTTGTACACATGTGTACATTCTTGTACACATGTGTATAGTCTTGTAGGACCATCTGTACAGTCTTGTACACATGTGAACAGTCTTGTGGGACCATACGTACAGTCTTGTAGGACCATTTGTATAGTCTTGTACGACCATGTGTACAGTCGTGAGCGTATGTGTACATTCTTGTAAAACCATGTATACAGTCTTGTAGGACCATATGTATAGTCTTGTACACATGTATAAATTCTTGTAGGACATCTGTACAGTCTTGTAGGACCATGTGTACAGTCTTGTACACATGTGTAAAGTATTGTACACATGTGTATAGTCTTATAGGACCATGTGTACAGTCTTGTAGGACCATGTCTACAGTCTTGTAAGACCATGTCTGCAGTCTTGTAGGACCATGTGTACAGTCATGTAGGACAATGTTTACAGTCTCATACACATGTGTATAGTCTTGTAGAGCCATGTGTACAGTCTTGTAGGACCATGCGTACAATCTTGTAGGACTATGTGTACACTCTTGTACACATGTGTACAATTTTGTAGGACCATGTGTATAGTCTTGTAGGACTATGTGTATAGTCTTGTAGGACCATGTGTACAGTCTTGTACACATGTGTACAGTCATGTAAGACCATGTGTATAGTCTTGTAGGACCATGTGTACAGTCTTGCACACATGTTTACAGTCTTGTTGGACCATGTGTATTGTACATTCATATACGACCATGTGTACATTCTTGTACACATGTGTACAGTCTTGTAGGACCATGTGTACAGTCTTGTAGGACCATGTGAACAGTCTTATACATATGTGTACAGTCTTGTAGGACCATATGTGTAGTTTAGTAGGACTGTGTCTACAGTCTTGTACACATATGTACAGTCTTGTAGGATCATGTGTATAACCTTGTACGCATGTGTACAATGTGGTACACGTGTACAGTGTGGTACACATGTGCACAGTCTTGTACACGTTTGTACAGTCTTGCACACATGTTTATAGTCTTGTAGGACCATATGTACATTCTTGTGCACATGTGTACAGTCTTGCAGCACCATGTATAGTCTTGTACATGTGTACAGTCTTGTAGGACCATGTGTACATTATGGCACACATGTGTACAGTCTTGTAGGAACATGTGTACCGTCTTGTAAGACCATGTGTACAGTCTTGTAGGACCATGTGAACAGTCTTGCAAACATGTGTACAGTATTGTACACATGTGTACATTCTTCAACACATATGTATAGTCTTGTAGGACCATGTGTGCAGCCTTGTACACATGTGTACAGTCTTGTGGAACATGTGTACAATCTTGTACAACCATGTGTACAATCTTGTACACATGTGTACAATCTTGTACACATGTGTACCATTGTGTAGGACCTTGTGTACAGTCTTATAAATATGTATACAGTCTTGTAAACATGTGTAAAGTCTTGTAGGACCATGTGCATAGTCTTGTAGGACAATGTGTACAGTCTTGTACACATGTGTAGAGTTTTGTAGGACCATGTGTACAGTCTTGTAGGACCATGAGTACAATCTCGTATGACCATGTGTACAGTCTTGTAGGACAATGTCTACATTCTTGTACACATGTGAACAGACTTGTAGGACCATGTGTGTTGTTCGGTACGCATGTGTATAATCTTCTACGCATCTGTATTGTATTGTAGGACCATGTGTACAGTCTTGTAGGACAATGTGTATAGTGTTGTAGGACCATGTGTACAATCTTGTACACGTGTAAAGTCTTGTAGGACCAAGTGTACAGTCTTGTACACATGTGTACAGTGGTGTAGGACCACGTCTACAGTCTTGTACACATGTGTACAGTCTTATAGGACTATGTGTAGAGTCTTGTACACATGTGTACAGTCTTGTATGCCCATGTGTATAGTCTTGTATGCCCATGTGGATAGTCTTGTAGTACCATATGTATAGTCGTCTTATACACATATTTACAGTCTTTTAGGATCATGTGTACATTCTTGTACACGTGAACATTCTTGTAGGACCATATCTATGTTGACATATGTACATTCTTGTACATATCTATGTTGACATCTGTATTGTTATATACACATGTATTGTCATGTGTACTTTTGTAGACATATAATGTTTCATGTGTACTATTTTACACATTTGTGTTGCCATGTGCACAGCTATGTACACCTGTGTACTATCATGTGTACTCTTGTACACATCTGTGTAGGCATGTGTGCTATTGTACACATATGTGTTTCCATGTGTACTATAGTACACATCTGTGTTTCCATGTCTATTGTTGTGTACACATGTGTATTGCCATGTATACTGTTGTACACATCTATGTCGGCATGTGTATAGTTATGTGTACTATTATGTTTTGGCATGTGTACTATTATGTACACATGTGTACCTTCTTGTACCATGTGTACAGTCTTGTACACATGTGTACATTCTTATACACATGTGTATAGTCTTGTAGGACCAAGTGTACAGTCTTGTACACATGTGAACAATCTTGTGGGACCATACGTACAGTCTTATAGGACCATGTGTATAGTCGTGTACGACCATGTGTACAGTCGTGAACACATGTGTCCATTCTTGTAAAACCATGTATATAGTCTTGTAGGACCATATGTATAGCCTTGTACACATGTATAAATTTTTGTAGGACCATCTGTACAGTCTTGTAAGACCATGTGTATAGTCTTGTACACGTGTAAAGTATTGTACACATGTGTACAGTCTTATATGACCATGTGTACAATCTTGTAGGACCATGTCTACAGACTTGTAAGACCATGTCTACAGTCTTGTAGGACCATCTGTACAGTCATGTAGGACCCTGTGTACAGTCTCGTACACATGTGTATAGTCTTGTAGAGCCATGTGTATAGTCTTGTGGGACCATGCGTACAGTCTTGTAGGACTATGTGTACACTCTTGTACACATATGTACCGTCTTGTAGGACCATGTGTATAATCTTGTAGGACCATGTGTATAGTCTTGTAGGACCATGTGTACAGTCTTGTACACATGTGTACAGTCATGTAAGACCATGTGTATAGTCTTGTAGGACCATGTGTACAGTCTTGCACACATGTTTACAGTCTTGTAGGACCATGTGTACTGTACAATCATATAGGACCATGTGTACATTCTTGTACACATGTGTACATTCTTGTAGGACCATGTGTACAGTCTTGTAAGACCATGTGAACAGTCTTATACAGATGTGTACAGTCTTGTAGGACCATATGTGCAGTTTAGTAGGATAGTGTGTACAGTCTTGTACACATATGTACAGTCTTGTACACATATGTACAGTCTTGTAGGACCATGTGTATAGCATTGTACGCATGTGTACAATGTGGTACACATGTATAGTGTGGTATACATGTGCACAATCTTGTACACATTTGTAAAGTCTTGCACACATGTTTATAGTCTTGTAGGACCATATGTACATTCTTGTGCACATGTGTACAGTCTTGCAGGACCATGTATACAGTCTTATACATGTGTATAGTCTTGTAGGACCATGTGTACATTATGGCACACATGTATACAGTATTGTAGGAACATGTGTATCGTCTTGTAAGACTATGTGTACAGTCTTGTAGGACCATGTGAACAGTCTTGCAAACATGTGTACATTCTTCAACACATATGTATAGTCTTATAGGACCATGTGTACAGCCTTGTACACATGTGTACAGCCTTGTGGACCATGTGTACAATCTTGTACAACCATGTGTACAATCTTGTACACCTGTGTACAATCTTGTACACACATGTACAGTTTTGTAGAACCTTGTGTACAATCTTATAAATATGTGTACAGTCTTGTACACATGTGTACAGTCTTGTAGGACCATGTGCACAGTCTTATAGGACAATGTGTACAGTCTTATACACATATGTAGAGTTTTGTAGGACCATGTGTACAGTCTTGTAGGACCATGAGTACAATCTCGTATGACCATGTGTACAGTCTTGTAAACACGTTTACAGTCTTGTAGGACAATGTCTATATTCTTGTACACATGTGAACAAACTTGTAGAACCATGTGTGTTGTCCGGTACACGTGTACAATCTTGTACGCATATGTAAACTCTTATAGGACCATGTGTACAGTCTTGTAGGGCCATGTGTACATTCTTGTAGGACCGTGTGTACAGTCTTGTACACATGTGTAAAGTCTTGTAGGACCAAGTGTACAGTCTTGTACACATGTGTACATTGGTATAGGACCACGTCTATAGTCTTGTACACATGTGTACAGTCATGTAGGACCATGTGTAGAGTCTTGTACACATGTGTATAGTCTTGTAGGACCATGTGTACAGTCATGTATGCCCATGTGTACAGTCTTGTAGTACAATATGTACAGCCATCTTATACACATATTTACAGTCTTGTAGGACCATGTGTACATTCTTGTACATGTGAACATTCGTATAGGACCATATCTATGTTGACATCTGTACATTCTTGTACATATCGGTGTTGACATCTGTATTATTATATACACATGTGTATTGTCATGTGTACTTTTGTAGACATATATGTTGTCATGTGTACTATTTTACACATCTGTGTTGCCATGTGCACAGCTATGTACACATGTGTACTTCCATGTGTACTCTTGTACACATCTGTGTTGGTATGTGCACTATTATACACATCTGTGTTGCCATGTGTACTATAATACACATCTGTGTTTCCATGTCTATTGTTGTGTACACATGTTTATTGCCATGTATACTTTTGTACACATATATGTCGGCATGTGTATAGTTATGTGTACTATTATGTTTTGGCAAGTGTACTATTATGTACACATGTGTACTACCATGTGTACTGTTGTATATATTTTTATTTCCATTGTAAAGAGTGAGGCCCAAAAGGAGACCCACTCAAAATGATATAATACAAGAGCCATGTAATAATAAAGTAGCGGAAACAAAACTATTACAAAGTCTCTTCATGATTCATTAATACAATTGTTCCTCACCATAATAGGTGATTTTACAACAAAAAACTTGAACTAAGCCAGTAGCAGAGGGTAACCCAACCATTCCAAGCTATCCTTAAGTTCATGTCGTGTTAGTGAACATTTGAGCTCTTGTCTTCTAATGTACCTAGACCTGGGTGGAAGGGAACATCACCCATAACATAGGAAACTGTTGGTATGTATGCCCTGAGAGCCAATCATGGGATGATTGGTGGGATACATTAAGATTGATTTGATAAACATCAAAGGCAAGCTTCCAATTCTTTCTGGTTCAGCCATATGAGATAGTGATAGAACAGATTGAATGTCTAGAGAATGACAGTACTCAATGACGTATGCTTTCAGGTTGAGGACCTGAATGATGAGATCATACGGATGCTAAGAGTTTGTACATTCTTGTTATGTCCCTAGTCGGATGTCATTGTGGAAGGTAGATAGACAACAATGACACACAAAGACTATATTGTGGTGTTGGTTGATGACAGAATCTCATTAGTCATAATATAGAGATATCAAACCAAACACATAGGTACTTGTTAGAGAACAAGTGTACCGGACAGACCTACCGTGAGTTTGACACATGGAACCATGACATGGTAGTCACAGTTAGTACTCACAGTGATGGTGGTGAGTGTGATTCTTTGACATGAAATCACTACACTCAACACATGTCGTTGGGCACACTTTGACATCATCAAACGCAGTCCTGAAACATGGGTTGTTATAAAGGTGATGATTGGATGGCTTTGACACATGGGACTTTTGAGGGGTGAGTGATAGATATGGGATTTGTCCCTCTTAAGGGAGTTTGATATCCATGGCCACTTGATGAGTAGGATTGAGAAAGGCATGCACGCATGTGTGAATTAGTATGTGATATTGATGTCATACATATCTCTTCCAATCTACTCTGAGATCAAGAAAGTGAATGAACGTTGACAGGATGATTGTTCCATGCCTCGAGTTCATTTGGGATATCAGTGACAAAGGAATTATACATTCACTGTAACACCATTCACAGATTGTAGGATTGAAAGTTGTTCTCCAACTTTCTATTTCACTTGGGTAGCACTGATGTGTGACTAGGCACTGCTCTTTTCTTGTGAAGTCAGAAGTGTTATGGACTTTCACTGCTAACGTGAAATGAACCTGTAGGGTCACACACATAGGATTTAACCTGGAAGAGTAGTTTTGTCCACAAACAATGTTTAGATTGATTACTAAAGGAGTTTAGTAGTTCAATTAAACAACAATCAACTAATAGCTCAGTTTCATAATGTTCAAGGTGTTGGACTGATTGATTGGAGTATCAGATTGATTGAAACTGCAATTGAGTGATTTTGCACAATCTGCACTCCCAACCGATCGGCTCATGTGATGAAACGATCGACTCAGCTTGGTGAACCGATCGGCTGAGGTGGTGAGTCGATCGGCTCATGGACAGGGTGAAACGATTGCTTTGAGTGTTGGAACGATCGGTTCAACTGATGCAACCGAGCAAGTTGGGAAAGTAGGATTGGTGAGAAATTTCCTTTTGTTTCACTTGCCCAATTTGATTGGAACAAGGATTGGTATTTGATACCAATTAGAAACAAAAGAAGAAAAGTCAATCGGGAACTGATCAGGACCACGAACTGGCCGGTTCAGAAGTGAACCGACCGTTTCATGGGTCCCAACCGATCGGTTGAGATGTCAACATACCGGCTCAGGTCCCCAACCGACCGTTTCAGAAATGAAACGATTGGTTCAGGTTACGCAGTTGGTTATTTTTGTGGAAAATCTCGAACCCATCTACTCCTGCTTTAGTCCCATATTGCCCGGGATAGAGAACCCTATCCCATGACCCTCCTATATATAGGGGTATTGGGGGATTCTCAAAGGACAACTCAGTGCAACCAGTTGCTCTGTAAAGTTTTCGTTCTCTCTGGTTTTGGTAACCGAGAGAGCCCGAGCAAGTGCTACCCGATAAGGGAGGCAGAACAAGGGAAAGACAACTGCAGAAAGCGACTGGTGGTAGGAGAGTGTGTCAGTGACTAGTACGCTGACACGAGGGTGTAACTCCTTCCAATTCCTTGTGAGACAAGGAGATTGGAGTTCCAGGTGGTCCGTGTGGACTACTTCAGAGGCGGGAGATTGATGTTGCTCGGAGGACAGCTGTCAATCCCGACAGTCCCGGTGAGACCAGGAGTCGTCAGTCCCGGTGCGACCAGGAGTTGCACAGACACCGTCCAAGACTGGAGGTGAAGACCACACTAGCCGTGAGGTATTGTCACCGAGCAAGCCTCGGGACAAGGTATGATTCCACAAACCATCCTTTCCTATTGTATAGATGTTGACGCGTTTCCTTATTCTGGGTTTGGGGGAGAAAATTTTTGTTTCCGGTGCCTTCTCTGCCTCCCCTAAAATCCAACACTGGTATCAGAGCCACGTCAACTGCTCTATACTTTAGGATTATCGATATGATCGATTTTCGTTTGTCGCCTTTATTTATTGCATATGATGCGAATAAAATTGGCTTTATGGATATCCAATCCTATATCCACAAATCCCAATTTACATATATGATATGTATTATGAATGCACTTGATACACGTTGCCCTTAAACGAGTTTTGTGGTGGATGTATAGCGTGGTTATGGCCAATAAACCTTATCTGTGTATGGTTGTAAGTGGTTGCTTGCATCTCGGTCTGCGCACCGATTCCCTTTCTCCTATTCCTGATGTAACTCGAAATAATTCAAGATTTCTTTCCTACCTTTTCTCCCCTCGAATGTAACTCGAGGTTTCTCTTTTTACAATGTAAAATAGGATAGAATTTTATTTCCTGTTATGTCAAAGAATGGAGGACATCCTGACGACAGCTGAGATGATCGGTTTAAGGCGTGAACCGATCGGTTGAAGTTCGAGACGATCGGTTCAAGGAGTGAGTCGATCAGTTGATGACCAGTTCGAGGAGCGAGATGAGCGGGTGTCGGCCGTGATGAGATGCACGACGACCAGACGAACCGATCGGTTGGAGGATCCAACCGATCAGCTGGTGGCACCCAGCCGACCGGCCTGATGGCGAGCCGATCAGTCATGTGATGAGTTGATCAAACCTAGAAAGGAAAAGCACATAGTTCATCTTGTACATGTTGCATGTGATGTAGACCTAGATGACCGTGATTCCTCTTGGCTCGAGAAGTCACATTAGGATGGACATAATCATCGCTTTTATCATTTGACATGTTTTCTATGGGATATAGCATGTATATGATACATACTATATATTGTGGTGATTGGATATGTATATGTATATAAAACCAAATCCCTCATTAAATATTAAGTTTTAGATGCCTTCCAAATGCGACACACGTGAAAAGCTTGATCGACCAAGTGTGGGCACGCCCTAGCGTGGTGCACAGTCTATCTCGTGTAAGCATGAAGGATGGATATGTGGGTCTGCCCTAGCAGGGTGCATATTCATCGTGTTTGCTTTGGGTCGGACTTAACAAGGTGACCTAGATAGGATCTAGCACCTTGAGGCATGAGATGATCACGGCAAGGAGTTGCATATGACATCTTATCAAGAGTTGCATATGATGCAATTGGCAAGAGTTGCCTACCTGAGAGATCTAAGTTGTGGGTGACAGCCCTAGCTGGTCCATGACTTAGAGGATTTCAGGATCTTGCCCACTAGAAGGTTGTACGTTGCAATCTTCCGAATTGATGGTGAGGGCTATCAATTTGAAGTAAAATAGTGGGAGCGATAATTAATTAAAGGCCTAATTATATCGTCAACTTTTCAAATCAATCAAATAAGTCAAAAATGAGTTTTGGACTAAAATTGCATATTTTCCTTTTGTAGTACAAATGGCAACAAACAACAATCACTTTTCTTTGCGATCCGTCCTAGAAAAGGACAAGTTAAATGGGAATAATTTCCACTATTGGTTAGGACGTTGAGAAGCGTTCTCAATCAAAGAGCGAAAGCTCTAAGTCCTAGTTATACCAGAAATAGATGAACTCGATCCCACCACATCAATGGTTGAAAGTATGCTTATGGAAGCATACTGAGGATGACATTGATGAGGAGTGCTTGATGTTGTGTTCTCTGAACTATGAGTTGCAGAGACAACATGATACATATGATGTCTCCAAGACATTGTCCTAGTATGTCATGACAAAAGGAGATCCAGTAAGGTATTCACACACTCAATATGATTGGGTATGTGGAAAGACCTGACTAAGAAGGATTCCCTCTGAGCCAAGAGTTGGCTATTAGTATGATACTGCAAATGTTGTGAGAATCATACAGATCATGATAAACTACAACATGAGCAACTTTGACAAGCGTTGACAAAGTTGTTGGACATGTTGAGGACAGTAGAGGCAAATATGAAGGAAGACTAACCTTAATCTTTGATGAGACCAATGAAAGGTAAGTCTTAAGGGCAAGTGTAAGGGCAAAGCAAAGAAGTGTTCTGATGCTAGCTAGCAGCCCAAGCCGTCTTCAACCTCAAGGCACATGGGGAAAGGGTGTATGAGGGAATTGCCCTCTATATTTGAAAGAACAAAAGAAGATGAAGGAGGGGATGGAGATCTCCACCTAAGGTATAATGAAATGAACCGCTTCTTTATCTGAGGTATATGATACCAAGATATGGATATGTCATATATGATATGCAATATCCACAAAGAAGTGATGGCCTTTGTGAAAGGACCAAGAAAGAAGTACCCATCATTGGAGCAAGTGTTGCTACCATAGATAGGAGTACCTTTTAGTTTATTTCAGCCTAAAGGGAATGAAATAGAGTTGAGATCTGCTATTTCATATTTGCCAATAGATAGAAACACTTTATTTTTGCATATTGTATGACAATGATGGCAATCAATAAAGAGATGTTTCAATTCATAAAGATATGATCTTTGTGGCAATGCCTTATTTACCTTGTGGTATTTTATATGCATAAGATAAAATGATACCTAAAATTTATAGATAACTCAAACAATCAAATTAGCATCAATCATGAGAAATTCATTTCTAGCTTCCATGTGATGGATAAATCTAGACTCTTTTGGTTAGAGAACCAGTAAGAGACATGAATGTCTTGGACATGATTAATCAATCTTCACTAAAGGTAGTGGGAGAATGATTATCCTATTAGGTATGATACATGTGATGTATTTACATACCAATTGGAACAAATGATAATACTTCAAATGGTGTTTGGAGAAATACCAATATGAATATCTTGAAGTGTTCAAGATTATCATAGATGAAGTGCAAATTTGGTAAAGTGTTAATTCTTGATGAGATCAATGAATGAAATACTTGGACCAAATGTTTGAGATCCTTATGAGTGATTATGATAGTGTATCATAGTGAACTCATGATTAAGGCATGGTGATGTCTAAATCAAGACGGAATCATACTCTAAGGAGTTAGAGAATGATTATCAAATAACTGAATTCTTCTTAATAAAAGAATACCCCACACTGATAAAGGACATTAAGAATCACAAGGAGTTGTAAGTTCTTATATCCTTGACGGATACACCTCGTTTATCTAAGTGATGAGTTGTTCATATGATGAGTCAACTATCTAGATGAATATGAGGAACTGAATTTTGAGTTATGGTTTATGAACATTACATCCTAAATGACACCCATGTGAACCATAAGGTATGACCTTGATGGTAGCACCCATTGGATGAAATCCATAACTGTAAATGAATCTTAAGTGTTAATACACATGGATAACATTTTGAGAAGGATGATGCTTGTTGATTGCAACTTAATGACTAAGACATTTGTCATATGGATACTAAAACCGCATTCCTATGAGGAATAAAACAAGGATGTGTACATGACACAACCTATAAGGTTTATGAATCCACTAATGCAAATGAAGTCTATAAGTTACAATGGACTAATCAATGTGATTGATTGAGTACAAGCAACTTAGAATTGGATCTTTACTTTGATGATATAGTCAAAGGGTTTGACTGATATGTCAAAAATAAAGAAGGGATCTGTGATTTAGTGGGAGTGTGTTCACATTCCACATGTTGATGTGAAATGGAAATGTTCTAGAATGGAAATCCAAAAGTGGAAATTATCTTAAAGGAAGATAGAGATGTTTCCTATGTGATAGGAATAGAGATCTATAGAGATAGTTCTCGAAAACCTCTTGACCTGAAAAGAGAAAGCATACATTGGCAATCTGTACTGAAGGGTTCAGTATGCACAGATTCAATGGGAGAAAACTTGTCCATGTTACATGGAGTTAGTATCCCAAGGCCAAGTGTCCAATTCTTATGAAGAATGGGAACACTAAGAATAGATATGGATCTATCATGTATGTAATCATCCCATTATCTTGCATGTATCGACATGGCAAGAACAAAAATGCATTCATCATCTTGTATGTAGGACATGGCAATATGATGTGCTCATCCTGATAACTCGTATGTGGGACACGACAAGTGGATGTTTGTCTACTTCCAGTAAGGGTTACTCGAATACCATGAGAACTTGATAAGTACTTAGAAGTACTAGTTCTATGGAGATAAGCAAGAGTTCAATGTAAAGAGTTACATTGATGCGAACTTCCGAACGGATAGAAAAATTAATCGCAAAATATATTTAGGATATATAAAAGTGAAAGTTTGTTGATAATTGGAAGTATTCCAATAAAACTATTTAAAAGGAAATGCCAAGTATCTGTGTGTTAGAGAACAACAGTGGATACTATATGGATCTAGAAGTTCATGAGATGAACTTATAGATATTCCGCTCATTGATGACAAGTATGGAATCCTTGATCATGCAATGTGGCTAAAGGTTAGCAAAAGGAATACTAGATCGCATATTACGGAAACTCCATCTCATACGTGTGCCGTACAATGAAGAGATGAGAGACATGCAGTTAAAAACTGACTTTGGCAAGGTGTTTCCATAACTCACTATGTTCGCACTAGAGCACAGTAACATGTGGGACATGTTTGAAGATCACTATGAATAAGATTTAAGGGTGATTGGCTCGCAGTGCATGTGGGAGTCTGTTGGTATGTATGCCCTGAGAGCCAATCATGGGATGATTGGTGGGATACATTAAGATTGATTTGATAAACATCAAAGGAAAGCTTCGAATTCTTTCTGGTTCAGTCATATGAGATAGTGATAGAACAGATTGAATGTCTAGAGAATGACAGTACTCAATGACGTATGCTTTCAGGTTGAGGATCTGAACGATGAGATCATACATATGCTAAGAGTTTGTACATTCTTGTTATGTCCCTAGTCGGATGTCATTTTGGAAGGTAGATAGACAACAATGACACACAAAGACTAGATTGTGGTGTTGGTTGATGACAGAATCTCATTAGTCATGATATAGAGATATCAAACCAAACACATAGGTACTTGTTAGATAATAAGTGTACCAGACAGACCCACCGTGAGTTTGACACATGGAACCATGACATGGTAGTCACAGTTAGTACTCACAGTGATGGTGGTGAGTGTGATTCTTTGACCTGAAATCACTACACTCAACACATGTCGTTGGGCACACTTTGACATCATCAAACGCATTCCTAAAACATGGGTTGTTATAAAGGTGATGATTGGGTGGCTTTAACACATGGGGATTTTGAGGGGTGAGTGATAGAATTGGGATTTGTCCCTCCTTAAGGAGTTTGATATCCATGGCCACTTGATGAGTAGGATTGAGAAAGGCGTGCACGCATGTGTGAATTAGTATGTGATTTTGATGTCATACATATCTCTTCCAATCTACTCTGAGATCAAGAAAGTGAATGAACGTTGACAGGATGATTGTTCCATGCCTCGAGTTCATTCGGGATATCAGTGACAAAGGAATTATACATTCACTGTAACACCATTCACGGATTGTAGGATTGAAAGTTGTTCTCCAACTTTCTATTTCACTTGGGTAGCACTGATGTGTGACTAGGCACCGCTCTTTTCTTGTGAAGTCAGAAGTGTAATGAACTTTCACTGCCAACGTGAAATGGACCTGCAGGGTCACACACATAGGATTTAACCTGGAAGAGGAGTTTTGTCCACAAACAATGTTTAGATTGATTACTAAAGGAGTTTAGTAGTTCAATTAATCACACAATCAATTGATAGCTCAGTATCATAATGTTCAAGGTGTTGGACTGATTGATTGGAGTATCGGATTGATTGAAACTGCAATTGATTGATTCTGCATAATCTACACTCCCAACCAATTAGCTCATGTGATAAACCGATCAGCTCATCTTGGTGAACCGATCGGCTCAGGTGGTGAGTCGATCGGCTCATGGACAGGGTCAAACGATTGCTTCAAGTGTTGAAATGATTGGTTCAACTGATGCAACCGAGCAAGTTGGGAAAGTAGGATTGGTGAGAAATTTCCTTTCGTTTCACTTGCCGAATTTGATTGGAACAAGGATTGGTATTTGATACCAATTAGAAACAAAAGAAGAAAAGTCAATCAGAAACTGATCAAGACCACGAACCGACTGTTTCATGGGTCCCAAATGATCGGTTGAGATGTCAACAGACCGGCTCAGGTCCCCAACTGACCGTTTCAGAAATGAAATGATCGGTTCAAGTTACGCAATTGGTTGTTTTTGTGGAAAATATCAAACCCTTCTACTCCTGCTTTAGTCCCATATTGCCCGAGATAGAGAACCCTGTCCCATGACCCTCCTATATATAGGGGTATTGGGGGCTTCTCAAAGGAAAACTGAGTGCAACCAGTTGCTCTGTAAAGTTTTCGTTCTCTCTGGTTTTGGTAACTGAGAGAGCCCGAGCAAGTGCTACCCGATAAGGGAGGCACAACAAGGGAAAGACAACTACAGAAAGTGACTGGTGGCGGGAGAGTGTGTCAGTGACTGGTACACTGACAGGAGGGTGCGACTCCTTCCAATTCCTTGTGAGACAAGGAGATTGGAGTTCCAGGTGGTCTGTGTGGACTACTTCAGAGGCGGGAGATTTCTGCCGCTCGGAGGACAGCTGTCAATCCCGAAAGTCCCGATGAGACCAGGAGTCATCAGTCCCAGTGTGACCAGGAGCTGCACAGACACCGTCCAAGACCGGAGGTGAAGACCGCGCAAGCCGTGGGGTATTTTCGCCGAGCAAGCCTCGGGACAAGGTATGATTCCACAAACCATCCTTTCCTATTGTATAGACGTTGACGTGTTTCCTTGTTCTGGGTTTGGGGGAGAAAATTTTTGTTTCCGCTGCCTTCTCTGCCTCCCCTAAAACCCAACAGAAACAACATAGAGGTCAGCAAAGGCTGAGTATGTACATATATAAAGCACTTTGGGAATTATATAGGGTTAGAAGTGAAAAAAGAGATGTCCCCACAAGAAAAGGGGAATATTTTCAAGTAGGTGTGTTCAAAAGAAAAGTATCAAAAGAAATGAGGCATATTAAGTTTCAGATTACAAACATGATAATAAAAGTGTGTCTTGCCATAACATTCATCCACAGATTCATATTAAAACAACGAATATTGGCATGCATAACAATGTAGACTAAATATACCTAAAATAGGGCCATAACACCATAGGATCATGGCCTAAAAGTAAACAAGGGTGGAAACACACACCCCAGGAGGAATACGCACGCCCTATAAAAGTATGGTTTCACATAAGTATCACTATTCTAGATAATCTAGTCAAACACACAACATGCTATAATAGAGTGGCAAGCCTATCATTTTAGTCAATATCAAAGAAAAGACAACAAGGCAGGATGGGCCTAAAGACCCATATGACATGTCAAATTAATAATTACAGAAGTAAAAGAGATTTACATCAGGAATTAGAAATGTCCATAAATATTAGATTTCCAAGAGAAACAATATTACAAGAGATGCCTCATTAAAAGAAAAGTAGGTTTTAGTCAAATAATGCCCAAAATAATATAGAGGATGTACATACCTTATGATCGAACCTAGATATTCAGTAACACCTCCTAAGCACAGGGTCAGGGTTGTCTCAACCTAGTCATAATATGTGTGCATCTGATTAATATAAAATGTATTAAATCTTTTACTTAGAAATCGACCCTACAGTAGGTTGCAAATTTGGCCGTGAAATATGTCCCAATAAATTAGGCATATTTTTCTGATTTCAAAAACATATTTATTTGAATTTTTCTGCTGAACCAATAAATATATATGATTTTTATAAGTTAAAGCCATTTATAAATTTATATTACAAGAATTACCTATCAAATGACATGTATGCCCCTACGTATCCTTCATTGGCTGAAGAAACGTGACAGGGTGGTCATGTCTTTTCATTCACTCAAACATATGCACATCAAAGGATTTTTCCAGGGTTAAAGGACCTTTATGCCCATATCAGGTGTGACCAGGATCAAACTACTAGGGTACTAGCAACATAGTGTTGTTGCCCATTGTTAAGTGTAGGAAAGCTTGCGGAAACAATCTGGATGTTGAGGCTAGGAATCATAGTTTGGAAATGAAACATCCCTGACCTGGGTTAAGAACTAACCCTAGGTTTTATGCTTAAGATATGTGATTAGATGATTGTGGTTATCCTTTGATATGTAATTAGAGCTGCTGAGGAACTTATATTTCCATTTTTGTCCTTTTTGAACAATGTTGTAATATTGTTTTGTTAAAAGTGGACCTATGTGCAAATTACCCAATTTGAGGGGTTAACTTGCAAATTGCACATGTTAAGATGTTCCTCTGATCATGAGACATCACAAGAATGAATATGATGTGGTGATATGGATTCTCCAAGCTTGGGCACCAAGATATAGCTTGTAGAGCAATCCTTGTGCTTTAAACCCTGGTTTTGATATAAAGTGCAATTTACCCAAAACATAGGGTACAACATGTAAAATACACCATGTATAGTATCTCTCATGTATCTTGGCATCAAGTAGAGTAAATAAAATGAGGGGGGGTGCCTCATTTGATTAATCAAATAAGAAAGAAAATCTTTATAAGTAAATAACCAAGATGTTTGCAAAATGACCCTTTTATATGTGCAACTTAGTATAATGTTTGGCTTCTTTTCCTCTAAAACGTGGATAAGGAAGAGTGTTTCATGTGATAAGGAGGGAGAGAAATGTGTCAAAAAGAACGAAGAAGGGCGTGGAGGATATGGATGTAAATAGAAGAAATAGTTAGTATTGCCTTGAAAATATACCCAAAGCATATAAGCACTTCTCTTTACAAACAAAGGATCATTTCCTTCACTTCCTCTCCTCATCTTCTTGCTTGGACCGACTTAGGAGGAGATCAGGAGAAGAGTAGGATGATCAAGTTCATCTAGGTAAGTTTTGGTCATCTTCTAGCTCGGATTCATGGAGGAAATCATGCTACAAGGTTGGTTTGCTAGTATTCCTTACACAACTCTTGTTTCTAGCCATCTTCTCCACCTAATTCTTGAAGAAAGGACCTTGGACGACCTCTGGATCTCAATCCACCATTAAAGATACGGATCTTGGAGCTCTAGATCAGATTCTAAGGTGGGTTTTATAACTCTAAACCTTAAAGCTTTGCTTATACATATTCTTCTTATAAAAACGTTGCTTACTATCCTTCCTTTCACACTTCTAAGTGTTCTTGCAACCAAATCCGTGAAGAAAAGACCAGGTTCTTGAGGTAGAAGAAGTTGGCGTTAATTCCAAAGTTAATCCTTATCTTGCTTTATCAAACGGTCTTGATCTTGTGCCCAAACATTTTGCAAAACCGTTTGGAAGCAAACTGTTTCAAAATCGTTTGGTGGCAAACGATTTCATGAGATTGATTGGAGAAAACGGTCTCCAAGACCATTTGGATGGGTTTACCAGGCATTGACCATTTGGAGGACTGTTTTACACATTATGGACTAATCACCCTCCAAGAATCATTAACGAATTCCAAGTAAATCACCAATTGAAGGCACCTTAGTCACCTAAACCCTAATCGGGTCTATTGCTGATTTCAATGATACAATCATGTTGAAGTTTGGGTTGAGTGGCCCAAACGGTTTCAAAATCGTTTGGGAATCACTCAAACGGTCTCAAGACCGTTTGGTGACAACCCAAGACCGTTTGGAGGTCTAGGGTCAAGTGGGGTTGACCAATGTAAGGTCCAATCATATCAAGTTGTTAAGCAATTATGTGTTGATTTGATGACAAAACCTAGGGTTCAACCCTTATGTAATTGACTTAGTTTTTTATGACATCATGGTAAAACGGTCTCAAGACCATTTGGAGGATGTCCAAACGATTTCAAAACCGTTTGGAGGTCACCCAAGACCGTTTGGAGGTCTAGGGTTGACTATGGTTAAGTGGTTGAAGAATGAAAGGCAATAGATTGAAATATAATCGATTAGTGACCTAATGATCAAATCTATGGTCTAAACCCTAATAGGTTGAGTTAGTTTTTGATGTGTACTTGAGCAAACGGTCTCAAGACCGTTTGGAGGAGGTCCAAACGATCCCAAGACCGTTTGGGGTCAGGTCATGACTCAATTGAGTGAGGGTTCAATGGGCTCAACATCAATTAGGCTCATGTTGATGAATGTTGAAGGATGATTGATTCCAACACTAATCCAATCAATCCAAACCTAATTGGTGACCAATTGAGGATCAATTAAGGGTCAAATCAGTAGAGGGTTAACCTAATTGGCTCAATTGATAAGTGGTTAACCATGGCATGAACAATTGAGGGGTTCAACATTGAAAACCCTAAAGCATTTGGAAGTGTTGACACACTTTTGGGTCCATGCGATTTTGAGATGTTTGGACCAAACGGTCTCAAGACCATTTGAATCCAAATGGTCTCAAGACCGTTTTGGGCCAAACGGTCTCAAGACCGTTTGGATTCATGTGGTTTCAAAATCGTTTAGTTTCATGCGGTTTCAAGATCAATTTGCCCAAACGGTTTCAAAGTCAAAATTGGCCAAACGGTCAACGTGACCAAACGGTCTTCAACTCACCTAGGGCAAACGGTCTTGAGTATGATCTTGGCCATGTGGTCTTGAAGGTCAAAGGTACCAAACGGTCAACCATTCCATGCGGTTTCAAAACCGTTTGGAGGTTGGAAGTGCAAAACCGTTTGGGGTCTTTTAAGGTCAAGAATGCTTAATGCTTTAAAGGCTAAGATGGTCTAATGGTTGATTAATCTAAACCCTAATGATACCTAAAGAAATTAAGGGAACTATTAATCAGTTGGTTGATGCATGTTATGGTAAATGGTGGACATTACCAAAGTACCCTTGATGGGTTTAAGTAGTCAGCACCCCTTGATCAAGAAAACCCTAATGACTATATTAGTGATGACTTGACTTATGTTATCAAGGTTGGTTACACCTAATCTAATCAAGAGTGATGTAAGTATCATCTAATAGTAAGAGGAGAGAGAAGAATCCTAATATGAATGAGAATCAAGTAATATACTTCCAATATGTATGAATACACATAATTAGGGTATGATCCTTCATAGTGAGATCATGAGAACCCTAATCATGATTATTAATGAACCTTAACCTAATTTGAGAGTATTAATGGAATTAATCTTCATACATGATGATGTCATGACCTCTATTCCCTGTAACATGAATATTAAACCCTAATCTAGGGTAATGTGATGTATCCTGAATAGTAAACCCTAATCTAGGGTAATGTGATGTAATGTGAATAGTAAACCCTAATCTAGGGTAATGTGAGGAAATGTGAATAGTAAACCCTAATCTAAGGTAATGTGAGGAAATGTGAATAGTAAACCCTAATCTAGGGTATGTGATGATATAAACAAGTAAACCCTAATTTTGAGTTATGCTCTTAAGCATGAAACTCCATGTTTGAAGTATGAGATAAGGAATCACTATTCTTAAATAAGTTAAGAGGATGAATAACTCTAATTGGATTGAATGAGAATCCTAACCCTAGAAACCAGCCGTGGTATTATGACACGGACACGGTGAATCCTTTGTTGCACGACCGTGCAATGAAGCACGGCCGTGGTGGCTTACTCTTGCACGACCGTGCAAGATAACACGGCCGTGGTGTCCTATATATATATATATATTTGAAAAGGAACTTGTATTGTCCTGAGATAGTTACAATGTGAATATTATCAGTAAATGTTAACCATGCAGGTTTTCATAAAGAGGTGATCATATCCGGGTAAGGATTATGATGTCTTATGTATTGAAAATACTTTACATGCTTCAAGTATAATGATATGCTATGTTACCTGGTGAGTGGTAACATATGATCTTGATAGGCTGAATGAGCCATGAGAAATATATGCATTGTTATAATTAATAGTCATACTGTTAAAATGACTGGATGATGAGATGTTACTTGGTAACTAGTGTTACGATGATTCAAGGGTTTGAATACCCATATTTCTGAATCACAATGATGAGATGGTTAGGGATTGATATCCCAATGTTGAAAGTATGTGATGTGAACTTGATACATATGGTACTCTTTCTTTATGGCATTGTTTTATTGTTTTATGTTTGAAAACATGCTTGATGTTATAGAATTCCATAATGTACTTAATAACCAAGTATAATTATATCAAGTAGAGCCCTGACCATAGATCCATCATTGTCAGAAAATACATGATGGTGAAATAGGTTTTCCTAAGGGAACTCCTGGAGCACATACGTTTGAGTATGTGGGGGTTATGGACGTGAATATCCTTACGTCCTAATGTTGGATTTGATAGGAGATGTTTCACTAATCTCTCAATCCTTCATTATATATTTAAGACGGGAAGATGTATCACTAATCTCCCGATGATGTTGTTAATGCCGCATCGATGAGAGATAAATAAGAAATCTCTCGATGGCGAAGAGAGTACAGAATGCCACTGTAGCTCTAAATAGCAAAGTTGCCAGAATACCCTAGAAAGCTATTATAGCAGAGACACGAGATGTCCTGCATGTTGATCCTCATACTGACCGAGGAGTGATGAGGTCATAGGAATCCGGCTCTCCTGATGACCTAGGTATGGTACCGATTGCGATCTAATGATGGTCGGTTGGAGTATGAGAGGTGTAACTCATCTCCTCGGGGCATAATAATGTTTGTAAAATGTAATCAGTCGCATAGCATTTTTGCTTAGGTAGAACTACGAGAAATAATGATTGATGTTACATTGTTTATAATTCTCTAGTTAAGTAACTAGTATACATGTTCTTCATGTTCCTTATTGTTATATGTCTTGTCATTCAATTATGTTATAATTGAATTGATTACTTATAAGGATGTTGCTTCACATAATTTATACAATGTTACCTTCTGTTGAATGTTTATAATTCTACTACTTTCTGATATTCCATTATTTCAATAACAAAGCTTCTGGCGGAAAGTTATATCTCCCGCTGGGACAATTATTCACTTGTCTCACCCCGTGGGATTTGACTTTTTAGGTAGATGTCGAGGATGAAGGAACCCATCAGTGGGTGAGAAGCAGCAGCAGCAGTCTCAGGGACAGCAGTGATCCTCAGGTGGAGACATTGTTCTGTAAAGTTGTGTAGATAGTATGTCATGTGTCGTCTCTGTACTCTCAGGTCCTAGGAGTCTGTATATCTGAGATTTTGGCATGATGCCTCGAGATTTTGTATCTTACCTTGTACAGATAATAAGGTGGTTGATGTTGTAATTCTCGATATGAGTTTGTGACAGAGATGTAATGATGAAACATGATGTAAACAACTTATCATGTTCTTTATGAAAGAATTTTATTGTTTGATGATCCCTTTACAAAAAGGTTTTAATTTTTAGTGATTTTTGATAATTCCGTTGTTAATCGCTTCCACATTCGTTGATCTTGTTTTTATGATTTGTTCGTCTCAGGAAACCTCAAGATCATTGAAAACTTCCCTTCTGAGTTCGTCAACGGAAACTGAACTTAGAGAATCAAGGCACCTTGTCTAGAAGTGGTTGGGCTTCAGGGTCATCTCCGTCTGGGTACACACCACCCCTTTTTGCCCAGGCGCACCATGGCCCTAGCTTGCAGGTGGCTCAAACGCCATTGTCAGGCATCAGCGGTGCTAGGATGACAAGTGAGATGAAGAATCAATGAAAGGCAGTGTTTGCTGGAGTTCAAGGTATTTTGTGAGGTGGAGACAAACAAAGGCAAGGTAATCCTGAAGATGGAATAGCAAGAAGGCCCTTATGCCGACTGGTTAGGCATCAGGTCATTGGGGAAGACAGTGCCTTGGAGAGCAAATGGAAACTGGCAGTGAGTAGCGTTGAATGTGTCATCCACACTAGGAACTTCTTTTGATATGCGCAAGGCACAACACGGTTTGTGGGTCAGGGACCATTAAATCTGATCATGACAGTGAGCCAAAAATAGAGGAAAATGAATAGCATTTGTCGACCAGACAATCCAGATGAAATCACGGCAAAACAAGCACACAGAAAGAAATTACGAGGTTCCTAGATGGTTACCTCGTGGTTGATTTGACTAAGGAGGGGAAAGTTAGTAGCTTCTCACCGTCTTTTCTAGAGAAGATGACCCACGCCGACAGTAGCTTCAAGGTGTCCACGCGAGCAATTAATAGTAGAGAAAGCAAGAGGGGCCACCAGTGAAGGTTTCTGGAGCGGGAGGTGAGAAATGGTGCACCGGAGTGGGGGTTTCCGAAAGCGGCACAGATGCTGCCGTTTGGGTAGAAATAGGCATTTTCGCCTTAGGGTTCGATGGGGCCCGAGTAAGGGATCGGCTTGCTCACGAGGACGTGTGGAGTTCGTTGGCAAAGAAATCACGTTGAAAGGATCAGCCCAGTGTCTGAGAGAAGCCAACGGTTTAACTCCAGCGATGTTCATCTTGCACGAGTGAGAAAGCGGGAGGTAGGGGATGACTAGGTCCCACTACCCGGAATAAAAAGATAGGAAATAAACCCGGTCCAACATCTTGGTTTGGCTGTGACCGAAATAATTCAATTAATCGACCAAACCTTAGGGTAAAAGTATATAAAATCTATTAGGGTCTAGTTGGGGGTGCATTTGATGTCCCAATGACCCCAAATTTTGAGGGTTTACTAATAAAGCAACGGGGAACTCGATTATGGGATTAGATTTGGGTTTTGAGACTTCCTTAACTATTATTCAACCATTATGCATAAATCATTCAATTAATGAAATAAGTTAGAGTAAAATTGTCAAAGGTGGTCAAATCTTCCACCTAGACTCGATCCTATTCTTATATGATACCCAAGTCTATCCTAATACATCAATCTAGGGTAAGGTAGTCTAGATTATCATTTTTGCCTACAAATTTCCTAATTGAAATATTAAACTAGCAAAATCGTGTGATTTCAACTCCATGGATCCCTAAATGAGTCAATCTAGGGTTTAAAGATCGAAATATGGTTTCGTTTATATTAACACAGTGAAATTTAGATATTCAAAGGTAGACAAATGAAAAATGGGGAAAAATAGATTGGATATTCACATAATCAAATAGGGGTCTAGAAGAACAGAGGATTAGCCTATATGTCTGGAATCGAGTATATTACAACACTCCACCCCTTAAAGAGGATTTCGTCCCCGAAATCAAACCACTACTAGTCATGAGTGCTAGTTTGTTCTACAGATCCTCATCTTCTATCACTTAAGCATGAAAGACCAATCTTCATATACAAATTTCCCAATAGAACCATTCAGATTGTGACCTCTAACTTTGTGAACTACTTTCGCGTATGAACATCAATCCTCAAGCACCATGATTCCTATCTTTATTACTACTAAGAAAATTTCCCTATCCACATTATCACCATCATAATCATCAGTGTCATCGTCCTCATCATCCACATCATCATGGTCACTATGTTCTCATCATCGTCATCATCATCACCTACTCCTTCTCATCACCATCAACATCATCATCATCATCACCTACTCCTCATGACCATCAACATCATTAACATATCATTATTTAAAATGGTCACTTTATATATGACGTGCACATATGTCTTGTTTTCCTTCCAGTATTAGGGTTATTTATTAACTTCAATTTATTTATGAATTATATCAAGGGGGTCAAATAATGATGTGTTGCTTGTCTAAGACAACACTTATACTTTAATAGACATATTAGGGTTGAGCTGTAAGTTTAGGGTTTTAATTTCCAATGAATTTTCATTTTAAAAAACGAGCACTATAGTGTGTTGTATGCAACTTATTGAATTTCTCATTCATGAGTTAACTTTACATATAACACTAGACATATTTTGATTAATGTGTAGTCAGTCCCCTATCACTTCTATTTATCATGGTCAAATGGAAATGTTCAAAAAAATTCCATCATACTTGGTATGTTCACCCTAGCCTATACTGTATGGTCATCCTCACCATTTAATTATTAGTGATTTGGGGTACATGATATTAATTTTGAGCTTTTAAGTGAAATTTGACTTTTACCTCCATCTGACTTAAACACGTCCTTAAGGGTAATTCAAGAATACATTTTAAAATATGTTTTTGATTATTAAAGTTACATTTATGATGGTATGATTAGCAAGGCTCATCTGGAATTCTCAGTTTGATAGTCTCTACATATGTTTAACATTATTGCTAGGAGTTATCCAAGTTTTACTCATTGTATCTGTTATTAATCCCGATTATGCCTATTAACTAGATCGTACGGAAACTCCACCCCCTAAAAGGCTAAAACTATAACTTAGGGCATACCTTAGAGGGGGAAAAGGGTGGATCCACTGAGTCTGATATATAAAACTAATTATGTCAGTCTTAGGCCTAGGGTATTAGGGTTGAACATGTCAACCAAGGGTACTTCACTAAAGAGCTTCTCTACTACTCAACTTACTTGTGGTGGTGACTTGGTTCTGAAAATCATCGACGAGATCATAAAAAGAAAAATAAATCTTTTATACATATAATTTAATAATGAAAATAAGTTTTAGCGATAAAAGACTGGCGATGAAGATGCAAAATTGGTGCCAAAATCGATCTGAGAACCAAGTCAGACACCTTCCACAACCTGAAACCTACATCACTATCCTATAACCACTTCCTTCTACAAAAGAGGTATGATCCTCCTATCACTTAAAAGGTCATGTGAGTATTCTATATGCAAGAAATGAGAGAGAGAAAGGGGTATATTGCTCATAGTCAATAATCAGTCAAAACCTACCCAAGCATGACATCCACCATTTCCCATGTCATTGTTAATCATAATCCCCACTACCTCATCCTGAGTCCAAATAGAAACATGATATTACCCAACATGATAGGTAGTAATTTAGGGTTTTCTCCACCATAGTTCCTTCACATGATAAGGTAACCTATATAGTCCAGATACCTATCTCAATCACTAGGTAAACCAAGTACTCTGAGAGAGGTGATAATTTAAGTATGACTACTAAAACATTTAACTCCATCAATCAATTCCTATACACAAGAATAACAATCCCAATGAGGGTGGAATTTAGCCCTTGGGGGGATGGCACCAGGGCAAAGCTATCTTAATATACTCACATTGAGGACAAGGCATGCTATAAATAAAGTTGATCTAGTTTAGGATAACACTTAACATCAAAGGAATCTTAACCCTAATCTTAATTGAGGATTTTGTATTTTCCATTTATGCATGCTCAGTAACCAAGTGAATATATGCTGGGCATGCTAGATCAACATCAAATAAAAGGGGTCACATGTGATAACTACGGTTACACCTAGCTATGAATGTCCAAGTCAACCTACACATAATGTAGTCTAGATAGCCTCCCATAAATCAGTAGTTACGAATATATCACTAGAAGGGCCAATTCTAGAGTTGTATCCATTACAATCCCATGGAGAGGGTAGGGTAGTCGTGGTTTGTCTAGTACTATGCTTCAACAATTGATGTGAAAGAAGATGTATCGACTAATTTTAGAAGGGATTGAAATACTAGTTCGTAGACCACTACAAAGAAATATGTCTAACAATAATCTCGAAAGGGTCGCCTAAGTACCTAATTAAGGAACAATGTAGGATAACTTGAAATAGTCAAGTTACCGACTGCTTTTCGCTCTGATACCATTTTGTAAAGAGTGAGACCCAAAAGGAGACCACCTCAAAATGATATAATACAAGAGCCATGTAATAATAAAGTAGCAAAAACAAAACTATTACAAAGTCACTTCATGATTCATTTATACAATTGTTCCTCACCATAATAGGTGATTTTATAAAAAAAAAAACTTGAACTAATCACAACTAAAGCAATAGCAGAGGGTAACCCAGCCATTCCAAGCTATCTTTAAGTTCATGTCGTGTTAGTGATCTTTTGAGCTCTTGTCTTCCAATGTACCTAGACCTGGGTGGAAGGGAACATCACCCAGAACAGAGGAAACAACATAGAGGTCATCAAAGGCTGAGTATGTACATATATAAAACACTTTGGGCATTATATAGGGTTAGAAGTGCAAAAAGAGATATTCCCACAAGAAAAGGGGGCTATTTACAAGTAGGTATGTTCAAAAGAAAATTAACAAAAGAAATGAGGCATATTAAATTTTGTATTACAAATATGGTAATAAAAGTGTGTCTTGCCATAACATTCATCCACAGATTCATATTAAAACAACGAATATTGGCATGCATAACAATGTAGACTAAATATACCTAAAATAGGGCCATAACACCATAGGATCATGGCCTAAAAGTAAACAAGGGTGGAAACACACACCCCGGGTGGAATATGCACACCCTATAAAAGTATGGTTGTACATAAGTACCACTATTCTAGATAATCTAGTCAAACACACATCATGATATAATAGAGTGTCAAGACTATCATTTTAGTCAATATCAAAGAAAAGACAACAAGGCAAGAGGGGCCTAAAGACCCATATGACATGTCAAATTAATAATTACCGCAGTAAAAAAGATCTACATCAGGAATTAGAAATGTCCATGAATATTAGATTTCTAAGAGAAACAATATTACAAGAGATGCCTCATTAAAAGAAAAGTAGGTTTTAGTCAAATAATGCACAAAATAAAATAGAGGATGTACATACCTTATGATCGAACCTAGATATTCAGTAACACCTCCTAAGCATAGGGTCAGGGTTGTCTCAACCTAGTCATAATATGTGTGCATCCGATTAATATAAAATGTATTAAATCTTTTACTTAGAAATCGACCCTCTAGTAGGTTGCAAATCTGGGTGTGAAACCTATCCCAATAAATTAGGCGTATTTTTCTGATTTCAAAAACATATTTATTTGTATTTTTCTGTTGAACCAATAAATAGATATGATTTTTATAAGTTAAAGCTATTTATAAATTTATATTACAAGAATTACCTATCAAATGACATGTATGCCCCTACGTATCTTTCATTGGCTGAAGAAACGTGACAGGGTGGTCATGTCTTTTCATTCCCTCAAACATATGTGCATCAAAGGATTGTTCGAGGGTTAAAGGACCTTTATGCCCATATCAGGTGTGACCAGGATCAAACTACTAGGGTACTGGCAACATAGTGTTGCCCATTGTTAAGTGTAGGAAAGCTTGTAGAAACACTCTGGATGTTCAGGCTAGGAATCATAGTTCGGAAACCTCAAGATCATTGAAAAGTTCCCTTCTGAGTTTGTCAGCTGAAACCGAACTCAGAGAATCAAGGCACCTTGGCTAGAAGTGGCTGGGATTCAGGGTCATCTCCGTCCGGGTAAAAACCACCCCTTTTTGCCCAGGCGCACCATGGCCCTAGCTTGCAGGTGGCTCAAACACCATTGTCAGGCATCAGCGGTGCTAGGATCACAGGTGAAACGAAGAATCAATGAAAGGCAGTGTCCGCTGGAGTTCAAGGTATTGTGTGAGGTGGAGACAAACAAAGACAAGGTAATCCTGAAGATGGAATAGCAAGAAGGCCCTTACGCTGATTGGTTAGACATCAGGTCGTTGGGGAAGACAGTGCCTAGGAGAGAAAATGGAAATTGGAAGCGAGTAGTGTTGAATGTGTGATCCACACTAGGAACTTCTTTTGATATGCGCAAGGCACAACACAGTTTGTGGGTCAGGGACCATTAAATCCCTTCACGACAGTGAGCCAAAAACAGAGGAAAACAAATAGGTTTTGTCGACCAGACAATCCAGATGAAATCACGACAAAATGAGTGCATAGAAAGAAATAACGAGGTTCCTAGATGGTTACCTCACGGTTGATTTGAATGAGGAGGGGAAAGTTAGCAGCTGCTCGCCATCTTTTCCAGAGAAGATGACTCATTCCGATAGTAGCTTCAAGGTGTCCACGTGAGCAATTAACATCAGAGAAAGCAAGAGGGGCCGCCGGTGAAGGTTTCTGGAGCGGGAGGTGAGAAACGATGCACCGGAGTGGGGGTTTCTGAAAGTGGCACAGATGCTGCCGTTTGGGTAGAAATAGGCATTTTCGCCTTAGGGTTTGATGGGGGCTGAGTAAGGGATCAGCTTGCTTGCGAGGACGCGTGGAGTTTGTTGGCGAAGAAATCGCGTTGAAAGGATCAGCCCAGTGTGCGAGAGCAGCCAACGATATAACTCCAGCGCTGTTCATCTTGTGCGAGCGAGAAAGCAAGAGGTAGGGGATGACCAGGTCCTACTACCTAGAATAAAAAAACTAGAAATAAACCGGGTCCAACACCTTGGTCCGGCTGTGACCGAAATAATTCAATTAATCGACCAAACCTTAGGTTAAAAGTATATAAAATATATTAGGGTCTAGTTGGGGGTGCATTTGATGTCCAAATGACTCCAAATTTTGAGGGTTTACTAATAAAGCAATGAGGAACTAGATTATGGGCTTAGATTTGGGTTTTGATACTTCCTTAACTATTATTCAACCATTATGCATAAATCATTCAATTAATGAAATGAATTAGACCTAATGGTCAAAGGTGGTCAAATCTTCCACCTTGACTCGATCCTATTCTTATATGATACCCAAGTCTATCCTAATACATCAATCTAGGGTAAGGTAGTATAGATTATCATTTTTGCCTATAAATTTCCTAATTGAAATATTAAACTAGTAAAATCGTGTGATTTTAACTCCATGGATCCCTAAATGAGACAATCTAGGGTTTGAAGATCGAAATATGGTTTTGTTTATATTAACACAGTGAAATTTAGATATTCAAAGGTAGACAACTGAAAAATGGGAAAAAATAGATTGGATATCCACATAATCAAATTGGGGTCTAGAAGAATGGAGGATTAGCCTATATGTTTGGTATCGAGTATGTTACAGCCATGTTTACTATTATACACATATGTATTGCCATGAGTATTGTTGTATACATCTATGTTGGCAGGTGTAGTGTTAAGTGCACATGTGTATTGTCATGTGTACTGTTATACACATATGTATTGGTCATCGTACACATATGCATTGCCATCGGTACTATTATACACATCTGTGTTGCTATGTGTATTGGTGTATACACATTTTTATTGCCATGTTTACTATTGTACACATCTGTGTTGGCATGTGTACTGTTATATACACATGTGTACTACCATGTGTACTATTTTACACATCTATGTTGCCATGTTTACTATTATACACATATGTATTGCCATGAAAATTGTTGTACACATATGTGTTGGTAGGTGTACTGTTAAGTACACGTGTATTTCCATGTGTACTGTTACACATCTCTATTTCCATGTGTACTATTTTACACATATATGTTGCCATGTGTACAGTTGTGTACACATTTGTGTTGGCATGTGTATTTCTATGTACACATGTGTACTGCCATGAGTACTGTTGTAAACATATGTGTTGCCATGGGTACTATTGTATATTAACTGTGTTGTCATGTGTATTGTTGTATACACATGTGTATTGCCATGTGTGCTATTCTACACATCTGTGTTGGCATGTATACTAGTTATGTACACATGTGTAATGCCATGTGTACTGTTCTACACATCTGTGTTGCCACGTGTAAAGTTATGTACACATGTGTACAGTCCTGTAGGACTATGTATATAGTCTTTTAGGACCATGTGTACAATCTTGTACACATGTGTACAGTCTTGTAGGATAATGTGTACAATTTTTTACATGTGTGTACAATCTAGTAGGACCATGTGTACCATCTTGTACACATGTGTACAACCTTGTAGGACCATGTATACAACCTTGTACACATGTGTAGTGTGGTACACGTGTACATTGTGGTACACATGTGCACAGTCTTGTACATGTGTGTACAGTCTTGTAGGACCATATGTACATTCTTGTGCACATGTGTACAGTCTTGTACAACCATGTGTACAGTCTTGTACACATATGTATAGTCTTGTAGGACCATGTGTATAGTCTGGCACACATGTATACAGTCTTGTAGGAACATGTGTATAGTCTTGTTAGACTATGTGTACAGTCTTGTAGGACCATGTAAATAGTCTTGTACACATGTGTACAATATTATAGACATGTGTACATTCTTAAACACATATGTACAGTCTTGTAGGACTATGTATATATCCTTATACACATGTGTACAATCTTGTGGACCATGTCTACAGTCTTGTACACACATGTACAATCTTGTGAACCATGTGTACAGTCTTGTACACATGTGTACAATCTTATACACATGTGAACAGTTTTGTAGGACCTTGTGTACAATCTTGTAAATATGTATACAATCTTATACACATGTGTACAGTCTTGTAGGACCATGTGTACAGTCTTGTACACATGTGTACTGTTTTATAGGACCATGTGTACAGTCTTGTAGGACCATGAGTACAATCTTGTATGATCATGTGTACAACCTTGTAAACATGTTTACAGTCTTGTCGGACAATGTCTACATTCTTCTACGTATGTGTACAGTCTTGTAGGACTATGTGCACAGTCTTGTAGGACCATGTGTACAGTCTTGTAGGACCACGAGTACAATCTCATAGGACCATGTGTATAGTCTGGTGCGCATGTGTACAATCTTCTATGCATTTGTACAGTCTTATAGGACCATGTGTACAGTCTTATAGGACCATGTGTATAGTCTTGTAGGACCATGTATGCAGTCTTGTACACATGTGTAAAGTCTTGTAGGACCAAGTGGACAATCTTGTACACATGTGTACAGTGGTGTAGGACCACATCTACAGTCTTGTACACATGTGTACAGTCTTATAGGACCATGTGTATAGTCTTGTACACATGTACAGTCTTGTAGGACCATGTGTACTATCTTGTACATATGTGTACAATCTTATCGGATCATGTGTACAGTCTTGTAGGACCATGTGTACAGTCTTGTACAAATATATACAGTCTTGAACGACCATGTGTATAGTCTTGAAGTACCATATGTACAGTCGTCTTGTACACATGTTTACAGTCTTATAGGACCATGCGTACATTCTTGTAGACATGTGTACAGTCTTGTAGGACCATATCTGTGTTGACATCTGTACATTCTTGTACATATCTGTGTTGACATCTGTATTGTTGTATAATCATGTGTATTGTCATGTGTGCTATTCTAGACATATATGTTGCCATGTGTACTATTTTACACATCTTTGTTGCCATGTGCACATTTATGTACACATGTGTACCGCCATGTGTACTCTTGTACACATCTATGTTGGCATGTGCGCTGTTGTACCCATCTGTGTTGCCATGTGTATTATAGTACACATATGTGTTTCCATGTCTATTGTGGTGTACACATGTGTATTATCATGTATATTTTTGTACACATCTATATCGACATGTTTATAGTTATGTGTACTATTATGTTTTGGCATGCGTACTGTTATGTACACATGTGTACTACCATGTGTACTGTTGTGCATATTTCTGTTGCCATGTTTACTATGATACACATATGTATTGCCATGAGTATTGATGTACACGTCTATGTTAGCAGGTGTAGTGTTAAGTACACATGTGTATTGCCATGTGTACTATTATAAACATATGTATTGGTTGTTGTACACATATGCATTGCCATGGGTACTATTATACACATATGTGTTGACATATGTATTGTTGTATACACATTTGTATTTCCATGTTTACTATTGTACACATCTGTGTTGGCATGTGTACTGTTATATACACATGTGTACTACCATGTGTATTGTTGTACACATCTATGTTGCCATGTTTACTATTATACACATATGTATTGGCACGAAAATTTGAAGTACACATATGTGTTGGTAGGTGTAATGTTAAGTAAACATGTGTATTTCCATGTGTACAATTATACATCTTTGTTTCCATGTGTACTATTTTACCCATCTATGCTGCCATGTGTACAGTTGTGTACACATTTGTGTTGGCATGTGTATTGCTATGTACACATGTGTTCTGCCATGTGTACTGTTGTAAACATATGTGTTGCCATGGGTACTATTGTACACTACTGTGTTGTCATGCGTATTGTTGTATACATATGTGTATTGCCATGTGTACTATTCTACACATCTATGTTGGCATGTTTACTAGTGATGTACACATGTACTGCCATGTGTACTGTTCTACACATCTGTGTTTCCATGTGTAAAGTTATGTACACGTGTACAGTCTTGTAGGACTATGTATATAGTCTTTTAGGACCATCTGTACAATCTTGTACACATGTGTACAGTCTTGTAGGACCATGTGTATAGTCTTATACACATGTGTACAATCTAGTAGGACCATGTGTACCTTCTTGTACACATGTGCACAGTCTTGTAGGACCATGTGTTCAACCTTATACACATGTGTACAGTGTGGTACACGTGTACATTGTGGTACACATGTGCACAGTCTTGTACATACGTGTATAGTCTCGTACACGTTTACAATCTTGTAGGACCATATGTACATTCTTGTACACATGTGTACAGTCTTGTAGGACCATGTGTACAGTCTTGTACACATTTGTACAGTCTTATAGGACCATGTGTACAGTCGGTCACACATGTATACAATCTTGTAGGAACATGTGTACAGTCTTGTAAGACTATGTGTACAATCTTGTAGGACCATGTGAACAGTCTTGTACACATGTGTACAGTATTGTACACATGTGTACATTCTTGAACACATATGTACAGTTTATAGGACCATGTGTACAGCCTTGTACGCATGTGTATAATCTTGTGGACCATGTGTACAGTCTTGTACACATGTATACAATCTTATAGAACCATGTGTACATTCTTGTACACATGTGTACAATCTTGTACACATGTGTACAGTTTTGTAGGACCTTGTGTACAGTCTGGTACACATGTGTACAGTCTTGTAGGACCATGTGCACAGTCTTGTAGGACCATGTGTACAGTCTTGTACACATGTGTACAGTCTTGTACACATGTGTACAGTCTTGTACAAATGTGTACAGATTTGTCGGACCATGTGTACAGTCTTGTAGGACCATGAGTGCAATCTCGTATGACCATGTGTACAGTCTTGTAAACATGTTTAGAGTCTTGCAGGACAATGTCTACATTCTTGTACACATATGAACAGACTTGTAGGACCATGTGTATAGTCTGGTATGCATGTGTACAATCTTTTTGCATCTGTACAGTCTTGTAGGACCATGTGTACAGTCTTGTACACATGTGTAAAGTCTTGTAGGACCAAGTGTACAGTCTTGTACACATGTGTACAGTGGTGTAGGACTACGTCTACAGTCTTGTACACATGTGTACAGTCTTGTGGGACCATGTGTATAGTCTTGTACACATGTGTACAGTCTTGTAGGACCATGTGTCTTGTATATCCATGTGTACAATCTTGTAGTACTATATGTCCAGTCATCTTGTAAACATGTTTATAGTCTTGTAGGACCATGTGTATATTCTTGTACACATGTGTACAGTCTTGTAAGACCATATCTGTGTTGACATCTGTACATTCTTGTAGATATCTATGTTGACATCTGTATTATTGTATACTCATGTGTATTGTCATGTGTACTTTTGTTGACATATATGTTGCCATGTGTACTATTTTACACATATGTGTTGCCATGTGCACAGTTATGTACACATGTGTATTGCCATGTGTACTCTTATACACATCTGTGTTGGCATGTGTGCTATTGTACACATTTGTGTTGCCATGTGTACTGTAGTACTCATATGTGTTTCCATGTCTATTATTGTGTACACATGTGTATTTCCATATATACTATTGTACATATCTATGTCATCATGTGTATTGTTATGTGTACTATTATGTTTTGACACGCGTATTGTTATCTACACATTTTTACTACCATGTGTACTGTTGTACATATTTCTGTTGTCATGTTTACTATTATACACATATGTATTGCCATTAGTATCATTGTACACATCTATGTCGGCAGGTGTAGTATTAAGTACACATGTGTATTCCCATGTGTATTGTTATACACATATGTATTGGTCGTTGTACATATATGCATTGCCATGTGTACTATTATACACATATGTGTTGGCATGTGTATTGTTGTGTACACATTTGTATTGCCATCTTTACTGTTGTACACATCTGTGTTGGCATGTGTACTGTTATATACAGATGTGTACTACCATGTGTACTGTTGTACACATCTATGTTGCCATGTTTACTATTATACACATATATATTGCCATGAAAACTATTGTACACATATTTGTTGGTAGGTGTACAGTTAAGTACACATGTGTATTTCCATGTGTACTATTATACATCTTTGTTGCCATGTGTACTATTTTACACATCTATGTTTCCATGTGTACAGTTGTGTACATATTTGTGTTGGCATGTGTATTGCAATGTACACATGTGTACTTCTATGTGTACAGTTGTAAACATATGTGTTTTCATGGGTACTATTGTACACTACTGTGTTGTCATGTGTATTGTTGTATACACATGTGTATTACCATGTGTAGTATTCTACACATCTATGTTGGCATGTGTACTAGTTATGTACACATGTGTACTGCCATGTGTACTGTTCCACACATCTCTGTTGCCATGTGTAAAGTTATGTACACATGTGTACAGTCTTGTAGGACTATTTATATAGTCTTTTAGGACCATGTGTACAATCTTGTACACTTGTGTACAGTCTTGTAGGACCATGTGTACAGTCTAATAGGACCATGTGTACCTTCTTGTACACATGTGTACAGTCTTGTAGGACCATGTGTACAAACTTGTACACATGTGTACAGTGTGGTACACGTTTACATTGTGGTACACATGTGCACAGTCTTGTACACGTGTGTACAGTGTTGTCACATGTTTACAGTCTTGTAGGACCATATGTACATTCTTGTAAATATGTGTATAGTCTTGTAGGACCATGTGTACAGTCTTGTACACATGTGTACTGTCTTGTAGGACCATGTGTACAGTCTGGCACACATGTATATAGTCTTGTAGGAACATGTGTACAGTCTTGTCAGACTATGTGTACAGTCTTGTAGGACCCTGTGAACAGTCTTGTACACATGTGTACAGTATTGAACACATGTGTACATCCTTGAACACATATGTACAGTCTTGTAGGACCATGTGTACAACCTTATACACATGTGTACAATCTTATAGAACCATGTGTACAGTCTTGTACACTTGTGTACAATCTTGTACACATGTGTACAGTTTTGTAGGACCTTGTGTACACTCTTGTAAATATGTGTATTGTCTTGTACACATGTGTACAGTCTTGTAGGACCATGTGCACAGTCTTGTAGTACCATGTGTACAGTCTTGTATACATTTGTACAATTTTGTAGGACCTTGTGTACAGTCTTGTAGGACCATGCGTACAATCTCCTATGATCATGTGTACAGTCTTTTCATCATGTTTACAGTCTTGTAGGACAATGTCTACATTCTTGTACACATGTGAATAGACTTGTAGGACCATGTGTATAGTCTGGTATGCATGTGTACAATCTTCTACGCATCTCTACAGTCTTATAGGACCATGTGTACAGTCTTGTAGGACCATGTGTACAATCTTGTAGGATCATGTGTACAGTCTTGTACACATGTGTAAACTCTTATAGGATCAAGTGTACAATCTTGTACACATGTGTATAGTGGGTAGGACCACATCTATGGTCTTGTACACATGTGTACAGTCTTGTGGGACCATGTGTACAGTCTTGTAGGATCATGTGTATAGTCTTGTATGTCCATGTGTACAGTCTTGTAGTACCATATGTACAGTCATCTTATATACAAGTTTAAAGTCTTGTAGGACCATGTGTACATTATTGTACACATGTGTATAGTCTTGTAGGACCATATTTGTGTTGACATCTGTATTATTGTATACTCATGTGTATTGTCATGTGTACTTTCATAATGTAAATGCTGCCATGTGTAATATTTTACACATCTGTGTTGCCATGTACGCAATTATGTACACATGTGTACTGCCATGTGTACTCTTGTACACATCTGTGTTGGCATGTGCGCTATTGTACACATCTATGTTGCCATGTGTACTATAGTACACATTTGTATTTCCATGTCTATTGTTGTGTACACATGTGTATTGCCATGTATACTGTTGTACACATCTATGTCGGCATGTGTATAGTTATGTGTACTATTGTGTTTCGTCATGCGTACTATTAAGTACACATGTGTACTATCATGTGTATTGTTGTACATATTTCTGTTGCCATGTTTACTATTATACACATATGTATTGCCATGAGTATTGTTGTACACATCTATGTTGGTAGGTGTAGTGTTAATTGCACATGTGTATTGCCATGTGTACTATTATACACATATGTATTGGTCATTGTACACATATGCATTGCCATGGGTACTATTATACACAGCTGTGTTGCCATGTGTATTGTTGTATACACATTTGTATTGCCATGTTTACTATTGTACACATATGTGTTGGCATGTGTACTGTTATATACAAATGTGTACTACCATGTGTACTGTTGTACACGTCTATGTTGCCATGTTTACTATTATACGCATATGTATTGCCATGAAAATTGTTGTACACATATGTGTTGGTAGATGTACTGTTAAGTACATGTGTGTATTTCCATGTGTACTATTATACATCTCTGTTATCATGTGTACTATTTTACACGTCTATGTTGCCATGTGTACAGTTGTGTTGGCATGTGTATTGCTATGTATACGTGTACTGCCATGTGTACTGCTGTAAACATATGTGTTGCCATGGGTACTATTGTACACTACTGTGTTGTCATGTGTATTGTTGTATACACATGTGTATTGCCATGTGTACTATTCTACACATCTATGTTGGCATGTGTACTAGTTATGTACACATGTGTACTGCCATGTGTATTGTTCTACACATCTATGTTGCCATGTGTAAAGTTATGTACGCATGTGTACAGTCTTTTAGGACTTTGTATATTGTCTTTTAGGACCATGTGTACAATCTTGTACACATGTGTACAGTCTTGTAGGACCATGTGTACAACCTTGCACACATGTGTACAGTGTGGTACACATGTGCACAGTCTTGTACACATGTTTACAGTCTTGTAGGACCATATGTACATTCTTGTACACATGTGTACAGTCTTGTAGGACCATGTGTACAGTCTGACACACATGTATACATTATTGTAGGAACATGTATACAGTCTTGTAAGACTATGTGTACAGTCTTGTAGGACCATGTGAACAGTCTTGTACCGATGTGTATAGTATTGTACACATGTGTACAGTCTTGTAGGACCATGTGTACAGTCTTGTATGTCCATGTGTACAGTCTTGTAGTACCATATGTACAGTCATCTTGTACACATGTTTACTGTCTTGTAGGACCATGCGTACATTCTTGTACACATGTGTACAGTCTTGTAGGACCATATCTGTGTTGACATATGTACATTCTCGTAGATATCTGTGTTGACATTTGTATTGTTGTATACTCATGTGTATTGTCATGTGTACTTTTGTAGACATATATGCTGCCATGTGTACTATTTTACACATCTGTGTTGCCATGTGCACAATTATGTACACATGTGTACTGCCATGTGTACTCTTACACATCTGTGTTGGCATTGTGTTATTGTACACATCTGTGTTGCCATGTGTACTATAGTACACATCTGTGTTTCCATGTCTATTGTTGTGTACACATGTGTATTGCCATGTATACCGTTGTACACATCTATGTCGGCATGTGTATAGTTATGTGTACTATTATGTTTTGGCATGCGTACTGTTATGTACACATGTGTACTACCATGTGTACTATTGTACATATTTCTGTTGTCATGTTTACTATTATATGCATATGTATTGCCATGAGTATTGTTGTACACATCTATGTTAGCAGGTGTAGTGTTAAGTACACATGTGTATTGCCATGTGTACAGTTATACACATATGTATTGGTCATTGTACACATATGCATTGCCATGGGTACTATTATACACATCGGTTTTTCCATGTGTATTGTTGTATACACATTTGTATTGCCATGTTTACTATTGTACACATATGTGTTGGCATGTGTACTATTATATACACGTATACTACCATGTGTAATGTTGTACACATCTATGTTGCCATGTTTACTATTATACACATATGTATTTCCATGAAAACTGTTGTACACATATGTGTTGGTAGGTGTACTATAAGTACACATGTGTATTTCCATGTGTACTATTATACATCTATGTTGCCATGTGTACTATTTTACACATCTATGTTGACATGTGTATAGTTGTGTACACATTTGTGTTGCCATGTGTAATGCTATGTACACATGTGTACTGCCATGTATACTGTTGTAAACATATGTGTTGCCATGGGTATTAATGTACACTACTGTGTTGTCATGTGTATTGTTGTATACACATGTGTATTGCCTTGTGTACTATTCTACACATCTGTGTTGGCATGTGTACTAGTTATGTACACAATTGTTCTGCCATGTGTACTATTCTACACATCTGTCTTGCCATGTCTAAAGTTATGTACACATGTGTACAATCTTATAGGACTATGTATATAGTCTTTTAGGACCATGTGTACAATCTTCTACACATGTGTACAGTCTTGTAGGAGCATGTGTACAGTCTTGTGCATGTGTATACAGTCTAGTAGGACCATGTGCACCTTCTTGCACACATGTGTACCTTCTTGTACACATGTGTACAGTCTTATAGGACCATGTGTACAACCTTGTACACATGTGTACAATCTTGTACACATGTGTACAATCTTGTAGGACCATTTGTACAATCTTGTAGGACCATGTGTATAGTCTTGTACACATGTGTACAGTCTTGTGGGACCATGTATACAATCTTGTAGGACCATGTGTATAATCTTGTACGACCATGTGTATAGTCGTGAACACATGTGTACATTCTTGTAAAACCATGTGTACAGTCTTGTAGGATCATGTGTACAGCCTTGGACACATGTGACCATTCTTGTAGGACCATCTGTACAGTCTTCTAGGACCATGTGTATAGTCTTGTAGGACCATGTGTACAGCCTTGTACATGTGTGCAGTCTTGTGGACCATCAGTATAGTCTTGTACACATGTGTACAATCTTTTAGAATGATGTGTACAGTCTTGTACACATGTCTACAGTCTTGTACACATGTGCACAATTTTGTAGGACCTTGTGTATAGTCTTGTAAATATGTGTACAGTCTTGTACACATGTGTATAATCTTGTAGGACCATTTGCACAGTCTTGTAGGACCGTGTACAATCTTGTACACATGTGTACAGTTTTGTAGGACCATGTGTATAGTCTTATAGGACAATGAGTACAATCTCGTATGACCATGTGTACAATCTTGTAAATATCTTTACAGTCTTGTAGGACAATGTCTACATTCTTGTACACATGTGCACAGTCTTATAGGACAAGGTGTACAGTCTGGTAGACATGTGTATAGTCTTCTACGCATGTGTATAGCACATGAGTACTATCTTGTCGGACCATGTGTATAGTATTGTAGGACCATGTGTATAGTCTTGTACACATGTGTAAAGTCTTGTAGGACGAAGTGTACAGTCTTATACACATGTGTACAGTGGTGTAGGACCATGTCTACAGTCTTGTACACATGTGTACAATCTTGTAGGACCATGTGTACAGTCTTGTACACATGTGCACAGTCTTATAGGACCATGTGTATTGTCTTGTATGTCCATGTGTACAGTCTTGTAGTATCATATGTACAGTCATCTTGTACACATGTTTATCGTCTTGTAGTACAATGTGTACAGTCTAGTACACATGTGTATAGTCTTGTAGAACCAAGTGAACAATCTTGTACACATGTGTACAGTCTTGTACACATGTGTATAGTCTTGTAGAACCATGTGTACAATCTTGTACACATGTATACAGTCATGTACACATGTGTACAATCTTGTACACATGTGTATAGTCTTGTAATACCATGTATACGGTCTTGTAGGGCTATGTGTACAGTCTCGTAGGACCATGTGTATAGTCTTATACATATGTGTAAAGTCTTGTAGAACCATGTGTAGAGTCATGTACACATGTCTGTTTAGTAGGACCATGTGTACAGTCTTATAGGACCACGTGTACAGTCTTGTAGGACCATGTGTACAGTCTTGTACACATTTGTAAAGTCTTGTAGGACCATGTTTACATTCTTGTACACATGTGTACAGTCTTGTAGGACCATGTTTACAACCATGTATACCTGTGTACAGTCTTGTTGGACCATGTGTACAGTTTTGTAGGACCATGTGTGCAGTCTTATACACATATGTACAATCTTATAGGACCATGTGTACAGTCTTATATACATGTTTACATTCTTGTAAGACCAAGCTTACATTCTTGTACACATCTGTGAAGTCTTGTTGGACCATGTGTACAATCTTTTAGGACCATGTGTACAGTCTTTCACACATGTGTATAGTGTTGTAGGAACATGTGTATAGTCTTGTAGGACCATGTGTACAATCTTGTAGGAACATGTTTACAGTCTTTTGCACATATGTACAGTCTTGTAGGACCATGTGTATAGTCTTGTACACATGTGTACAGTCTTGTAGGACCATGTGTACAGTCTTGTACACATGTGTAGAGTCTTGTAGGACCATGTGTACAGTCTTATACACATGTGTACATCCTTGTAGGACCATGTGTAAACTCTTGTACACATGTGTACAGTCTTGTAGGACCATGCGTACAGTCTTGTAGGACCATGTGTACAGTCTTATAGGACCAGTGTACATATTTGAAAACATTTGTACAGTCTTATAGGACCTTGTGTACAGTCTTGTAGGACCATGTGTATAGTTTTGTACACCTTTTTATAGTCTTGTAGTATAATGTTTACAATCTTATACACATGTGTACAGTCTTGTAGGACCATGTGTACAGTCTGGTACACATGTGTATAGTCTGGTACACATGTGTACAGTCGTGTTTGCATGTGTATAGTCGTGTATGCATGTGTACAGTCTTGTAGGACCACATGTACATTCTTGTAGGACCATGTGTATAGTCTTGTACACATGTGCACAATCTTGTAGGACCATGTGTACAGTCTTGTAGGACCATGTGTATAGCCTTGTAGGACCATGTGTACAGTCTTGTACACATGTGTAAAGTCATGTTGGTCCATGTGTATAGTCTTGTACATATGTGTACTGTTGTGTAGGACCATGTGTACAGTCTTGTACACATGTGTACAGTCTTATAGGACCATGTGTACAATCTTGTGCACATGTGTACAGTCTCATAGGACCATGTGTACAGTCTTGTAGGTCCATGTGTATAGTCTTGTAGGACCATGTATGAAATCATCTTGTACACATTTTTACATTCTTGTAGGACCATGTGTACATTCTTGTACACATGTGTACAGTCTTGTAGGACCATGTGTACAGACTTATACACATGTGTATAGTCTTTAGAACCATGTATACCATCTTGTAGGACCATGTGTACAGTCTTGTATGATCTTGTGTATAGTCTTTTACACATGTGTACAATCTTGTAGAACCATGTGTACAGTCTTGTAGGACCAAGTGTATAGTCTTGTACACATGTGTATAGTCTTATACACAAGTGTAAAGTCTTGGAGAACCATTTGTACAATCTTGTACACATGTATACAATCTTGTTGGACCATGTGTACAGTCTTGTAAGACCACATGTACAATCTTGTACACATATGTACAGTCCTTTAGAACCATGTGTACATTCTCGTACACTCGTGTATAGTCTTGTAGGACCATTTATACAATCTTGTAAGACCATGTGTACAGTCTTGTACACATGTGTATAGTATTGTAGGACCATGTGTATAGTCTAAAGGACCATGTGTACAGTCTTGTACACATGTGTTTTGTCTTGAAGGACCATGTGTACAATCATGTACACATATGTACAGTCTTGGACACATGTGCACGTAAGTCTTGTAGGACAATGTTGACATTCTTGTACACCTGTGTGCAGTCTTGTAGGACCATGTGTACAGTCTTGTAGGATCATGTCTACAATCTTGTACACATCTATACAGTCTTGTAGGACCATGTGTTCAGTCATGTACACATATGTACAGTCTTGTACACATTTTTACAGTCTTATAGGACCATGTGTACATTTTTGTACACATGTGTATAGTCTTATAGGACCATATGTACAGTCTTGTAGTACCATGTGTACAGTCTTGCACACATGTGTGCAGTTTTGTAGGAACATGTGTATAGTCTTGTAGGACCATTTGTATAGTTTTGAAGGACCATGTGTATAGTCATGTACACATATGTACAGTCTTGTAGGACCATGTGTATAGTCTGGTACACATGTGTACAGTCTTGTACACATGTGTACTGTCTTGTACGACCATGTATACAGTCTTGTACACATGTGTACAATCTTGTAGGACCAATTGTAAAGTCTTGTACACGTGTACAATCTTATAGGACCATGTGTACATTCTTGTACACATGTGTACAGTCTTGTAGGATCACGTGTACTATCTTGTACATATGTGTACAATCTTATCGGATCATGTGTACAGTCTTATAGGAGCATGTGTACAGTCTTGTACAAATGTATACAGTCTTGAATGACCATGTGTACAGTCTTGAAGGACCATGTGTACAATCTCGTAGGACCTTGTGTACAGTCTTGTACACATGTTTACAGTCTTGTGGGACACATGTGTATAGTCTTGTAGGACTATGTGTACAGTATTGTACACATGTGTACAGTCTTGTAGGACCATGTATACAGTCTTGTAGGACCATGTGTATAGTTTTGTACACATGTGTACAATCTTATAAAACTAGGTGTGCAGTCGTGTACACATGTGTACACTTTTGTAGGACCATGTGTACAGTCTTGTAGGTTCACATGTACTATCTTGTACACATGTGTTTAGTCTTTATGTGTACAGTTTTGGAGGACCATGTGCATAGTCTTGTAGGACCATGTGTACAGTCTGGTAGGACCATGTGTACAGTCTTGTACACATGTGTACAATCTTGGTGGACTATTTGTACAACCTTGTAGGACCATGTATACAGTCTTGTAGGACCATGTGTACTGTGTTGTAAACATGTGTACAGTCTTGTAGAACCATGTATACAGTTTTGTAGGAGCAGCTAAAGCATCCAAGTATATGTTCAGATTGTTCCCCATGCAATTGACTTTCTTCTATTTCTATTGGTAAGCTGCTAGGCAGTCAAAGACTTGTTGTGATTATGACAATCGAGGATCGTGTGAGTGTGAATAGACGGAAAGAGAAATGTGGTGTGGGTGAGGGGACGACCTGCCGAGTCAGTCGTGGTGATGTATGCATGTGACTACATGCTTTACGTGGGTTTTGATACAATGATACGGATCACGCCTGGATAAAGGGGAAAGGGCCATTGGACATGGCTTGCTAGAAGTTAAGAATGTATAGGAGAGGCCTCATGTATGCGAAAAGATCCGGTCCTGAGGGGTATTTTCTCATGACGCCCTGAGCGCATTCTCAGCCACAAAAATGACATCTTTCGGGTATCTTTGGGGCATATTTCAACGAGTGGTCCAGATTTACGCTGGGTATTTCCGGAAATAAAAAAGTGTGTTCGAACAAGAACACACTAAAAGATAGTGCATTCCAGCTGCGCGCGCCATAAAAACTACAATGTATGATTATAATATATATGTACTGTGAAGTTGGTAATCAAAGAAGTATTAGTAGCCTAGTGGAAAAAGTGTTTGGCCTCTTGGTAAGAGATCTTAGGTTTGAATCTCGCTGTATACTTTCATTTTTAACGAGGTCGACATGGAAAAAAAGGAACAAAAAAAGGGAAACTGGAACAATAATGAGGAGAAAGGGAATAAAGAACGGGAAGAAAGGAGAAAAGGAAAGGAAAAAAAAGAGAACATGAACGAGGGGAAGAAAGGAACACCAATGGCAAGAAACAGAGCAACGAAAGGAAGCGATAAGAAAGGCGAAAAGGAAAGGTGAACATGAACAAGGGGAAGAAGGGAACATCAATAGCGAGTAACAGAGTAGCGGAAGGAAACATTCCAGTGCAAAAGAAAGGAACACAAATGGGAGAAAAAGAATAAAGAATAGGAAGAAAGGAACACGAATGGCGAGAAACAAAACAGAGAAGGGGGAGAAAAGGAACAGAAACAGAGCAACGAAGGGAGGCGCATCTAGTACTGAGAAAAAAGTGTGTTCCAACTGGAGCGCACTACAAGATGATACCAAAAATACCCCTGAATGATCTAGACTCTAGAAGCAAAAAGTGACAGATTATGCTATCTGTGTGGCCCAGATCGCTGTCGGGACGTTCTGAAAAAAGGGGTCGTCAAGATCGAATCCGAACCGCTCATGTATTTTGTTTGACCATGAAGTTTCCAATAAATGTTGTGGGTCTTTCCGGTTACCGCAAATATAAGGACTACATATACGGAGGTCGTCCTTTCTGCCGCAAACTCCAACCCCATACTCCATGACCGTCATCACCCGTCCGCCATCATCCACGATCTTCGTTCGCCATCATCAGTCGCACGACCAAATTTTGAATGCCAGGGTGTTGAACGTGAACAGACCATTTGGAAGGTCTGCAATGGCACCTCCGGCTCCCGCAGCGAGATCGCACGAAGGTACTCCACAACGGCGTAGCCCCATCAGACAGAGACGGACCACTTCTGCCGATGTTCATAGAACATGTTGATGTTATGAGGGCGGGGGAAGAGTCCGTTTGAGAGGCATCAATTTGGTTCCATAGTTGTGGGTTCGGAATGGTCAGCAGCGGAGATGACCGTTGGAAGCCGTTGTCGGGTCGGTGTGCGGGGTGTTAAGTATATGACGGCTCTTGCGGCCGTTGAATGGGTGTGAAACCGGCGCTGCTCTGGGTTTTGAGGGAAGGTTTGTTCCCGGTTCTGTCAAGAATTTCCGACAAGCTATCGATACATAAAGTGATAAATACTTTCAAAAATTTGACGGTCCGATTTGAAGTTCTGTCTTGAGTATACTGTTTGGATAATGTCTTTTATCTTATTTTACATTATATTAAATATTATCTAACAATATGAAAGAGTCCAAAATTGGATAAATTTGGAGTCTAATATAATGTTTAGCATTATTCTCCTCCTATCTATTAGTTATTGGCATTACTCCTCTATTATCCTTTTGAATAGATTAGCCTTATCTTCTTGTACTGCTTTATTTGGGTTGGATTATTTTTTAAGATTGTCTTATCAAGTACTACGGGAGCACTATAAATAAGACATAATGCCGGATAATACAGTGCACGGATGTGTTTTGATGTGTGAGTGTGGTAACTTTGGGTGTGCCAACGTGGGATAACATTGTGTGTCAACATTTTGAGCCAAAAGAGAAGCCAAAATATGGCTAAAAGGGGGAGAAAATGAGAGTGAGTTTGGAAATTCTATTGTAGGTAACAAATTATGAAAGAGTGACAATTCTTATAATCTTACAAAGGTTCTTACTTAATTGAATTTGTGGTCTTCTTTGTCAAATCTATTCTCATTGACTATTACTTGGCATTTGACTTTGTCAAATAGGGTGTTATTGTTTTTGTTGTGCATGCTTATGTTGTATCTCACATAAGAAAACTTTTTGGGCTTGAAGGATTCCACATAAAATGGTTCTTCAAGTGGTATCAAAGCATGGTTCATGCGAGACGATCAGAAAGTATGGGAGGGATATAAAACATGATGACGGTGACGACTAATGTTGGATGCTATGCAGTAGAAAATCTTGATGGCAACATTATTATGAAATTAGGAGGGCGTGAATCCATTGGTTGTGATATATCAATGTGAGATGGAATTATACTATTTACTTATAAGGACAAGTGGCCATAGAGGCTACCGGGTTCAATGAAGTATATCGACTGGTTGGAGCTTTTCTAACAAAGAGGCCAACAAATGATGAGATATCTACCAACATGGGAGGCGTAGATGAAGTAGTAGTATAGGCGGTGAGCGTCACAAACCCAAAAAGTGCTACGTGCATTCAACTCTCAGGAGTAGTCTGGTGCGAGACTGCAAATTTGGTTGTGAATTTCAACAGGTGTAGAGGCAAAGCTATCAACTATTGGAAGGAGGAAGATGTGTAGGACCAACCATACGATGCCATCATACAGACGCAGATGAGAAAAGACACAATCCTTTGACATGGAGGCCAAAGGTGTGAAGGATGCAGTTCTTCCAACCATAGGTGGAGGCGGTACAAGTTTTCAAACTATACAACATGAGGAGCTCTCAAATGAAGGGTTCAGACAGTGAAGCCTGGGCACACACTCTATACAGGCGTGTATGGTAGTACGCTTCTGAAAATGGAAGTAGCTTTTGATGGAAGAAGCATAGAAGAAGAACAAGAACAAATTCTATAAGAGAAGTAATTACACTTTGCAAATAAAATTCAAGATGGAGATTGTTGGGATAATGTCTTTTATCCCTTTTTAGGATATAAAATATTATCTAACATTATGGGAGAGTTCAAAATTGGATAGACTATGGGTTTAAGATAATGTTTTGCATTATACTCCTCTTGTCTATTAATTATTGGCATATTCTCTCTGTTATCCTTTTGAATAGATTACCCTTATCCTCCTGTACTGCCTTTTGTGTGTGGGCATTTCCTGTTGCACTACTTTCTAGGGCTCTGATACTATCGTGTTGAGGTGTATATTGATTTGCACAATAAGATTCATAACCTCCAAAATTGTTTGGTTACCGTTAACATACCCCCCATAAGGATCTTGGTCGTGGTATCCCTCATATTGATTGTGGAATTGCTCCTCATAATAGTCTCCAGGAGATGATGGATTGCACTTTACATTATATCCACCTTGGTGGGGAGACTTGTTATGAGGGAGCATATTTTGACAGTCTAGATTCTTTGACTGGGCTACTCGCAAATCATTTATCAAGACTTGATGTGTGTCTAGTTGCTTTTTGGGTTTCAACAGTAGACCCATATTCCCCAAAAATTTATTGGTCATACCCCTCATTTGAATATTGATAACATGGTTCCTCATAATGGGCCTCGGGAAATTGTGGGTTGTAATCATACCCACCCAGATAGGATTACTGGAGGTTATACAAGGCACCATCATAACTAGGAGACAAATAAGGATAGTTTGGTGATGTCTGGTTGTAATAACCAAACAATGGGATTTGTGAACTGTAAAGTGTTGACCACTCCATTTTGAAAGCTCTTCCCTTTTTTTGAAAACAAATTGCAAAAAAGAATCTAGAAGAAACTAATATTGTAGAAATAAGTAAAACAAGAAAAGGGATTAGTTAGAAATTACAAAGATAACTAAAAATCACAAAGCTAAGAAAATATGGAAATTACAAAAAAAAACTAGAAAGCATGACTGTCAGAAGGGAAACTCAGCAAAAGAAGGAGATACAGTTCTAGAAATGGTGCTCGAAAGGTAGAAAGAAATTACAAAAATCTAAGGAAGAAACTATGAACAAAATATATAGAACAAGACTAAAATTATACAAATTGGAGAAACATGAACAAGATTATACAAGATATACAAGCAACCTGATCTGAAAAATAATGATTGTCATCCCCGACAACGGTGCCAAATTGATGCGTGTCATTGTACATGCAACAATAACAAGGATAAGTCCTAGAGTTTAGCCTTCTAACTAGGTTGTCGAGTTTGTGCAAGCACCAAGTCAACAGAGTACAGATAGGTATTGAACCCTATAGATGGAAAATGAGGATGGTTGAGTTTTAAATCTGATTGTGATAATAAGAATGTAAAATCCATTTTGAGAGTTTGTTAAAACTAAAATAGAAACTTAAGGTGCGAAAAATAAAGATTAACTAATCAAAAGAAAGAAATATTGAGGCTACAAGATTTCACCACCGTAGCCAACGTGAAATGAGATCGAAGAAATCACACGATAAGAAAGATAAAGGAAGGTATGTGAAGCATTCATAAATGAATCATAAAAGATGAACTCCCTGTGAATCCATTGGTCCTGGCATTCACAAATCCTAGTTCAATCATCGTAATGGAGACTTTATTGAGGTCTCATCCAAATATCTATGTAATTTATTTGGTTGTTCTAAATCTTGGGTTTTACGGTCGCATCTGCCAAGATTAACAAATGATAGAACTGAGAGATCACTTTGTGCAAATCATCAATTTTCAAATCCAAAACCATTTATCTAAAAGATCATGCAAAACTTTGATCCGCGGCAAGGGGGCTACTCCCCTTGCCTCGATAAAAAACTATTCTCTACTCATACTAAGAGATGGAGGAAACATGGAAGGAAGGTAGAAAGCCATAGACCAGAAATGACAGAATATCCAAGGAGATCTTAGCTGGTGACAATGAAATGTCTCTATATCTTAATTCTCCACTCCAAAGAAAAGAACAACAAGAAGAAAATGAGATCTAAAAACTAAAGATAAAAGAACAAAATTTTTTTGCAGAATGAAAGATTACAACTATGAAAGGAAATGATAGATTTAATTATAAGATATAATTACAAAATCCGAGATGTCTTTCTTAGTAGAGCCCCCCTCCTTTTGTAGGGAGATGAGGAGGGGGCAAAACCCTTGAGATATGACTTTGTGATGGTGGCAGCCACTTTGTCTAGAATAAATTCTTGCTTTATCTAAAAGTAGCATTGCTCAAATCTTAACCGTATTAATTATTTTATTGATATGGTAATTAATTAAGATTTTAATTGTATTCTTTACTACACATAAAAATATTTGGTCAATCTTTTCTTTTATCCTATTCAAAATAACATTAATTGTTTCTCAGAATGAAAAGTGGGAGATTTTATTAAATGGTCTTCCTTTAATTTCTTTGACCACTCATTTATGGTTCTCTTTGCTGTAGAATTTCCAAAGCGAGAAAACGAACGGACGTGTGACCAGACAAATGCTTGAAAAACCGTGCAAAATAGATTTTTTTTGTAGACTACTAAATTTCCTTTCTAACACATATTTTTGCGTTAATTTTGAAGCTTGTACTTAAGAGTTATGACATTTTTTGTGTAATCTATTTAATGAATTTCAGGCACTACTGCAATTGTGCAAAACATCTTCTGAGAGAAATTCATCGTGGGAGTGATTAAGCCATTTTTATAAAATTCAACCAAACATAGTTTAAAATCCAAATAAATAGAGAAAATCTAACCTAATGCAATTAATTATAAAACTAATAAAATAAACAAAAAAAAACAATCCTAAAAATATATCTAAAAGATGTAAATAAAAAGGATAAATATATATTTATCACATTATTTTTAAGATTATCTTACCCATTACTACAGGAGTATTATAAATAATGCATAGTGTAGATGATGTGGTGCATTGATGTGTGCCAATATGTTGGTCAAACATGTGGTAACTTTGAGTGTGTCAACATATGGCAACATTGTGCGCCAATATTTTGAGCCAAAAGGAAAAGTTAAAAAGATAGTCGGCACGGAGAAAGAATGATGCGGATTAAGGGATTCTATTATGGGTAAAGTATTGTAAGAGAGCAGTAATCTTTGTAACTTTTTTAAGGTTTTTGCTTAATATAATTTACGATTTTCTTTGCCAAAATATGTTCTCATTGATTATTATTTGGTGTTTGTCTTTGTCGACTATAGGTTGTTATTACTTTTGTTATGCATGCATGAACTTTATCTCGCAAAAAGGAAATTTTTATTGGGTTGAAAGGCTTCCACATTAAACTATTCTTAATAAATACACTATTTCTTTCAGAAAATAATACAACCATCTTGTTTTGTATCCACCACCAGATATTGTTATCGAATTTTTTTATGATTTTTTATGTTTGTTGGTAGATGACAGTCCTAGGTGGACTTGGAAATAAAAAATCAATTGTAACTTTTATCCTATTTATAATATGTTGAAATCTCATTCATGGAAAGTGAACAAAAATCCACTGATCTACGTTCATGGTCATAAAATGTTTATTTGTGCAAAAAATTTCATAATGGAGGGAAAATAAAAAAATTAATAAAACTGATTTCAAATTAGATTTAAGCATGTTACATACATGATGAATGAATTGTAGGGAAGGGAAGGGAAGGGAAGGGAGGGGAGGGGAGGAAAACTTATGTTAGTTTGTTTGGCTAACATGGAGGACAAAAGGGAAGAAAAATATGAAAGACAATTTAAATATAAAAATTTATGTAGAGACGTGAAATTTTGATAATATAAAAATATTTTATATATAATAATTATATGTGTATATTTATTACATACATCGTTTTATAAAATACCTTCACATAGTCAAGGACAATAAATTGGGATGTCAATCCGTTCTGGATTGCAAATCTATACATCTAAAAATAAAATTATAAAATGTAGACAAAGGCAACATACTATTTTGTGTTGAATGTGCTGCAAAATAGGTATTTTATAAAAATGAGATTGAGAGTTTTTTATATCTTTTGTGGTTATATAAGTATTTTCTTGCATATTTTTCTTACAACAAACTTTCCCTTCACATATTTAATTACTTCCGACCATAGTTCCCCACATTTCCTCCAATTATCTATCTTTTTTTACTTATTATGATTGTATAATCATATTAAACTTTTCAATTTTCTAAGAAAAATATGAACTTTTTAATTTTTCTTTGAAATTATTCATAAAAATTTATTCTAATGTTCTATTTTTCCCACAAATAACCTCCTTCAACTTTTGTCATATAGTCCTTGGATATTCCATATGTCCCTCTATGTGATGTAAAATATATTTGACATATTGGGTCTTTATTTTTATTAGTTGTTGGCTATACTATTTTTCTCACAATATTATTTATATTTTCTCTCTCATAGTTTATAAGTTCCTCCTACCTTTCTAATATATATTCCGTCAAGTGTTCTCCCTTCCCCTTGTCTTCACTCTAGTTTGGCAGGGATAGAATGGGAGAGAAGTGGATAAAAATACACTTGGTTCTTTCCCCTTCATTCCCTTTCATTCCCTCCATGCTATTCCCTTTCCCACCACTTTGTCTAACTAAACAACTCAAGCATTTTTTCTTCCATTCTCCTCCCCTACATTCACCACATACCAATAGGTCCTAAAAGATTGTTGTTAAGAACCAGACTACAATGTTGGAGGCAAAGAAAAAGCTATGAAAATGATGTTTGAATGTATCTTTTGGGCCTGACTATAAATCAGCCAAGCAAGTCCCTTCAAATTCAGGAATTTTTTTCATTTATTACTACTTTTCAAAGATAAGTCTTCATTTTTTGTAAATACCAAATCTTAAAAGTTTAAGGTGACTTTGATTAGAATGTATGGGTAAGAAGGATGAATAATGTCAACATGACCTCAAATACTATGAATGTGTCATTATTATATAACCCACATGAAATATTGTGAACCAGTGGAGGAATACTCTTTACTTCCAAAACTTGTTGCAAAAAAATGTACAAATATATCATAGTATAGCTTACCATTCATTTCAACTTTTTCCGTGAACGAAATAATTCTGATAAAATTTTAACGAGGATTGTTTATATTTGTGATTCACTAATGTTGGATTTAAGATGTCAAACTATATAGTTCTACAAAAATAACATGATAACTTTATTTAAGATACATGAAAAACATTTAATATCATTTTTCTATTATTCTTAAGTATATATTAATATTTTCATATGTAAACACACTCTTTCTTCTTAGTAATTATATCTAATAATTTGGACCAGTATAATGTTACATGTCCATGGCACAAATGCATTTGAAATATTAATAATTTTATTTTTAATGTGTGTGTTAGCACGTGTGTGTTTAAGCATTAGTATAACATAATATGTATGTTATGAAATTTGTACATTCTATTAAAGTATATAACATGTGTACAATAAATAATCATAAGATGAAAGTATTGTAAATAAATCATATTATATACATAAACAAATAACATAAAACAATTATGTGTATATAATTTTTTAGAAATCCCTAGAGGTACTTATTCATGCTACCCTCTAGCTGCAAGCAAACATTCATCTATTACCCAGTCTATTCATTTGGAACTTCTTTCGCTTACAAATAAACAAGAAGTCTTTTATGGAAGCAAAGATACAAAATTGTGTGGCTCAAAGAGGGAAGCAATAACTATCATCAAACTATTTTCATCCAAATTCTAACTTCAAATGACTATAAATTCAATGACGATAGGACATAGGTGTCCGTCCCTAACATGTTATTATCAAAGTACGAATGGAATCATGAGCTTAGCATGCATGAACACATAACAAGATAAAAGCACCAATTATAGTCCCAACATTCAATAAGATATATTAAATAATATTGTTTATTACAAGCTTTCAATTACATATTCAACAGTACAACTTTATAAATCTGCTCATGTATACTAGGGATCTTACAACAAGTACATCGGACATAACTCACCAAGCCCATCAACTTCTAGCCATCTCTGAACCTATAAAATATGTGAAACTATGTGGGTCAATACACGAGGTGCTGAGTATAGGGATAAAAGATACATATACATAAGTTTTGCATAATTTTAAAAGATTTGAAGAAATATATGAATAAGAATAAACAAGTTAAACATTTAGCAAAGCGAGAGCTCATGTTTTATATCATTAATTCTAATTATACTAACAACATCATATATCATAAGGCCTTCAAGTACTTTCCATTGATAGAGTCTTTAAGGGTGATCAAGATTAGCTAACCCTTTTACTAGCATGTTCTACCCTACCTTAATGACTCAAGTAGGATGCCCAACCTCGTTTCCTCACTCTGAGAATGTAAACAGGTGTACATGGTTTGTATAATGAAGTTTCTATATTATGTTTGTATATTATAAAAAATAGTACGAGACAAACATCAAGCATACTACTAGAGTACTACATGATATTTGAGCAAGTAAACAAGCATACTATGTATCACATTTCAAGAAAGAAAGCCACATTCATATCTACTGCAGAAATGGCTTATAAAGTCACTTTTCAAGGTGTCGGTTGTATACATAAACTGACACCTAAACTCTACAGTGTCGGTTGATAACATAAACCGACATCCAATCTATGAAGGTCAACCAGACACGGGTACCGCTTTTATTAAGTGTCGGTTAATTAATAAAAACCGACACCTAAAATCAACCGCCAAAACCAAAATTCTAGTGAAAAAATTACCTCCAAAATTTGACATATGGCGTCCATTTATAAATAAATAACCGACGACTAAAGGTTATTCGCGGGATAGGAATAGTTGTCGGTTGTCTTTTAGTTAAAAACCGACAACTATAATCTAGTATAGGTGTTGGTTTTTGGAAAAGAACCGACACTGTTGGTTTAGTTGTCAGTTATTTTGAATCACCGATGCTTATTGTCAACTTAATAGCTCACCAGCGCGAGCGACTCTTCCCCTTTCCCTATTTCATTTCCGTGTCCCACCTTACCACAGTTGTAGCAACTCCTCTCCTGTTGTTGTGGTTTGGGTGGTCCAGTGACTGACTCAGATGCAGAACTGTGCATCCCTTGAAGCGGTTGACTCCGTCCTCTACCTCTGCTTGGTGTCCATTGAGTTTGAAAACTCGATCTGGGTGGTGGAGGGTTAGGTGCAGAGAATCTAGGTTTCTTAGAATCCCTAGATGAAGAACCCTGGAACTGTGGATATCTTTTATGGGTTTGTCTTTTCTCAACCACATATCTCTCTATCCTTCGGACTGACTCAACGAAGGTAGAGAATCTCTCTCTGTTTTCTAAGGCAGACACAGGGGTTGACATATCAGAATTCAAACCCTTTTCGAATCTTCTGATTCTTTCCTCGTCCGTAGCAGCCATGTGCAGACAGAACCACAACAACTCCATGAACTTAGCTTCATACTCACTAATGTTCATCATACCCTGCCTTAGTTTCTCAAACTGAGAGATCTTCTCATCTAGGAAGGTCTTTGGAAAATATCTATTGATAACTCTTCCCATGAGAACTCTACTCCAGGTCTCTTCTGCTCTTCCATGTTCCACCAGTGACCAGCACTGCCTTTGAGAAGATAGACAACATGTCTAACCTTCTCAGCTTCCGGAATCATAAGAATCCTGAAAGCCTTCTCCAACTCTGCCAACCATAAGTCAGCATCTGCAGGGTCGGCAGTTCCGGAGTACTCGGTAGCTCCGACACGATGAAGTCGTTCGAATGTCTTACCAATACCTTGTGCTTCAGGCTGGACAGGTGCCCTAGGTGCAGGAATGGGCATCCTATTGGTTATATGTGTCATGGCAGTCATGAACTGCCCGAACATCGTCTGTACAGCTGGATTACTCATGTCAGCTGGGTCGAACTGGGGTGGCTCTCTTGGTGACTCAGGTGCAGGTTGTTCTATCCTTGGAACCCTTGCACCACCTCGAGGTGCACTAGCACTACTCTCTGCCACGTACTCATCATGATGTTCTGACATCCTTAGGTATCTTCTCCTCCTGAGGAGCAGAAGATTCTATTAGATAAGGAAGGAGTACTAAAGGTAAATTCGACATCCTAAGTCCTATGCCTCTGTAGACTCAACTGAACCTGGAGCTCTGATACCACTAGTTGTGGGCTCTGATCTCCAAACCATGACATAAACACGATTAAAACTTAGCAGAAGCGAATCGGTAATCAGCGGAAGACAAAAATCATGGGAAATTAAAACTTTTCGAGACAAGAGCTTGGATCCATAAAAGCTTCTTTCATAAAGTGAGATAAACTATTTACATCTCAGGATAATTACTTCTTGAGTAATTATATACATCAAGATACAAAATCTCAAGATCACTATACAAAAGACTCCAAGACCTGAGAGTATAGAGGACACATAGGACTGACTCTAACTACACCATATGGCAGGACAATCTCCACCTGAGATTACTGCTGCCCCTGATGCTGCTGCTGAGACTGATCACCTGTAGGCTGGTTCCTTCGTCTCCGACGTACACCTAAAAAGTTGAAGCCTACGGGGTGAGACAATTATACATAATTGTCCCAGCAAGAGTTATAACTCTTCGCCAGAAGCTTTATTATAACATCAAAGAATATTTTAAGCAGTAAGGCTTTTAAAGCATTCTATAACAGTTGCAGGTATAACAAGATCTCAACCATTTAGGAGATATGGAGAATATAAACATTATTGCAATGTAACATCAATCAACTAACTTGGAGTCACCTCTAACAAGTTATACTGCATGGTTGATTATGTTTTACAAACAACATTATGCCCTGTGGAGATGAGGCTTACCACTCATACTCCAACTGATCGCTGAGAAGTCACATCAGTATCATACATAGGTCATTAAGAGAGCCAGATTCTCATGACCTTCACCTTCCTCAGTCAGTAAGAGGATCACTTGTAGGACATCTCGTGTCTCTACTACTATAGCTCACCAGGGTAAACTGGTCCTTCGCTATTCTAGAGTCACAGTGGCGTTCTGTACTCTCTTCGTCATCAGGAGGTTTCATGTTTACCTACCACTGATACGGATATCTGTGCTTTCTTCGTCATCAGGAGGTTTCATGTTTACCTACCACTGATACGATATGGAAATATAGTGAAGGATGGATGGATTACACATCTACATCACTTTCCTACACTAGGATGTAAGGTTCTACACATCCATGTACCCCACATACTCAAAAGTATGTGCTCCAGGAGTTCCCTGAGGAAAACCTGTTTCACCATCACTTAATTTCTGACAATGATGGATCTATGATCAGGGCTCTACATTATACTTGATTAGTTAGGTACATTCAGTATTCTTTAACAGCATACATTGTTCTTCAAACAATAACAATAGCATAGCAGCTATAAAAGAAGAATACTAAATGTAACAGGCCTAACTCATATCAATCATCATTTCTCATTATCCTCATCACAAGTCATCTCTAAGGCATGACCTTGATGGTATTCATGGCTCTCACAGCCCATTATCAGCATAGGATGCCACTGACAAGACATCCGATTACTTTACTTATTCATAAGGCTAACAACATGCCTTTAATGAATATAACATCAACATCCATACCTGGATATGATTACCTTCATATCAGAACCTGCATGGTTAATACAACTGATAAAGGTAATACAAAAATAAGGAATATACTTCCTACTCTTATTATAAGAGTTAAATCTCTAATTCACATCAAATAGAGTTTAATATTCAAAATCACGCCATTACCCTTGAATTAGGGTTTACTATTCACATTACATGTCATCACCCTTGAGTCAGGGCTTACTATTCACATTAAGGTGAATTGAACTCATCACATCATCATGTATGAGTAACATCTTCATTGATGCTCTTATATTAGTTAAAGGTTCATCATTTATCATAATTAAGGTTTCTATGATTTCACATAGGTGAATCATACCCAAATTATGCTCATTCATAAGCATTGGAGATGCTTAAATTGGGTTTCCACATAAAAAGGGTATTTTCTCTCTCTAGAAGTACTTTCTCTCTCTAGAAGTACTTTCTCTCTCCTCATACTATTAGGTGATGTCAACATCACTCTAGATCAGGTTGGATGGAGTCATTATAGCTAAAAACATCATTCTCATGTAATTAGGGTTTGAATTGAGCAAGATATAACTCAATTGGCCCTTCAGGGGTATTTTGGTAATTCACCCCATTGATCATCATCATGGTCAAAACCTTAGTCAATGAACCCCTTAATATCCTAGGTTGTCATTAGGGTTCGATTAGGGCAACATTGGACCATTTATATCATCAATTGATTGAATGAAGTCAACCTTGAATCACATTGATTGATTTCAATTATCAACCTTCAATCGAATTGAGATCGTTTGAAAGTGTTGACCGTTTGCCCACTTTGACTTTCCAAGACCGCGAGCCCTCTTCTATCTTCAAGACCGCGAGCCTCCTTAGGCTTCAAGACCGTGAGCCTCTTCAAGTGGTTCAAAACCGCGAAGCCCTTCAAGTGGTTCAGGATCGCGAAGATCAAATTGATGTTGAGACCGCAAAGAGACGTTGACCGTTTGCCCATCTTGACCTCAGGACCGCGAGGCCCTTCACGGTATTAAGACCGTGAACCTCCTATCGGTCTTGAGACCATGAGCCTCTTCATGGTCTTGAGACCGCGAGCCCCCTCTCGGTCTTGAGACCGCGAGGCTCTCAAGGTCTCAACCGTTTGGTCCATCAACAAAATCAATAATGCAATTGATGATGTCAACCGATGTTGAAGCCCTCAAAAGGTCAAAACTATGTTGACCACCTATGGATTGGGTAAATTTAGATTATGCTTGACCACTTGGTCATTCAATTGACCCTCAATGGTTGACCAATTAGGGTTGAAGTCGATTCAATTAGGTTCTATCAATGTTCACCCATCAACACTCAACAATGTGCATTAACACAAGGTTGAACCCTTCAATTGAGTTCCAATTGGGCCCAAACTTGGCCCAAACGGTCTTGAGGTCATGTGGGTGGACCCCACATGGTCTTGATACCGTTTTCCCAAGATTTCATCAAAATCTAAGGTGATTTGATAGGGGTTGAACCATGATTGAACCATAAAACAGAATTTTGATTAAATTGATAACTTATTTGCAAATAGGTCCTCAATTGGTCAAATTACTTAACCCTAGACCTTCAAACGGTCTTGGGTGACTGTCCTCTCGGTCTTGAGACCGTTTGGATGAGTTCCAAACGGTCTTGAGACCGTTTGCCCATCCATTTTTGGATTCTAGTGCAAATTCATCAAGGTCTGACCTATTGAGTTGATGATCATATCAATATTTAATTGCAAAGTAATTTGGTGTAATTATACCTTCAATTGGTCAACTAATCTTGACCCCAGACCTCCAAACGGTCATGGTTGATTGCCCTCGTGGTCTTGAGACCGTTTGGGTGACCCCTAAACGGTCTTGAGACCGTTTAGGTCAATCAACCCTAAAAACCCTAATTAGGTCACCATAATTTCAGTACTGATTTCATCTAGGGTTAGCCCTAGTATTCACCCTTCAACTTTTAGCCCGTTTGGAATTAGACCATCAAACTTGGTGAGTTGTTAATTAACATTATTTTGAACAGTAATCTCATATGGTCAACGCCTGGTCAACGACCTTACACGGTCTTGAGACCGTTTTCCCAAAAAGGCAATTTCAGACCGTTTGAAAATCAGGAATAAATTCATTTAAAGTTGTTACTTAAAAAGGGCATATCTCCCGATTCCTTTGGAGTTAGCCTCCCAAATTTTGAGGGTAATTATCCTATATAATTAGAAACAGATTTCTTATACGGTCCACACTCGGTCAACGGGGCCAAACGGTCTTGGAGACCGTTTGCCCTGTCGCGGTCTCGAGACCGTTTGCTCACCTCGCGGTCTTGAGACCGAGAGAGCAAACTGGTGAGACCGTTTAAGGGAGTGAAAAGCGGTGGGGTTTTCTTGAAAATCACGCCTGCATCTCCTAGCTCAAAAACAGTACGAATATCCCATGGATTTGCTTGCAAAATAGCAGGGAAAAGTAGGGAAACACTAAGAGCTATCATCAAAACGCATATAAAGATGCACATAGTAAAACATGGGTTTAGAGTTATAAAACCCGCCTAAAGCTTGCTTCTTGAGCTCCAAGCTTTCAAGCTCCAAGCTCTAATGGCGTCCTTGAGTCCTTACAGGTCGGCCAAGGTGAAAACTCCAAGGAAGGTCAAGGAAAAATGGCTAGAAAGATAGGATTTCGAGAGTTAGCCATGAAGCTGACCTTGAATTCAAGTTCTAACCATGGAATTAGGCAAGAAGAGGGGTCCTAAACCTACCTTGTTTCCCTTGGTCGTCCTCCTTAGCTCCAAGGCAGTCTTTGGTCATCTTTGGTGAAATGAAACAGTAAGGGAACGAAGGGTAAGTTCCCTTGCAACTAAGGGAAGGAGAGCTTATATACATGGGGTAGGATTTTCAACATTAGTTCATAAGTTGTCCATAATTCCAACTAGGTCCTTCCTTCTTTACTTGATCGTCCCTTACTATTTATTCTAAGGACAAACCTTCTCTTAAGGTCTTAGGAAAAGAAGGTAAAGGATAGCAAGCTAATAATATGGTACATACATATAGAGTTATTGCACATATACCCTGATTATTCAATCACAAGGTATATTTCATAACCTGATAATTCAATTGAGGTGACTTCCTCATCATTTCTTCTCTAAATGATGGCAAGAGTCTAAAAAGATACTTTAGATGACATATTTTACAATTTGCATCCCTTAATTTGGGTAAATTGCATTTTACCCCAATTTAAGGTTTCAAGCACTGGGATTGCTTCCACAGCTGCACCTTGGTGCCCTAGCTTGGGAAATCCCTCAAACTTTACCAAAAGGATTCTCATGATGTCTCAACATCAAAGGAACATCTTATCATGTGCAAATTGCAAGTTAACCCTTTCGACTGGGTAAATTGCACATAGGTCCCTGTATAACAAAACAATGCTACAACTTTGAATAAAAAGGAGCAAATATTGAAATATATGTTTCTGAGAAACTTAATTACATGCTCAGAGTTAATCACAAAGATTTAATCACATATTTAGGCAACACACCTAGGGTTAACTCATAACCCAGCTCAGGGATGTTACACTAGAGGTTACAAACTTGCACATCAACCCCTATCCAAGGTAGATTGCAATTTGCACCAAAACCTCTCCAAAAAACACAAACATCAACCAAACAATCTTAAACAAGGGTGTTAAGCTTCCAACATGCCCTAATTACATCTCAGATGATTAGAGCAAGGAGATAAGCAACATACTTAAGCAAAACAAATAGGGTTATCCCAAAATGTGGATCAGGGTCCTTACAAGCCATGGACCCCTAACATGGATTTTATCCCCAAAATCCTATGAGAAAAGGGAAGGGTACTTCATCTTCATCTCTTCCTCGAGTTCCCACGTGGCTTGCTCAACACCACAATGATGCCAAAGAACCTTTACAAGCACAAGGTCTTTCCTCTTCAACTTCTTCACCCTTCCATCAAGGATCAACACTGGACCTTCTACATAGGTCACATCCCCATCAAGATCTACCTCCACAGGCTGTAACACCAGCTCTATGTCTGGATGACACTTCCTTAGCATACTAACATGGAGTACTGGATGCAACCTTTGCAACTTAGGTAGCAACTCCAACTTGTAAGCCACCTTCCCAATATGTGCCATCACTGGGTAAGGTCCCTTATGCCCAGGAGACAAATTACCCCCCTTCCCAAACCTTAGAACACCATTCTAAGGAGAGACCTTCAGATATATATTCTCTCCCACTTGGATCTCTAAGGGTCTACGACAATTATCCACATATGACTTCTGTCTATCCTATGTTGCCTTCAATTGTTGTTGCATCACTCTGATCTTCTCTTTCGTCTGTTGTACAAGCTCAGGACCAAGAAGTTGATACTCATCTGTCTCATACCAATACAACATAGATATGCAATGTCTCCCATACAATGCCTCATATGATGCCATGTCAATACTACTATGATAGTTGTTGTTGTAGGCAAACTCTATCAAACTGAGATGTACATCCCGACTTCCTAAAAACTAAAGGAGACATGCCCTCAATAAATCCTCCAAGGTCTGAATAGTCCTTTCAGATTGACCATCTGTCTACGTGTGGAAAGTAGTACTAAACCTCAACTCCATAGCCAAAGCTGTGTGTATCCATTCCCAAAAGTGACTTGTGAATTGAGGACCTCTATCATACATGATAGTTGCTGGAACACCATGCAAGAACACTATCTCATCCACATAGACTTGGGCAAGCTCCTCTGATATGAACGTTGTCTTTTACGGGAAGGAAATGTGATGACTTGGTCAACTTATCAACAATCAACCAAATTGAATCATAACCCTTGGCTGTCCTAGGAAGACCAACCACAAAGTCCATAGTTACATGATCCCATTTCCACTACGGTATAGGTAACGGTTGCAACATTTCTGTAGGCTTATGATGTTCAACTTTGACTTGTTGACATACTATACATCTCACAACAATCGCAACTACATGTTTCTTCAAGCCTGGCCACCAATACATATCCTTCATATTGTGTTACATCTTGGTACAACCTGGATGCATAGCATACATAGATGAATGAGCCTCTTCCAGCACCATCTTCCTCAGGTTATCAACATCATGAACCACCATCCTGTTAGGGTAACAAACTGTCCCATCATCTGACTCATGGAAACCATCATGCTTCTCACTTCTGAACTCTGATCTAATTTGTTGTATCATAGTATTTATCTATTGATCTTCCCTGGTCTGCTATCTCAGTGTAGGTTTTACCTATAACTGTGCCAACAATCTGGCTAACAAGGAGACTTCCAACTTGACATTCATCTAACACAAAGATACCAACATGTCTCTCTTGTGGCACATCAAAGAACTCAACTGGCCTTTATCCATGGATGAGGATGAAGACTTCCTACTCAATGCGTCTGCTACAACATTTGCATTTCCCAGATGATAATCAATCGTGCAGTGATAGTCTTTGATCAACTCCATCCAATGACGCTGCCTCATATTCAACTCCTACTATGAAAAGATGTACTTTAGGTTCTTATGATCTGTGAGGATCTGACACTTCTTTCCATACAGATAGTGCCTCTAAATATTTAGGGCATGAACTACAAAAGCTAACTCTAAATCATGGGTTGTATAATTCTCCTTGTGTTTCTTAAGTTGTTGAGAAGCAAAAGAAACCACTTGCTTTCCCTTCATCAACACACATATCAAACCATTCCTAGATGCATCACAAAAGATGATGTATCCTTTTACTTGCTCAGGCAAGACCAGAACTGGGGTACTTGTTAACTTCTCCTTCAACATCCGAAAAGCACATCAATATTTGTTGTTCCAAATGAACGACACATCCTTCCTTGTGAACTTAGTTTGGGGTAGGGCGATAGCACTGAAGTCCTTAATGAACCTCATGTAGTAGCCTACCAAACCTAGATAATTGTGCATTTCTATCTACATCTTCGGTTTCTCTCACTCTGTCACAAACTCCAACTTCTTAGGATCGATGCGTACTCCTTCTACATACATGACATGCCCCAAGAAAGCTACCTCTTTCAACCAGAACTCACACTTGCTAAACTTAGCATAAAGCTTGTGCTATCTCAACACAGTCAACACCTGGAGAAGATGTTGTTCATGTTGTTGACTATCATGATTGTATATCCAGATGTCATCTATAAAGACCACCATGAACTGATCAAGAAATAGTCAGAACACCATGTTCATCAAATGCATGAATGTTGTTGGTGCATTGGTCAGCCCAAATGGCATAACCACAAACTCGTAGTGACCATACCTCATCCTAAAACCTGACTTTTGTATATCATCCTCCTCGATTCTCAACTGATGATATCCTGATCTTATATCTATCTTTGAGAACACCATCACGCCACAAAACTGGTCAAATAGATCATCTATCCTTAGCAAAGGGTACTTATTCTTTATCGTGACCTTGTTCAACTACATGTAATCTATGCACAACATCATAGATCCATCCTTCTTCACAAACAACACTGGAACACCCCAAGATGACGTACTTGGCCTGATGAAACCCTTGTCAAGCATCTCTTGCAACTATCTCTTCAATTCTACCATCTCTATCAGAGCCATCCTATACGGTGTCTGGGCTATGGGTTGCGTATCAAGAACCAAATTGATCCCAAAATCAATTTCTTGGGGTGGGCAAACACCTACAAACTCCTTAGGAAACACATCCTCAAACTCTCTAACAACTAGCACCTCATGAATACTGTAACATCCCTGACCTGGGTTATGAGTTAACCCTATGTGTTTTGCCTAATTATGTAATTAAGATACTGGTGATTATCTTTTTGCATGTAATTAAGTTCTTGAGGAACATACTTTTCCTTTTCTGTCCCTTTTAAAGAATGTTGAATTGATAGTTTTGTAATACAGGGACCTATGTGCAATTTACCCAGTTAGAAGGGTTAACTTGCAATTTGCACATTTTGAGATGTTCCTCTGATGTTGATACATCATAAGAATGATTATGGTAAAGTTTGAGGGATTTCCCAAGCTTGAGCACCAAGGTGCAGCTGTGGAAGCAATCCCTGTGCTTGAAACCCTAAATTGGAGTAAAGTGCAATTTACCCAATTTGAGGGGTGCAACTTGTAAAATACACTATCTAAAAATATCTTGTAAGACTCTTGTCATCATTTAGAGAAGAAATGATGAAGAAGTCACTTCAATTGAATAATCATATAATGAAAAACACCTTTATGATTGAATAATCAAGGTGTAAGTACTATAGCCTTTTATGTGTGTGCTTTAGTAATAGGTTGATCTTCTTTGCCTTCATTTCTTGACCTTAGAAGAAGGTTGTCCTTAGAAATAAGAAGAAGGGACGAGCAAAGAAGAAAGGAGGGACTTAGTTGAAAGTGAGGAAAACCTATGTGCCTATGTTGAAATTCCACCCCAAGTATATAAGCCCTTTTCCTCACTTAGCAAAGGAATGTTTCTTTCGTTTCCTTCACTGTTCCCCTTGCTCAAACTGACTAAGGAGAGCTCTGGAGCTCAGGAGGACGACCAAGGGAGTGCAAGGTAGGTTTGGATCCTTCCTTTTTCTTAAATTCTTGGATGAAACTCGAATTCAAGGTCAAATTCATGGCTAGCTCACTTAGCTCTATCTTTCTAGCCATCTCTTCTCAACTTTTCTTGGAGGATTCACCTTGGCCGACCTGTGGAGCTTCTAGAACGCCATTAAAGGCTTGGAGCTCGAAAGCTTGGAGCTCAAGGAGCAAGCTTTAGGCGGGTTTTATAACTCTAAACCTATGCTTTGTTATATACATCTTTTCTATGCTTTTAGTTGCTAGTTCTTCTTCTTCCCTTGCTTCCTTGCAAGCAAATCCGTGAGGAACTGTTGCTGTTCTTGAGCTAGAAGATTAGGGCGTTATTTCCTATGCTTATCCACAGTTTTCCACTTTACCATACGACCTCAACCAATTGCCCATACGGTTTACAAAACCGTTTGGTGGGCAAACGGTTTCAAGGTCGTATGAAGGCATACGGTCTCAAGACCATATGGCCGCGTTGACCAAGCATGGACCGTATGGGAATCCTGTTCATAATTATGAAGGTTAATCACCCACAAAATTTGAGAGGTTAACTCCAAAGGAATCGTGAGATATAGGCAAAACAATTAGCAAATTCAATTGAATTTAGTTCTGATTTTCAATCTACTTAATTTGCCCTTTTTGGGCAAACGGTCTCAAGACCGTATAAGATGGTTGACTAAGTGTTGACTGTATGATATCACTGTTCATAATGATGTTAATTAATAACTCACCAAATTTGATGGACTAGTTCCAAACGAGTTAAGAGTTGAAGGTTGATTACTAGGGCAAACCATAATTGAAATCAGTGCTGAAATCACAATGAGCTAATTTGAGATTTTGGGTTGATTAGCCCAAACGGTCTCAAGACCATTTGGAGAATCATCCAAACGGTCTCAAGACCGTTTGGGGATCACCAAAGACCGTATGGAGGTCTGGGGTCAAGTATAGTTGACTAATTGAAGGTACAAAGATACCAAATTACATTGCAATTAAGTATTGATGTAATGATCAACTCAATAAATCAAACCTTGATGAATTTTCACTAGAGTCCAAAGGATGGATGGGCAAACGGTCTCAAGACCGTTTGGAACTCATCCAAACGGTCTCAAGACCGTTTGGTGACAACCCAAGACCGTTTGGAGGTCTAGGGTTAAGGTAATTTGATCAATTGAGGGCCCAATTACAATGGGTTATTGAAATAATCAAATTGCTGATTTGTGACTTAATTAAGGTTCAACCCCTATCAAATCAATCTAGATTTTTATGAATTCTTGGGCAAGCGGTCTCAAGACCGTTTGGAGGATATCTAAACGATCCCAAGACCGTTTGGGCCAAGTTTGAGCCCAATTGGAGGTCAATTTATGGGTTCAACTTCGATTTGATTCACATTGTTGAGTGTTGATGGTTGAACGTTTATAGACCTTAATTGAACCAACTCCAACCCTAATTGGATATCAATTGAGGGTTAATTGAGTGACCAATTGGTTAAGGATAACCCTAATTGTCTCAATTGGTAAGTGGTTAGCAAGCTTGAGACCAATTGATGGCTTCAACATAGGAAACCCTAATCGAGTTTACCCTTTGAACCACCTTGGAGGTCCATACGATCTTGAGCTTTTGAGGGCATTCGACCTCAAGACCGTATAAGGTCATTCGACCTCAAGACCGTATAAGGTCATTCGACCTCAAGACCATATAAGGTCATTCGACCTCAAGACCGTATAAGGTCATTCGACCTCAAGATCGTATAAGGTCATTCGACCTCAAGACCGTATAAGGTCATTCGACCTCAAGACCGTATAAGGTCATTCGACCTCAAGATCGAATGAGGGCATATGACCTCAAGATCGAATGAGGGCATTCGACCTCAAGATCGTATGAAGGTTGAAGGTGTGAAACCTATTGGAGACTTTTGAAGTTATGTCTGCCTAATGCCTTGAAGGCTTAAATGGTTTAATAGTTGTTCAACCTAAACCCTAATGATACCAAAAGACATTAAGGGTCAAGTGGTTAGTAAATTAAACCATGATGATGATCAATGTGTAATTTACCATAATACCCTTGAAAGGTTCAATTGAGTGAAACCTTATTCTAATCAAACCATAATCACTTAATAGTGGTGATTTGGTCTATGTTAATCAAAGTGGACTTAACCCAACCTGATCTAGATTGGTGTTATCACCATCTACAAGTATGAGGAGAGAGAAAGTATCTTAAGAAAGAGAAAGTACCCTTTTATGATGGAAATTCAAGTAAAGTACCTTCAATACACATGAATGTGCATGATTAGGGTATGATCCACCTATGTGAGATCATGGAACCCTAATTATGATAAAGGATGAATCTTAAACTAATCTCAGAGCATCAATGATGATGTTCCTCATACATGATGATGTTATGAGTTCAATTCACCATAATGTGAATAGTAAACCCTAATTCAAGGGTGATGACATGTAATGTAAATAGTAAACCCTAATTCAAGGGTGATGACATGTGAATAGTAAACCCTAATTCAAGGGTGATGACATGCAATATGAGTAGCAAACTCTAATTGATGAGAATCAGAGAACTTAGCTCTTATGACAAGAGTGGAAAGTATATTCTTGTTTTGAATTACCTTTATCAGTTGAATTAACCATGCAGGTTCTGATATGAAGGTGATCATATCCAGGTATGAATGATGATACTATATTCATTGAAAGCATGTTGTTAGCTTTATGAATAGTAAAATATCTTGATGCCTTGTCAGTGGCATCCTATGTTTTAATGGGTTGTAAGAGCCATGAATACCATCAAGGTCATGCTTTACAGATGACTTGTGATGAGTATACTGAGAAATGATGATTGATGTGAGTTAGGTTTGTTACATTTAGTATTCTACTTTCATAGCTGTTATGCTATTGTTATTGTTTGAAGAACAATTTATGATGTAAAAGAATACTGAATGTACCTAACTAATCAAGTGAAATGTAGAGCCCTGATCATAGATCCATCATTGTCAGAGATCAAATGATGGTGAAACAGGTTTTCCTACGGGGACTCCTAGATCACATACTGTTGAGTATGTGGGGTATATGGATGTGTAGAACCTTACATCCTAGTGTAGGAATTTGATGTAGATTTATAATCCGTCAATCCTTCACTACAAAACTCATACCGTATCAGTGGATGGTAAACATTAAACCTCCTGATGACGAAGAAAACATAGATATCCGTATCAGTGAAGATAAACATGAAATCTCCTGATGACGAAGAGAGTACAGAACGCCACTGTAACTCTAAAATAGCGAAGGACCAGATTACCCTGGTGAGCTATAATAGTAGAGACACAAGATGTCCTACAAGTGATCCTCTTACTGACTGAGGAAGGTGAAAGTCATGTGAATCCGGCTCTTTCAATGACCTAGTATGATACTAAGGCACTTAACAGTGATTGGTTGGGGTATGAGTGGTAAACCTCATCTCCACAGGGCATAATAATAAGAATGTTTGAAAAACATAATCTACAACGTAGTATACCTGTTAAAGGTAACTATGAGCTAATTGATTGATGTTACACTATATAGTGCATATGTTCTTCATGCTTGATATATGTTGATCTCTTGTATACAACTGTATCTGCTATTGAATACTTTGTAAGCTTTTACTGCTTAAGTTATTCTTTGATGTTATAATAAAGCTTCTGGCGGAGAGTTATAACTCTCGCTGGGACAATTATGTACAATTGTCTCACCCCGTAGACTTCAACTTTTTAGGTGGACATCGGAGACGGAGGAACATGTCTACAGGTGACCAGTCCCAGCAGCAACAACACCAGGAGCAGCAGTAAATCTCAGGTGGAGATTTAGCCTGCCATGTGGTGTAGTTAGAGTCAGTCCTATGTGTCCTATGTACTCTCAGGTCTTGGAGTCTTTTGGTTATGAGTTCTTGAGATTTTGTATCTTGTTGTATATAATTACTCAAGAAGTAATTATCATGAGATGTAAATAGTTTATCTCCTTTTATGAATGAAGCTTTATGGATTCAAGCTCTTGTCTCGAAAAGTTTTAATTTCCCATGATTTTTGTCTTCCGCTGTTAATCGATTCGCTTCCGCTAAGTTTAAATCGTGTCTATATCGTGGTTTGGAGATCAGAGCCCTCAATTAGTGGTATCAGAGCTCTAGGTCCGTTGAGTCTACAGAGGCATAGGACTTAGGATGTCGAGTCTATCCTTAGTATCTCTTCCTTATCTAATAGAATCTTCTGCTCCTCGGGAGAAGAAGATACATAAGGATGGCAGAGCTACATGATGAATACGTGGCAGAGAGTAGTGCTAGTGCACCTCGAGGCGGTGCAAGGGTTCCAGAAATAGAATAGCATGCACCTGAGCCACCCCAGTTTGACCCAGCTGACATGGATAATCCAGCAGTACAGACGATGTTTGGGCAGTTTATGACTACCATGACACACATAACCGACAGGATGCCCATGCCTGCACCTACGGCACCTGCCCAACCTGAAGGACAAGGTATCGGTAAGATGTTTGAGCGACTTCGTCGTGTCGGAGCTACCGAGTACTTTGGGACTGCTGACCCCGCAGATGCTGATCTGTGGTTAACAGAGTTGGAGAAGGCTTTCAGGATTCTTATTATCCCGGAGGCTGAGAAGGTTAGACATGCTGTCTATCTTCTCAAAGGCAGTGCTGGTCACTGGTGGAACATGGAAGAGCATAAGAGACCTGGAATAGAGTTCTCGTGGGAAGAGTTTCGTCGGGAATTTATCAATAGATATTTTCCAAAGACCTTCCTAGATGAGAAGATCTCTTAGTTTGAGAGATTGAGGCAGGGCATGATGAACATTAGCGAGTATGAAGCTAAGTTCATGGAATTGTTGCGGTTCTGTCCGCACATGGCTGCCACAGATGAGGAAAGAATCAGGAGATTCGAGAAGGGTTTGAATGCTGATATGTCAACCCCTGTGTCTGCCTTAGAAAACCGAGAGAGATTCTCTACCTTCGTTGAGTTAGTCCAAAGGATAGAGAGATCTGTGGTTGAGAAGAGGCAAACCCAGAAAAGATATCCACAGTTCCAGGGTTCTTCATCTAGGGATTTCAAGAAACCTAGATTATCTGCACCTAACCCTCCACCACCCAGATCGAGTTCTCAAACTCAATGGTCACCAAGCAGAGGTAGAGGACGGAGTCAACCGCTTCAAGGGACTCACAGTTCTGCATCGATGTCAGTTACTGGACCACCCCGACCACAACAACAGGAGAGGAGATGCTACAACTGTGGTAAGGTGGGACACTTGATGAAGGATTGCCGTTCTAGGCCTGTCAGTGTGACACAGCCTCCGAGACAGAATCAACAAGGATCTCAGAGAATGCAATCTCAAGGAGTAGCTCGAGGACGTGGACAAGCGTCTCAAGCTGGATCATCAGCACCACCTCAACACCAGGCGACGGCGAGGTTCTATGCTATGAACCCACCAGATGCAGTGGTCAATCCACGGGTAGTGGCAGGTCAGATGGAACTTTTATATCCTGATATGTCTACATCCTGTGTTGTATCTGTTCTGATTGACCCAGGTGCTACACACTCTTTCATCACTCATAGGGTGATTCGTAACTGCAATGTGACTGTTAGTCATAGGGCAGATAGTTTGTTGTTGGAGACTCCGTTGAGTGGGTCTGCCATTTTGCAGGAGGTATGCTCTCCCTGCATCCTCTTCTTTTCTGACCATCGCATTCAAGTGGATCTTATACCGCTTGATATGCAATGATTTGATATAATCCTCGGGATGGATACCTTAGAGAGGTATAGAGTTGTCTTGGATTGTGAGTCCAAGTTGGCTGTGTTTGCTGATAAAAGCAACACATGGATCTTTCAAGGTGAAAGAATGATTCTGCCCACCTGTCTTGTGTCAGCTATGGTTGCTGATAAGCTGTTGAGGCAAGGATGTTATGCATTCTTGGCCCATGTGGTAGATGTTACCAAGGAAAGTTCCAATCCTGCCGAAGTTCCCATAGTCAGGGAATTCGAGGATGTGTTTCCTGAAGAACTTCCTGGTATACCACCACTTCGGGAGATTGATTTTGAAATCAATTTGATCCCAGATACGAAACCCATAGCCCAGACTCCGTATAGGATGGCGCCTGCCGAGATGGCAGAACTCAAGAAACAGCTTCAAGAGTTACTTGAGAAGGGTTTTATCCGACCGAGCACTTCACCTTGGGGTGCTCCGGTCTTGTTTGTTAAAAAGAAAGATGGGTCAATGCGGTTGTGCATTGACTATAGACAACTCAATAAAGTAACAATAAAGAACAAGTACCCTCTGCCGAGGATTGATGATCTCTTTGACCAGTTGCGTGGTGCAACAGTCTTTTCAAAAATAGACTTGAGGTATGTATATCATCAACTTCGTATTAAGGATAGTGACATATCCAAGTCTGCCTTTAGGACAAGGTATGGTCACTATGAGTTCACGGTTATGTCGTTTGGACTAACCAATGCACGAGCTGCATTTATGGAACTCATGAATAGAGTTTTCCGACCTTTCCTTGATCAGTGTGTTGTCGTCTTCATAGATGACATTCTGATCTATAGTAAGGATGCTCAGCAGCATGAGTAGCATCTTCGCCAAGCTTTGACCTTGCTAAGAGAACACAAGCTGTATGCTAAGTTTAGCAAGTGTGAGTTCTGGCTGCCGGAGGTATCTTTTCTAGGACATGTGATATCTGCCTCGGGAATTCGTGTTGACCCTACAAAGGTAGAATCTGTTCTACAGTGGGAACAACCAAAGACACCGACGAAGATTCGAAGTTTCTTGGGGTTAGCTGGCTATTATCGAAGGTTCATTAAGAACTTTAGTTCTATAGACTTACCCTTGACCAAGTTAACCCGGAAAGATATTCCTTTTTCTTGGAGTGATAAGTGTCAACAGTCTTTCCAGTTGTTCAAGGAGAGGTTGACAAGTGCACCTGTGCTTGTGCTACCTGAACAAGGAAAAGGATATGTAGTCTTCTGTGACGCCTCCAAGAATGGACTTGGATGTGTGTTGATGCAGGATAAACAAGTGATTTCTTTTGCTTCTCGACAGCTTAAGAAACACGAGGAGAATTATCTGACACACGATCTGGAGTTAGCTGCTGTGGTTCATGCCTTGAAGATCTGGAGGCATTATCTCTACTGAGAGACATTCCAGATTTTCACAGACCACAAGAACCTTAAGTATATCTTCTCTCAGCATGAGCTTAACATGAGGCAACGTCGCTGGATGGAGTTAATCAAGGACTATGATTGTACAATTAATTACCATCAGGGCAAGGCCAATGTTGTTGCAGATGCCTTGAGTAGGAAATCAGCAACATCAACCATGGATAGAGCACAACTAAACTCTTTAGTGTGCTCTAAGAGAGATATGTTTATCTCTTTAAGGCAAGACAATGTACAGTTGAAGGTGTCATTGTTAGCCGGGTTGTTGGCTGAGATGCATATTAAACCTACCCTAAGAGAGCAGATTAAGGAAGCACAACAGGTTGATGCTGAAGTTCAACATATTAGGTCAGAGTATGGAAATGAGAAGCGAGATGGTTTCCATGACTTGGATGATCATGTAGCATGTTATCATGGGAGGATGATAGTGCCAGATGTGGATAACTTGAGGAAGTTAGTCCTGGAAGAAGCTCATTCTTCGATGTATGCTATGCATCCAGGGAGCACTAAGATGTATCGTAATTTGAAAGATCTGTATTGGTGGCCTGGAATTAAGAAGGATGTTGCAGAATTTGTTCTGAGGTGTCCTGTGTGTCAGCAAATTAAAGCTGAACACCAGAAGCCTGCAGGAACAATGCAACCTTTACCCATACCACAGTGGAAGTGGGATCATGTTACCATGTACTTTGTTGTTGGCCTACCCAGGACAAACAAAGGACATGATTCCATTTGGGTAGTTGTAGATAGGTTGACTAAGACAGTGCATTTCTTACCTGTCAAAACAACCTTTTCTGCTGAAAGGTTATCACAGTTGTATGTGCAAGAGATAGTGCGTTTGCACGGTGTTCCTGTCACAATAGTTTCTGACAGAGGTCCTCAGTTTACAAGTCATTTTTGGGAAGAGTTACACAGAGCCTTAGGCACCAAGCTAAGGTTTAGTACGGCCTTTCATCCACAGACTGATGGACAGTCGGAAAGGACCATACAGACCTTAGAAGACCTGTTGAGATCATGTGTTCTCCAGTTTACCGGAAGTTGGGATCTACACCTAAGCTTGATAGAGTTTGCCTATAACAATAGCTATCAACATAGTATTGATATGGCACCTTATGAAGCCTTATATGGTAGACGTTGTAGATCACCTTTGTGTTGGTTTGAGACTGGTGAGCATCAGTTGTTAGGTCCTGATCTTGTGCAGCAGACCACAGAGAAGATTAAAGTAATACAACAACAGATTAAGACTGCACAGGATAGGCAGAAATCTTATGCTGACAAACGTCGTAGACCCTTAGAGTTCCAGGTTGGAGACAGAGTGTATCTCAAGGTCTCGCCTTGGAAAGGAGTCCTTCATTTTGGAAGGAAAGGGAAGTTATCTCCTAGATTTATGGGGCCTTATCCAATCATTGAACGGATTGGAAAAGTATCCTATAAACTAGAGCTGCCACCAGAGTTACAGAGGCTACATCCTGTGTTTCACATTTCTATGCTAAAGAAATGTCACCCTGATACTGAGTCAATTCTACAACCTATGGAGGTAGAATTGAATGATAATATATCTTATGAGGAAGGACCGATGTCAATCCTTGATAACAGAATTAAAAAGTTAAAGAAGAAAGATATAAGCCTTGTGAAAGTCCTCTGGAACCACTGTGGTGTTGAAGAAGCCACTTGGGAACTAGAGGATGAGATGAGAAGGAAGTATCCTGCCCTTTTCTCTTAATATGTTTTATCGATTTCGGGGACGAAATCCTTGTAAGGGGTGGATAATTTGTAACATCCCTGACCTGGGTTATGAGTTAACCCTAGGTGTTTTGCCTAATTATGTAATTAAGATACTGGTGATTATCTTTTTGCATGTAATTAAGTTCCTGAGGAACATACTTTTCCTTTTCTGTCCCTTTTAAACAATGTTGAATTGATTGTTTTGTAATACAGGGACCTATGTGCAATTTACCCAGTTAGAAGGGTTAACTTGCAATTTGCACACGTTGAGATGTTCCTCTGATGTTGAGACATCATAAGAATGATTATGGTAAAGTTTGAGGGATTTCCCAAGCTTGAGCACCAAGGTGCAGCTGTGGAAGCAATCCCTGTGCTTGAAACCCTAAATTGGAGTAAAGTGCATTTTACCCAATTTGAGGGGTGCAACTTGTAAAATACACTATCTAAAAATATCTTATAAGACTCTTGTCATAATTTAGAGAAGAAATGATGAAGAAGTCACTTCAATTGAATAATCATATAATGAAAAACACCTTTATGATTGAATAATCAAGGTGTAAGTACTATAGCCTTTTATGTGTGTGCTTTAGTAATAGGTTGATCTTCTTTGCCTTCATTTCTTGACCTTAGAAGAAGGTTGTCCTTAGAAATAAGAAGAAGGGACGAGCAAAGAATAAAGGAGGGACTTAGTTGAAAGTGAGGAAAACCTATGTGCCTATGTTGAAATTCCACCCCAAGTATATAAGCCCTTTTCCTCACTTAGCAAAGGAATGTTTCTTTCATTTCCTTCACTGTTCCCCTTGCTCAAACCGACTAAGGAGAGCTCTGGAGCTCAGGAGGACGACCAAGGGAGTGCAAGGTAGGTTTGGATCCTTCCTTTTTCTTAAATTCTTAGATGAAACTCGAATTCAAGGTCAAATTCATGGCTAGCTCACTTAGCTCTATCTTTCTAGCCATCTCTTCTCAACTTTTATGGGAGGATTCACCTTGGCCGACCTGTGGAGCTTCTAGGACGCCATTAAAGGCTTGGAGCTCGAAAGCTTGGAGCTCAAGGAGCAAGCTTTAGGCGGGTTTTATAACTCTAAACCTATGCTTTGTTATATACATCTTTTCTATGCTTTTAGTTGCTAGTTCTTCTTCTTCCCTATCTTCCCTTGCATCCTTGCAAGAAAATCCGTGAGGAACTGTTGCTGTTCTTGAGATAGAAGATTAGGGAATTATTTCCTATGCTTATCCACAGTTTTCCACTTTACCATACGACCTCAACCAATTGCCCATACGGTTTACAAAACCGTTTGGTGGGCAAACGGTTTCAAGGTTGTATGAAGGCATACGGTCTCAAGACCATATGGCCGCGTTGACCAAGCGTGGACCGTATGGGAATCCTGTTCATAATTATGAAGGTTAATGACCCACAAAATTTGAGAGGTTAACTCCAAAGGAATCTTGATATATAGGCAAAACAATTAGCAAATTCAATTGAATTTGGTTCTGATTTTCAATCTGCTTAATTTTCCCTTTTTGGGCAAACGGTCTCAAGACCGTATAATATGGTTGACTAAGCGTTTACCGTATGATATTACTGTTCATAATGATGTTAATTAATAACTCACCAAATTTGATGGACTAATTCCAAACGAGTTAAGAGTTGAAGGTTGATTACTAGAGCAAACCCTAATTGAAATCAGTGCTGAAATCACAATGAGCTAATTTGAGATTTTGGGTTGATTAGCCCAAACGGTCTCAAGACCATTTGGGGAATCATCCAAACGGTCTCAAGACCGTTTGGGGATCACCAAAGACCATATGGAGGTCTGGGGTCAAGTATAGTTGACTAATTGAAGGTACAAAGATACCAAATTACATTGCAATTAAGTATTGATGTAATGATCAACTCAATAAATCAAACCTTGATGAATTTTCACTAGAGTCCAAAGGATGGATGGGCAAACGGTCTCAAGACCGTTTGGAACTCATCCAAACGGTCTAAAGACCGTTTGGTGACAACCCAAGACCGTTTGGAGGTCTAGGGTTAAGGTAATTTGATCAATTGAGGGCCCAATTACAATGGGTTATTGAAATAATCAAATTGCTGGTTTGTGACTTAATTAAGGTTCAACCCCTATCAAATCAATCTAGATTTTTATGAATTCTTGGGCAAGTGGTCTCAAGACCGTTTGGAGGATATCCAAACGATCCCAAGACCGTTTGGGCCAAGTTTGAGCCCAATTGGAGGTCAATTGATGGGTTCAACTTCGATTTGATTCACATTGTTGAGTGTTGATGGTTGAACGTTTATAGACCTTAATTGAACCAACTCCAACCCTAATTGGATATCAATTGAGGGTCAATTGAGTGACCAATTGGTTAAGGCTAACCCTAATTGTCTCAATTGTTAAGTGGTTAGCAAGCTTGAGACCAATTGATGGCTTCAACATAGGAAACCCTAATCGAGTTTACCCTTTGAACCACCTTGGAGGTCCATACGATCTTGAGCTTTTGAGGGCATTCGACCTCAAGACCGTATAAGGTCATTCGACCTCAAGACCGTATAAGGTCATTCGACCTCAAGACCGTATAAGGTCATTCGACCTCAAGACCGTATAAGGTCATTCGACCTCAAGACCGTATAAGGTCATTCGACCTCAAGATCGAATGAGGACATACGACCTCAAGATCGAATGAGGGCATTCGACCTCAAGATCGTATGAAGGTTGAAGGTGTGAAACCTATTGGAGACTTTTGAAGTTATGTCTGCCTAATGCCGTGAAGGCTTAAATGGTTTAATAGTTGTTCAACCTAAACCCTAATGATACCAAAAGACATTAAGGGTCAAGTGGTTAGTAAATTAAACCATGATGATGATCAATGTGTAATTTACCATAATACCCTTGAAAGGTTCAATTGAGTGAAACCTTATTCTAATCAAACCATAATCACTTAATAGTGGTGATTTGGTCTATGTTAATCAAAGTGGACTTAACCCAACCTGATCTAGATTGGTGTTATCACCATCTACAAGTATGAGGAGAGAGAAAGTATCTTAAGAAAGAGAAAGTACCCTTTTATGATGGAAATTCAAGTAAAGTACCTTCAATACACATGAATGTGCATGATTAGGGTATGATCCACCTATGTGAGATCATGGAACCCTAATTATGATAAAGGATGAATCTTAAACTAATCTGAGAGCATCAATGATGATGTTCCTCATACATGATGATGTTATGAGTTCATATCACCATAATGTGAATAGTAAACCCTAATTAAAGGGTGATGACATGTAATTTGAATAGTAAACCCTAATTCAAGGGTGATGACATGTGAATAGTAAACCCTAATTCAAGGGTGATGACATGCAATATGAGTAGCAAACTCTAATTGATGAGAATCAGAGAACTTAGCTCTTATGACAAGAGTGGAAAGTATATTCTTGTTTTGAATTACCTTTATCAGTTGAATTAACCATGTAGGTTCTGATATGAAGGTGATCATATCCAGGTATGAATGATGATACTATATTCATTGAAAGCATGTTGTTAGCTTTATGAATAGTAAAATATCTTGATGCCTTGTCAGTGGCATCCTATGTTTTAATGGGCTGTAAGAGCCATGAATACCATCAAGTTCATGCTTTAGAGATGACTTGTGATGAGTATACTGAGAAATGATGATTGATGTGAGTTAGGTTTTTTACATTTAGTATTCTACTTTCATAGCTGTTATGCTACTGTTATTGTTTGAAGAACAATGTATGATGTAAAAGAATACTGAATGTACCTAACTAATCAAGTGAAATGTAGAGCCCTGATCATAGATCCATCATTGTCAGAGATCAAATGATGGTGAAACAAGTTTTCCTACGGGGACTCCTGGATCACATACTGTTGAGTATGTGGGGTATATGGATGTGTAGAACCTTACATCCTAGTGTAGGAATTTGATGTAGATGTATAATCCGTCAATCCTTCACTACAAAACTCATACCGTATTAGTGGATGGTAAACATGAAACCTCATGATGATGAAGAAAACATAGATATCTGTATCAGTGAAGATAAACATGAAATCTCCTGATGATGAAGAGAGTACAGAACGCCACTGTAACTCTAAAATAGCGAAGGACCAGATTACCCTGGTGAGCTATAATAGTAGAGACACAAGATGTCCTACAAGTGATCCTCTTACTGACTGAGGAAGGTGAAGGTCATGAGAATCCGGCTCTTTCAATGACCTAGTATGATACTAAGGCACTTAACAGTGATTGGTTGGGGTATGAGTGGTAAAGCTCATCTCCACATGGCATAATAATAAGAATGTTTGAAAAACATACTCTACAGTGTAGTATACCTGTTAAAGGTAACTATGAGCTAATTGATTGATGTTACACTGTATAGTGCATATGTTCTTCATGCTTGATATATGTTGAGCTCTTGTATACAACTGTATCTGCTATTGAATACTTTGTAAGCTTTTACTGCTTAAGTTATACTTTGATGTTATAATAAAGCTTATGGCGGAGAGTTATAACTCTCGCTGGGACAATTATGTACAATTGTCTCACCCCGTAGACTTCAACTTTTTAGGTGGACATCGGAGACGGAGGAACAGGTCTACAGGTGACCAGTCCCAGCAGCAACAGCACCAGGAGCAGAAGTAAATCTCAGGTGGAGATTTAGCCTGCCATGTGGTGTAGTTAGAGTCAGTCCTATGTGTCCTCTATACTCTCAGGTCTTGGAGTCTTTTGGTTATGAGTTCTTGATATTTTGTATCTTGTTGTATATAATTACTCAAGAAGTAATTATCATGAGATCTAAACAGTTTATCTCCTTTTATGAATGAAGCTTTATGGATTCAAGCTCTTGTCTCGAAAAGTTTTAATTTCCTGTGATTTTTGTCTTCCGCTGTTAATCGATTCGCTTCCGCTAAGTTTAAATCATGTCTATATCGTGGTTTGGAGATCAGAGCCCTCAAATACTAGGAATCCTTGCCTCAATATCCATCACGTATGCCAAAAATGCCTCACAGCCCTATCTCAGAAGCTTCCATGGTACCATGGCTGATACAAGACATGTCGGAAGAATCTTCCTATCTCCTTGGAAGATCCACGTTTCACCACCATCCACGAGAATTTCTTACTTGGAGCTATAGTCCAAAACTACTCTATACTTCTCTAGGGAATCCATTCCAAGGATCACAACAAATCCATGCATGTCATGTGGTAATGAGGTCCACTTGAATGTTGTGTCCTGAAAAAGAGAGAACACAGGAAGGACACACATCCTACAACATTACAGAACTGACCAACGAGGTTTCTAGCAACAACCTATTCTTCTTACGACTAACATGCAAAGAACAACTACTAAGCACTTCACGTGCGATAAAAGAGTGCTAGCACCCGGGTCAACCAAAATAGATATAAAACAAGAAGAGGACAAATCAAAATGAAATAACTCTATTTGACATGTCACCACTCACGGATTGAACACCGCCTCTGACTGACTCATAGCGTAGAATCTAGTCATTTCCTGTTGTCGCCCCCATCCTCTTCTTCCCTGAGCAGACGATCCAACTTGTGACACTTGGCCACGTCCACATCCTCCCGCACCACTGTTCTTCTATCTCTACGAGCCCTATTGGTTCTGCCTCTGCTAGGTCACTTCATCCTCTTTCACTAGACATAATGGTTTGGTATGGCCAACTTATCCAAACTTATAACATGTCATGTTCTCATACCAAGGCCTAGGTGATCATGTCACCGATACTGACGCAACACTTTGGGCTCCTGAGGGGAGAAAACTATGGGCTCCTATGAACAACTTGACTGGTAACATCTAATAGTATGGACAGTGGCAGTTGCACCACCACATACTACCTATTTAAGGGCTAAAACCCAATGGGTATGTGCACCTATGGCTAAATAACCCTATTTAGAGACTATGCTCAAGGAGTGTGAAATTAAATACAAACACCTTCAAATTTAGGGACTAAGCCCAAGGAGTATGTGGAACTAAGGCCTAATACCCCCTTATATGTTAAAATTTACCAGGCATATGTATGTATTGCTTGCATAATAGAGTTTTGGCAAGTGGTATATAAGTAATAACATGAATAAGGGAGCCATAACATCAAGAGTGAAGAATATGAACATCAAAATGATATTTTTCAAATGATTACTTGATTTGTAACAATGAAAAGATTATGCCTCATTTAAGATTAAGAATGCAAAAGAAAAAGGGGTATCAAGAGGAGATAAATGCCCAAATATCTCAAGTGAGAAGTACATACTCAGTCTTTATGACAAACTCTATTTCTAGGAGTGAAAATTCACCATTGGCCCTTCTCAACCTAAAAGTATCTTTAACACACATTAGTCTGATACACATTAGTCCACAATTACTTGTTTATAATTAAAAGTATATCTAACCTAGTATTGGTTGTCTAATGTTGATTTAGGGTTTTAATCTTAGGAATACCTCATGTATGTATGTCCCTATTACATACAATTGTAATATTAAGATTTTGAGTTGTTCTTTGTCAATACTCATTATTCATAATTGAGGTTCTTTCACTAATAACCATATATATTGCAATTGATTTTATTCAATTTCTGATAATTCCCTCTAGATATGTATAGGTATTTCATGCTCATTCTTTCTTCCAAGGCATGTGGATTAGGCAGTACTAGAGGAATATTCCATATGATTATAATTCAACTCTCATATAAGTTATATTCCTAAATATTATACATTTCCACCATATTATTGTTACAAGTATGATCTTTGTTTCTAAATTTATATGAAAGTATGCACATATACATCTAAGTGACTTATTAATTGCTATTGAATTTTAAAAAGGGTATTCACTATTCATTTCTTAAGTTTAATATCAAGGTTTTCAATTATACTAGGTATGATGATGGGTATCATCTAAAAACATATCATGAATACTAGATACATTCTATTCAACATACCATGTAATCTTGAATGGTTTGACATGGAGAAAACTACAACAATCTAAGTCTTATTTCTAAACATGTCTACTAGTATCATATAGGGAAGATAATTATAGATTAAGTAGATAGATCAATTTATGAGAAGTTACTTACATGGATTAGATCTTAACTAAATAATCATGTAAATATAGTTCCAAGGGGTACAAAAAGTATGCATGTAACAACAACCACAAATCATGTCTATTGCAGGGTGCATGTATATCTATGTTACATGTTAAATTTTTGTGATAATGGTTTGTATTACTATTACTAATCACAGTCTAACATGCATCAATTTTATCAATTTTCCTACCACTTTCATTTTCTTATACAACAAGGTTATGAATTGAAATACATGATAATGATTCTAACATGTATCTCATTGTGGATATAATAATCCCTTGGTCGACATGCCTCTCTTGAGTGAAACATGTCGAAATTCTAATAATGACCTTGTCCCTTGTCTCCATTTGAACCAGACAATGATCAGACCACTAGGATGGCTGCTCATAGAGCTCCTTAGGTCATGCTATCATGGTTTGGTGGAGTATGCATATCATTTGATATTTCTAGAACAGTGTGCACCAAGGCAGGACTGAGAGGAGCATAGCAACCTCCTATTGGCGGTGATCATCCTTGGTATGTCCTTGGCAGTGATGCACAAGGAAAGAATGGAAGAAGAAGTTGGTACCTAAATAGGTCCAAAGAGGATGGATAATACTAGTGGTGGAGATCCAATACTCCCTTAATCTGCATCTAATTTTAGGACTCATAGGTAACGCCCTCCCCTAGATATGGTGGTCGGAGAAAGGTGGATGATTGCTACAGTTTGCAGGTCTGATGATCCAACAGGAAGTCACGATGCTATAACTGAGACCTAGGCAATCATATGAGGCCAAGGAGGTAGTTGTGGCACTATCTTGGTGAATGAAGGGATGATTCTTGCTGGCCTAGGATCAATAGTTGTGGTGGCAACCACCATAGCAGGTGGGACATCTTCCTACAACCATGGTGTCTGGTGCAAGGAGCAGCTGCGGCAGCTAGGGCCACTGGTCATGAAGGGGAGAAAGAAGGGAGAAGAAGAAGCAACAGGGTGACAGATAGGGTTGCATGTCATGGAGACGACAAGAATGGAATAAATGGTTGCCCCTAGGGTTTCCACTATTGTTTTTGTGTGAAGAAGAAGGTCGGCATGGGGGAAAGAAATAGAGAAAGGAAAGGAAGGAAGAAGGGAAAGAGGAATAGGAGGAGGAGAAGAAGAAAAGGGGGAGATAAACCACTAGTGTGTGAGGGGAAATGGTAGGGAGGGGTATCCAACCATTTGTGGCTGGTCTGTCACATTGTACATGACCCGTAGATGGAATGTTTTGAGTGGAAAGGGAAAAGTAATAATAAATAGAATTAAATGTAAATAAATAGAAGTTAAGAGAAAAAAATTTAAGGAAACAATTGAGTAGTCAAATTATGTCGAGAATTAATACCAAAATTTAGGTAATGGTTGATTAGATCTAGGAGGATTTAAATGAAATTCTAAATTATTATTTTGAGTTAGTGTAGATCACAATTTAATTTAGGGTTTTAATAAGCTTTTTATGGATCTGAAAGACTATAACGGTCTACCCACATTTAGTAGGATATCAATAGTTACAATATATCATATACTAATTATATTTATTATTTTTGAGATATTTTGAAGATTTAGATAAATTAAATGTTATGATTTATTAAAATCTATGATTTATTACAAATGTATAATTATGTTATTTCTTATGTGATTAATAATCAATACTTGTTTTAACTAATGAAATCAAGGAGAGAGTATAGTATATATTATGTCAGTTAATAAATTTGTAAGTTGGGGTTTTAGGATAATAAAAAAACCCTATTACACTAGGTTTACATAAGTCATTTAAGACATAAATTAACATATTATTTAGAAATAATTTTTTTACATATTGTTGATCATATTAAAGTAAATAAATATTTTATATAAAATATTATTAATGAATCGAGATATAATAATAATGAACTATTACTTAGATTTCTTTTTGTTACAAGTTATACCAAGTTTGGTATGAAAAGGGAAGTCTGAAATATTTATTTCTTTCATTTCAAATGTATACTTGATTTGTCCACCTAGGTCACAACTATTCATATTTTCTATACAAATCATGGATTTATCTTTATCTACCCGTTATCTCACATGGGACCAAGTATTGGGTCAAGTTAGCTTTATTTGATACCCGAAGACTTGAAATCTAAGTAAATACTAGATAATTACACAATTAGTTATCTAGGTCACTTATCACTTTAGAGTTTTCTAAGATCTTTCCCATTATCTCATAATGCATTTATTAATCAGTTTTTATCATCATATATATCATGAAATTCAATTTATATATCATAGATCTCATGTACCTATTTTCCACTCTATTCGCCTTGAATTGTATCTTAAAGCCCATGACTCATACGTTTGCCTTCCAAAGGGTACACCAACCTTATTATGTTCTCAATTACAAAATGAAGACTTGACTCATCATAATAACTTAATTTAAGTCTTATGCCAACACCTATTATTAACATCAATTTATGCACTTACATTGAATACCTAAACTAGGGCTAGCACTTACATACATCAACCAAGGTCATCATATTCCCTTTTATACTTTAACTTTTACATCATATCCTAAAATAGGATATGAAGTTCTCAAAACTCGAGTATGTTACATTGAGATAAGGATATGTATATGACTCCCATGTAACCCTTATTCCCACAATAAGGATTTCTCTTAACAATATTAAATTAAAAATATTGTGTTGATTCTTTACCTAAAATCGAATGGAACATCTAGTGGCCACTTCCCCAGTTCATAGATAGTGATCAGGGGCATCCAATTCCTATACTCTCTCAACTCCACGTATGAAGCTGACATTCACACCCAGAAAAGTGAACCTTTGACTTGGAACAAGTACTAGCATTGTACAACTCCCTATACAAGTATGATAGAGTTGTACGTAGAACCCCAAGAAATGTACTACAAATTGCAAAGTCAGCCACAAGGGGGAGGTATCATACGTGACTTTGGTTGCCAATACTATATGGAATAAGGTAACAACCTAAAAAGTAATAGATTTATGCTCTAGTATACAAAACCCTCATTGTTGCGTGATGCTATTCATTTCTTCATGGTAAAATCCATCCCAAAATATGTGTCACGCAACCATGTAGGACAAATGTTCCCCATCGACATCCCCTCTAGTGTACTCTTCAAGTAGATCTCACGAAGGTTAGACAATGTAACAAACTATCCCTCATTAGGGTCTATAGGATATGTAGCTATAACTCATGGCCCATATATCCTAAGACCTAGAAGAGTTATCCAAGTATTGAAGAATGACAATCATCTCAAAACATGGGAACCTAAATTTGTTTCTATCCTAGTTTCAATGGTTAACAAGATAAGTAATAAATATGAGTGTAGGTGGATAGGTTGTAGCTTATGAACCAAATCTAAAACTGCTAAGGAAATAATGTGAAAAACACCATGTCATTAACAAGCGAACATTACAACCAAAAGTGGTGTTAGGAGAGTCAGACTGGTACTTCTCTTAGAGTTGTATCTATTTAAATAAGATATAAAAACATTACATCAATTGACTAAACTAAAGCATGACATTACTTGAATAAACTAAAAAATTACATTAGTTGACTAAATTGACATATCACATTACTTGACTAAATTGAAAAATTATATTACCTGACTAAATTGAGACATTACATTACTTGACTAAAATGAAATTAAAACATCACATTAATTGACTAAATTGAAATCAAAAAATTACATTAATAGACCAAATTGGACACATAAATTACTTATATAAATTAAACATCACATTAGAAAATTACATATGTCTTTATCATGACCCTTTGTGCCACACTTATGACAATGATATGTATATCAATTAGGATCAATATCCATGGATGTGCACATTCTTTTTTTAGATTTGGTCTTCAAGCATGCCTTTGGTTAGTTTTTGGTAATAGGGGATACATTTCTCTACTTTCATTAAAAGGTGGCTTTTCCTCCTGTTAGGAACACCATGAAATTTAGCTCTGCATGCATTATTTTAGGGAAATCCAGGTGATAGATAAGGCAGTGGAAATAAAAAATTCAAAGCTTGATTCCCCTTAACAACAGGATCACATCAACAACAATGTATATAGGAAGGAAGGTAACATGATTTACACCTGGTTCAAAGAAAGTCTAGTGACAACTCTTGATCCAGTATCATGCTTCTTCTTCAAGCAACACCGAGCTTATTCTTCAGGAAGCAGCATGCTCCTTCCTCAGCAACATTCAAGTAGTTGTCAGCAATGACCTCCTGGTCTGGCCACCACAGATGGTAGTTGACAAAGTTCTCCTAGTGGTAGAAGTCTCCCACCTCTAGAGAAGTTCATGCAGACAACTGAGAAATCCATTTTGTGCTACCAGATATAACGAGAAGTTGTCCCTTTCAAATGTCAACCTGTGAGAGTTGATATCCTCTCCCAGAATTGTTTCTCCCTTGTTATCCCTCCCTTTATCTGGTAGGACTTGCTCAATCTCTCTATTGGCTACTACAACCAGAGAGGACAACAATTGCCAGAGTAACTATTGTGTATGAGAAGCCCCCAATACCTCTTTATTTAAAGGAGAGGGCAAGATCAGAGTTACCAATTTGTGTGGGAGTCAAAAGGATCAGATTCACATATTTTCAGAAACCTACGCATGACAAACTGGTTGTTACACATAGCCAACGAGTCGTTTCGTGAGTGAACAGGTCATTTTGTGCAGTTTCCTATCTGAATCAAATTGGTAATCAATACCCGATTAATGCTAAACATGGCATCATCATAGATCCTTGTTCCAATTGAGTTGGCAACTGAACTGACTGACCCAAGTGGTGAACAAGTTGTTTCACATAGTGAAATGGTCATTTCACATGTCCATTTCAAGTAAAGTTCAACTGGTATTGATTCCAATTGACCTGACACTCCAACCAGTCGATTCAACACTTAAACTAGTTAGTTAAGAGTCTAGTCAGTCAACTTTGAACCTCAATTGTTTAATTGAATACCTAAACACCTTTAGTGATCAAGTTAAACACCACTTATGAGTATGCTCCTATTCCAAGTGAATCATGTGTGTGTGACCCTATATGTCCAAAATTACATTGGCAGTGAATGTCCATAACTAACTTATGGAATTACAAGCAATAAGAGGTATCTAGCAACACATCATTGCCACCCAAGTAATTCATAAAGTTGGAGAACAACTTCGACCTACAATCTATAATTTGTGTTACCGTGTATCGTATAGTTCCTTTATCTCTGATATTTAGATTGAACTCGAGGCATGGAATTGTCATCCTCTCAATGTTCAATCCATGCTCCTTGAACTAGAGCAGACTGTCTGAGATGCGTGTGAGTTCACATATCACATATTGAATCACATGACTACGGCCATACGTTTCTCAGTGTCACTTATCAAGAGGCCCTGGATATCAATCTCTTATAGGAGGGACAAATCCCATCTACATCACTCACAGTCAATCCTCATGTGTCACAATGTACCCAGCCATCATCTTTATGGAAACCCTTATTCAAGATCACATTGGATGATTTCAAAGTGCATGAATGACATGTGATGAATGTAGTGACTTTATGTCTAAGAACCACAATCACCACTATCACTATGTGAGTTGATTCAGACTACCATTCCATGGTCTCTAGTATCACTCTCATGGTGGGTCTATCCGATACACTATTATTTAACATGTACCTGTGTGCTTGACTTGATATCACATATCATGACTAATGAGATTCTGTCAATAGTCAAGACACACTCTAGTCTTATGTATTAGTGTTGTCTATTTTTCTTTCCACAGTAACATCTGACTAGGGACATAATAAGAATATATGTACTCTCAACATTTGTATGATCTCATCGTTTAAGTCTTGCACTTGAAGACATACATCATCAAGTAACATCATTCTTTAGACATCTACTATTTATGTGTCATCATCTCATGAGTGAGGAAAACATAATAGACATAATTATGTTTACTATTATCAAATCAGGTATCTAATGCCACACTCCAATTATCACATGATTGGATCTCTAGGCATACATACCTACAAACTCCCACTTGCACTTAGAGCCAATCACCCACAAATCTTATTCCAAGTGATATGAACATGTATATCATGTTTCTGTTCCGCAAGCGCCTTTATAGTGGGTTAGTAATGTTTTATTCAAGTCAATATATTGCAAGTTTCACATCTCCTTGTTGTAAGACTACTCATATGAGACAAAAGTGTCATAGTGTGTTATCTGAAATTCCCATCCTAACCAATAGTTCCATTGTTTTTACACTATTTCTACCGTGTCACAAATAGTTTGGAACCTCCCACAAGTTCATCTATATGAACTTCTTGGTCCATACAATATCCTATGTTGTTCACATAACACATAGATACTCAACTTCTATTGTAGATTTAAACAACTATCATTAGCTCAGAACCTTTTCTAGCTTACAATTCTTATTTAAGGTCAAACATAATTTTAGATTTTGATCATTAATTTTATTTGTCATTTTGGAAGCACCCAAATCTTCCTTATTACCATAATCAAGGAACTAATCCTTCCAGTGCTTCTCAAGTACTTAAGGATGTTCTTATGGCATTGTAGTGACCTTCACTAGTATCTGATAGATACTCTCTCTCATCATGTCTAATACATATGAGATTTCTAGAAAGTACATATATCCTCTCATCATGTCCAATACATATATAATGGGATGAGTACATAGAGAATATATCCAATTACGTATGCATGTGGCATCTATTCATGTGTTCATGTTCTTCACAAGAACTAGGATACTGGCTCCTGAGACTAACTCCATGGAACATGAACACGTTCTCTCTCATTGAGTCCTGCATGTTGAACCCCTTCAACATTTTGCTAATGTATCTGCTCTTTCTTAGGTTGAGAAGATTTCTAGATGTATCTCTATAGATTTCAATTCCTATCACATATGAATCTTCACCTAAAACCTTCACATAGAAAGTCCTTTCTATGCCAGGTTTTAATACATGCAGGACAATGACATCATCTTACATCATTAAGTGGAATGTAAATACACTCCCACTAAATCTTTTGTAATCACATATCTCATCTTCATTCTGACTCAAGTCAAACTCTTTGGCTGTCTTGTCAAAATAGAATATTTCAACTCTCCAGAGATTGACCTTTGTAGCTTATGGACTTTATTTGCATTAATTGGATTTATAAAACCTTTAGGTTGTGTCACATACACATCCTCATAATTATTCCAGTTAAAGAATGATGATTTTAACATCTATATGCCAAATCTCATTAGTCATAACAAGTTGACACAACAAGCATGATCCTGGTGGATCTAGCCATGGTAACTGGTGAAAGACTTCATCATGTTCAACACCTTTAAATTGTTTGAAACTCTTTGCAACCATGCTAACCTTCCATGTTGGTATACTTTCAAAGTCCCAAATGCACACTATGGCTTTTACCCCTTTTGGTGGATCCAACTAGGTCATACCTTGTTGATTTATAAGGAGTCCATCTTTGATCTCATGGCCCTAAAGACATGCTTCAGATTATGGTTCCTCAGCAACTTCTAGCCAGATTGTTGACTCATCATGTATGATCAACTCACCGCCTTTACAAGTTATAAGATATCATAATCTTTCAAACTCAAGGCACGTTCTACTAGATCTATGTTGTTTTGAGTTACATTATGAACTTGAGACTCCACAACAACTTTTGATTCTCCTTATTCCTACTATACCTATTTAGGTTCAATGTTTTCTTATTTGTCTCAAACATTTCAGGTTTTACTTTTATTCCCAATAATTCCTTTGAAACTAACTTCTTCTTCGGGAATAGAACCATCAAGATCAACAAACAACTTTGTTGTTGGATTGGGATAAGATTAGTATTTTAACAAAATAACATTTAAGTGATTTGTGGACAAAGATTTTCAAGAAATTCTATTCTTATATAAGCTTTCAATCATAATCCTTTCAAGACATGTCAGGGTATCTCCCATGCCATATCTCATATGGCATCTTTTGAACCATTTTATACGGTACATCATTTTAGTGTAAAACATGTGCCAAAAAGAAAATTGGAAGATTAGCTATCTTTATTGATAAGCACACCATGGCTTCAACAAGGTGTAATTCCTTCTTTCTAATACATATCATGATACACTATCACTGTGTTTCAGGTGGACTCACCATGATACATTATCATGGTGTCCCAACAAGTAATCAAATTCTTGGTTTAAAATATCTCAACATCAATCACATCAAAGTATCTTAATAATTTTATTGAGTTAGTTACTCTTTTCATTCATAATCTCCTTGAACACTTCAAGAGGCCTTATACTTGTATTTCATTAAATACAAACTTCCATATCTACTGGTAGAATTAGTAAATATGATGGGGTACTTGTATCTACATTTAGCATTTATTTTAAAAGGTCTATATACATCGGTATGTATGAGCCCTAATTGAATAGTCGCTCTCCCATTACATCTAGTGAAGATGCTTTTGTCATATTGCCCAATAAATAAGACTTGCATGTCTCCATTGGTTCAATAACCAATAGAGTCTTGATAACCATCATATGGATTCTATAAATGCATTTCTCATTTATGTTCTATAGATGACAATGATATAGGTATTTAGAGTCACCAACGCATGCAGTATATGTACCATGCACATATTTGTCTTTAGAACTATCACATATAGTTTGTGAGACATAGGACATTTCCACGAAATATAAATTCTTGTCCATACAAGATACATGATTTTTTCATAAATGGAAGGCACATTATAGCAATTTGTTAATTTTATTACATGCCCATGAACGACAACATCCAACTATAGTGGTAACAACTCTTGCTCCACAATTTCTAGCTTGCTTCTTCTCAGGTCCTGAAGTAGAGATCTCTATTCTACATGAGATCCTCAATAAAGAGGATAGTTCCTTTCCAATGTCTAGACAGGTGACAATGTTGGCACTTTCTTTCCTCAATTATTTAAGTGAAAAGGACATATTCCTTTTGCACTTACCCCTCTCCATATATTGAGTGCAAAAGACTTGGACTTCAGCTTAGCCTTAGAACTCTTCTTAGCCTTGCCTTTTCCCTTGGACTCACTTTTGCTAATCACCGTTACAAAATTGTCCTTCTTTTTCCATGATTAGACATTAACTCAACATGCCAAGGATTTGATAAACTAACTATATGATTCAAGTAACAATTGTATAATCATATATGTGGTCAACTCTTGACCTAAAATAAATTCCAATCACTCCATATGCCCAATCATTTTGAGCACATAGGGCTCTATTGGATCTCCCTCTATTAGTCTACACTCATGTAACACTTTGGATACATTATACCTTTCTTTCTTTACATGATTCTTAATATGTGTTTCCATCTTAAGAATGTCCATGTTTTTCATGTTGTTCATGCAACTCGTAGTTCATACAAAATAACATAAGGTGTTTGATATCTGTGGCCTCATTGGCATGGTTCAAGTAAGCACCCATTTTCTCCTTAGGCACATTTGGAGTGGGTTCCTATAGATCTGGTCTTTCAAGGATATAGAGCTTTCTCTCACTAGTGAGAACATTTCTCAAAGTCCTAAATCAGATGTGTAAGTAAATCCCTTTTAGTCCTTCTCAAGAACTGAATAAGAACATTTATGTGTTTATCATTACATTCTACAAAGAAATGTTGCAACTTCTCAAAATATTTTTTATTTGTTGATTTGATAAGTTAACAGTATTATAGTCCTTTAATTAATTATCGCTCCCGCCATTTTATTCAAATTGATAACCCTCATGTATCAATTCAGAAGATTGCAGCGTACAACCTTCTAGTGAGCCAAGATCTAAAACTATTGAATTATTACCTAGACAATGCCAATGTCCACAACCAATTATTAAGGTAGCAAACTTGTGACAATTACATCTTATGCAATTCTTGGATAGATGATATGCACAACTCCTTGACATAGTCATCTGCATACCTTTGGTGCTTAATCCTATTAAGTACACTCAGTTAAACCTAACCCAAAAGCCAACATGACAATAATGCACCCCACTTGGTAGACCCACATTATTACCATCACACTTCCATGAGATAGACGGCGCACCACCCTTGGGGTGCCCATGCTTAATAGATCAAGCTTTTCATGTGTGTTGCTTATGGAAAGCATCTAAGACTTTATATTAGATTGACAGATTTTATATATAAATACATATACATATCCAATCACCACATACTTAGTACGTATCATATACATGATATAACCATAAACGAGAATATCCAATTATAAAACACACAAGTAGTGGTTATGGCCATACTATTATAATTCCTTGAAGCCACAAGGAATTACTACCACCTAGGGTCCACATCATATACAACCTATTTCTTTTGAAGATCTATGCTCGAACCAATCTAGGTTGATTAGTTCAACACTTCAACCGATCAGCTCGCCTCCTGGATGCTTGGTTGGGCTCTTGAAATGGTTGTTTGGTCTCAGGTTCAACTGATATCTAGAATCCTCCATCTGATTGGTTGGGCTACCAGTCGAGTAGTTCATCCACCTATGATCTTGCCTCCTCAGTTCTCCAGTCGATTGGTTCGTCTCACTATCCAATTTGTTCATCATATTTCGAACATCTTCTCACGATGATACATAAATTAAAACTATCCTATTTCTTATTACATTGTATAAGGGAAAACTGTGAGTTACATTGGAGGGGAAATAGGAAGAAGAGAATTAATTTACATTTAGAAAGGATAGAGAGGCTCGTTATGCAAAACTGGGATATAAACAAAAAATTAACAACCATGAACATGCACACACAAATCTAGGGATACTGGCTATAATCATGCTTCACATCTACCATCAAAACTAACTTTTAGGGAAACATATGTAAATTGCATATATATGCATATATATATATATTTATATGTATATATATGTATATATATAGTTTGTGGATTCGTATGTGGTATTTAATCGAATCTGCATATTAACCAGTTTAATATTCACATCATATGCAATAAAAATAAATCTTATCATATCAATTTAAATCTAGATACACCATAAATTTATGTGGCTCTAATACCACTATAGGGAAATCGGGGCGATAGATAAGGCAACGAAAACAAAAAATTTACAAGCCTGATTCCCCTTAACAGCAAGATCATGTGAACAACAATGTATCTAGTAAGGAAGGTAAAAAGAATAATACCTGGTCTTGGATCAAGTCCAGTAACAACTCTTGATACAATACCATACTTCTTATCTAAGAAACAACGAGCTTCTTCTTTAGGAAGCAACATGCTCCTTCTTCGGAAACACTAGAACAGTCGTCAGCAATGACCTCCTGGTCTGGCCACTGCAAATGGTAGTTGATGGAGTTCTCTTAGCTACAGAAGCCTCCCGCCTCTATAGAAGACCACGCTGACAATTGGGAACTCCACGTTGTGCTACCAGAGCCAACGAGAATGAGTTGTCCCTTTCAAATGTCAAACTGCCAGAGTTGATACACTCTCCCACAATTGTCTCTCCCTTGTTACCCTTCCCTTTATCAGGTAATACTTACTTGGGCTCTCTATTGGTCACCACAACTAGAGAGAGCAACAATTGTCAGAGCAACTATTATGTCTGAGAAGCCCCCAATACCCTTCTATATATAGGAGGTGGCTAGGGTAAGGGTTCCCAATCTGTGCGAGAGTCGAAAGGGTCAGATTCACAAATTTTCCAGAACCTATGCACGACAATCCATTCAATTCACATAGCCAACCGGTTGGAGAGAATTGGTTGTTTCGCATAGTGAACTGGTCATTTTGAGTAGTTTCTTGTTCTGAATAAAATTGGTAATCAATGCCTGACTAATGCTAAACATGGCATCAACATCAATCCTTGTTCCAATTGAATTGGAAATAGAATTGGGCAACCCAGGTGGTGAACTAGTTGTTTCACATAGTGAAATGATCATTTCAGTTTATGAAACATTCATTTCTCAAGTGAAATGGTCATTTCACATATCCAGTTCAGGTAAAGTTCAACCAGTATTGATTCCAATTGACCTAACACTCCAACCAGTCAGTTCAACACTTGCATTAGTTGGTTCAGAGTCTAGTCAGTCAACTTTTAACCTTAGTTGTTGAATTGAATACCTAAACACCTTTAGTAATCAAGTTAAGCACCATTCATGAGTATGCTCCTAATCCAAGTGAATCTTATGTGTGTGACCCTGTAGGTCCAAAATTACGTCGGCGGTGAATGTCCAAAACCAACTTATGGCATCACAACAGTGACATGTATCTAGCAACATATCATTGCTACTCAAGTAATTCAGAAGTTGGAGAACAACTTCACATCATTGCTACTCAAGTAATTCATAAGTTGGAGAACAATTTCAACCTACAATCTGTGATTAGTGTTACCGTGATAGTATAGTTCCTTTGTCTCTGATATCCTTATTGAACTTGAGTCATAGAATCTTCATCCTCTCAACATTGAATCTATCTTTCTTGAACTAGAGCAGACTATTTGATATGTATGTGAGTCACATATCACATATTGAATCACAAGAATACATACGTACATTTCTCAGTCTCTTTTATCAAGAGGACCTAGATATCAATCTACTATAGGAGGGACAAATCCCATCTACATCACTCACACTCAATCCCCATGTGTCACAATTCACCCGAGCATCACCTTTATGGCAACCCTTATTCAGGATCATAGTGTGATGATGTCAAAGTACATGAACAATATGTGATGAATGTAGTGACTTCAGGTCTAAGAACCACAATCGCCGCTATCACTATGAGAGTTGATTCTGACTACCATTCCATGGTCTCAATGTATCACTCTCATGGTGGGTCTGTCTGATACACTGTTCTCTAACATGTACATGTGTGCTTGACTTGATATCACATCATGACTAATGAGATTCTGTCATTAGTCAACACACTCTAGTCTTATGTATTAGTGTTGTCTATTTTGCTTCAACAATAATATCCGACTAGGGATGTAACAAGAATGTATGTACTCTTAGCATTTGTATGATATCATTGTTCAAGTCACACACTTGATGACATACATCATTGAGTAACATCATTCTTTAGACATATACTATGTATGTGTTATCATATCATGAGTGAGACAAACATAATAGATAAAATTACCTTTATTATTATCAAACCAAGTATCTAATGACACACTCCAATCATCACATGATTAGCTCTTTGGCAAGACATACCAACAGACTCCCATGTGCACTTCGAGACAATCACCCACAAATCTTATTCTAAGTGATCTTAACATGTCCATCATTTTTCTTCCACGCAAGTGCTTCTATAGCGGGTTAGCAATGTTTTCTTCAAGTCAGTATATTGCAAGTTTCACATCTCCTTATTATATGAGTACTTGAATGCGACAGAAGTGTTGTGGTATGCTATCTGAGATTCCCATCCTAACCAATAGCTCCATTGTTGTCACAATATTTCTACCGTGTCATCAATGGTTTGGAACCTCCCACAAGTTCATCTATATGAACTTCTTGATCCATAAAGTATCATTTGTTGTTCTCATAACACAAAGATACTCGACTTCTATTGTAGATTTAAACAACTATCATTAGCTCAGAACTCTTTCCAGCTTACAGTTCTTGTTGAAGGTCAAATAGAATTTTAGATTGTGATCATTAATTTTATTTGTCATTTTAGAAGCTTGTAGTGGTGTAACTTTTACACCCAACTCTACCTTATTACCATAATCAAGGAATTAAACCTTATAGTACTTCTAAAGTAATTAAGGATGTTCTTATGGAATTTTAGTGACCTTCACTAGTATCTAACAGATACTCTCTCTCATCATATCTAATACATACAAGATTGCTATATAAGTATATATATATCCTCTCATCATATCCAATACATATGAGATAAAGAGATGAGTACATACATGATAGATCCAATTGTGAATGCATGTGGAATATGTTCATGTGTTCTTATTCTTCCCAAGAAATAGGACACTAGGCTCTTGAGAGACTAACTCCATGAAACATGGACAAGTACTATCTCATGGAGTCCCGCATGTTGAACCCCTTCAGCATCTTGCCAATGTATGTGCTCTTTCTTAGGTTGAGAATCTTTCCAGATCTATCTCTATAGATCTCACTCCTATAACATAGGATGCTTCATCTAAACCCTTCTTAGAGAAGGTGCTTTCTATGCTAGGTTTTAATACATGCAAGGTAAGGACATCATTCCCCATAAGTATCTGGAATGTAAATGTGCTCCCACTAAATCTTTTGTAATCACATATTTCATCTTCAATCTGACTCAAGTCAAACTCTTTAATTGTCTTATCAAATAGAATATTCCAAATCTAAGATGCTTGCTTCAATGATTGACCTTTGTATCTTATAGACTTTATTTGCATTAATGGATTTATAAAACCTTTAGGTTCTTTCACGTACACATCCTCATAATTATTCTAGTTAAGGAATGTGGTTATAACATTCATATGACAAATCTTATTAGTCATAACAAGCTGCAACAACAAGCATGATCCTAATGGATCTAACCATGGTAACTGGTGAAAGACTTCATCAAGTACAACATCGTTAACTTGTTTGAAACTCTTTGCAAACAAACTAACCTTCCATGTTGGTCTCATTTCAAAGTCCCAAATGCAAACTATGGGTTTTACCCCTTCAGGTGGATCCGGCCAAGTCATACCTTATTGGTTTACATGGAGTCCATCTTTGATCTAATGGCCCTCAAGCCATGCTTTAGATTTTGGTCCTTCAACAACTTCTAGGTAGATTGTTGACTCATCATCTATAATCAACTCACTACCTTTATGAATTATAAGATATCATAATCTTTCAAATGCCAGGCATGTCTATGAGGTTTTGTGTTACATAAGGAACTTGAGATTCCACAACAACTTGTGATTCTCCTTGTTCCTATTGTACCTCTTTAGGTTCAATGTTTTCTTATTTGTCTCAAATATATTGAGTTCTACTTTTACTCCCACTGATTCCTTTGGAACTAAGTTCCTCTTCAGGAATACAACCATCCATATCAACAAGCAACTTTGTTGTTGGGTTGGGATAAAAGTAGTATATTAACAAAATTATATATATATGATTTTTGGTCAAAGCTTTTCAAGAAACTATTTTCTTATATAATCTTTCAATCCTAATCCTTATAAAGACATATTGGGACATCTCCCATGCCATATCTCATATGGTGTCTTTCAAACCATTTTAGATGGCACATCATTTAAGTGTAAAATATGTGCGAAAAAGGAAAATGAAAGATTATCTAGATTCATTTATAATCGCACCATGACTTAACAAGGTGTGATTCCTTCTTTCTGATACACTCTCAGGATACACTATCATTGTGTTTCAGATGGAGTCACCATGACATTATCATGGTCTCCCAGAAGGTACTCAAACTCTTGGTTTAAAATATCTCAACATCAATCATATGGAAGTATCTTAATAATTTTAGCAAGTTAGTTAGGTACTTCATTCATAATCTCCTTGAACACTTCAAGAGGTCTTATACTCATATTTCATTAAATACAAACTTCCATATCTACTAATAGAATCAATAAATACAATGAGGTACTTGTAACTACCTTTAGCATTTATTCTAAAAGGTCTATATACATCAGTATGTATGAGCCCTAATAGAATAGTCATTATCCCACTACATATAGTGAATATGCTTTTGTCATATTGACCAATAAGTAAGACTTGCATGTCTCTATCGGTTCAATAACCAAAAGAGTCTAGATAGCCATCATATGGATTCTAGAAATGCATTTCTCATTTATGTGCTCTAGATGACAATGCTACAGGTATTTAGAGTCACCAAGTCATGTAGTATATGTATCATACACATATTTGTCTTTAGAACTATCAAGTATAGTTTGTGAGACATAGGGAATTTCCATGAAACATAAACTCTTGTCCATACAAGATACATGATGTTTTCATCAACGGTAGGTACATAATAGCAATTCACTAATTTTATTACATGACCATGGATGACAACATCTAGCTATAGTGGCAGCAACTCTACTCTGCACTATTTCTAGATTACTTCTTCTCACGTCCTAAAGTAGAGATCTCTATCTCCTTCTTCTTCCTGAGATCCTCTATAAAGAGGATAGTTCCTTTCTAATGTCTAAACATGTGAAAATGGTGGAACTTTCTTTCCTTAATTATTTAAGTGAAAAGGACAAATTCCTTTTGCACTTACCCCTCTCTATATATTGGTAAAAAAGACATGAACTTCAGCTTAGCCTCAGAATTCTTCTTGGCCTTGCCTTTGCCCTTGGACTCACTTCCACTGATCACCATCACAGATTTGTCCTTCTTCTTCCATGCTCGACATTAATCAACACACCAAACATTTGATAAACTGACAATATGATTCGGGTAACAGTTGTATAATCATATCTGTGGTCAACTCTTAACCTAAAAGAAATCCCAACCACTCCTTACACCCAATCATATAGAGCACATGGAACTCTACTGGATTTCCCTCTGTCATTTTGCACTCATATAATGCTTTGGAGACATTATACCTTTCTTTCTTTACACAATTCTTAAGATGTGTTACCATCTCAAGAATGTTCATGTTTTTCATGTTGTTCATGCAACTAGTAGTTCATACAACATATCATAAGGTCTTTGATGTATGTGGAATCATTGGCATGCTTCAAGAAAGCATCCACTTTCTCCTTAGGTGCATTTGGAGTAGGTTCCTCTAGCCCTAGTCTTTCAAGGACTTAGAGCTTTCGCTCATTGATGAGACGCTTCCCAAAGTCCAAAACCAGATGTGGAAGTAAATCCTATTTAGTCCTTCTTAAGGAATGATCACAATAAGAAAGTTTTTGTGTTTGACATTAGATTCTACAAAGAAATATTGAAACTTCTCAAAATATTTTTGATTTGTTTGATTTTATAAGTTAATGATAATACTTAATCCTTTAATTAATTACCACTTTCAAATTTATACCCCTCATGTATCAATTCAGAAGATTGTAACATACAATCTTCTAGTGAGACGAGTCCAAAACAAGTGAATTATTACCCAGCCAATGCCATTATCCATAACTAATTATTAAGGTAGGCAACTTTTTCCAATTATATCTCATGCAATTATTGGATAGATGATATATGAAACTCCTTTCCATAGTCAACTGCATGCCTCTGGTGCTTGATACCATTAAGTACACTCAATTAAGCCTGACCCAAAAGCCAACACGATAATAATGCACCCCTCTTGGCAGGCCCACATTATAACCATCACACTTTGATGTGCTAGACGGTGCACCACCCATGGGGTGTCCACGCTTAGTCGAACAAGTTTTTCATGTGTGCTGCTTTTGGAAAGCATTTAAGATTTAACATTATATTGAGGGATTTTATATATAAATACATATACATATCCAATTAACATATTGTTAGTACTTATCATATACATGATATAACCACAAAGGAAAACATCCAATTATAATATATATAAATACATATACATATTCGATTAACATATTGTTAGTACTTATCATATACATGATATAACCACAAAGGAGAACATCCAATTATAAAACACACAAGCGATGGTTATGGCTATACTACTGTAATTCCTTGGAGCCACAAGGAATTACAACCACCTCGGGTCCACATCATATACAACCTGATGTTGATGAAGAATGCTTGAACCAATCTTGATTGATCGGTTAAACACTTGAATCGGTCAGATCACCTCCTGGGCGCTCGTTTAGGCTCTTGAAACGGTCATCTAGTCTTAGGTTCAACTAATGTATGGACTCCTCTAGTCGATTGGTTGGGCCACCGATTGATCGGTTCATCCTCTTGTCGTCTTGCTTCCTCAGTCCTCCAGTCGATCGGTTTGTCTCACAAACAGGTCGGTTTGTCTTGTTTACAACATCTTCTCATGATGAAACATAAAATAAAACTATGATATTTCTTATCACATTGTATAAGAGAAAATCTCAAGTTACATTCAAGGGGAAATAGGAAGAAGAGCATGAATTTACATTTAGAAAGGAGAGAGAGGCTCGGTATGCAAACCAAGATATAAATAGAAATAAACAACCACAACCATGCACATATAGATTTAGGGTTATTGGACACACCATGCTTGACATCTACCATCAAAACTAACTTTTAGGGCAATGCATGTAAATTGCATATATATATATATATATATATATATATATTAGTTTGTGGAGTTATATGTGGTATTCAATTGAATATGCACATTAACCAGTTTAATATTCACATTGTATGCAATAAAAATAAGTTTGATCATATCAATTTATATCTAGATACACCATAAATTGAGGTGGATCTGATACCACTGTAGGGAAATCAAGGTGATAGATAAGGCAGTGGAAACAAAAAATTTAAAGCTCGATTCCCCTTAACATTAAGATCGCATAAACAACAATGTAACTAAGAAGGAATGTAACATGAGTTATACTTAGTCCTGGAGCAAGTCCAATGACAACTCTTGATGCAGTAGCGTGCTTATTCTTTAGGAAGCAACATACTCCTTCTTCAGCAGCACTCGAATAGTCATCAGCAACAACCTCCTGGTCTGGCCACCACAGATAGTGGTTGATGGAGTTCTCCTTGAGGCAGAAACCTCCCACCTCTAGAGAAGTCCACACAGACAACTGGGAACTCCATGTTGTGCTACCAGAGACAACATGAAGGAGTTTTCCCTTTCAAATGTAAACATGCTAGAGTTGATACACTCCCCCAAAACAATCTCTCCCTTGTTCTCCCTCCCTTTATTGGGTAGGACTTGCTCGAGCTCTCTATTGGCTACCACAAACAAAGAGGAAAACAATTGACAAAGCAACTATTGTTCTGAGAAACCCCCAATATCCCTCTATTTATAGGAGGTGCTAGGGTCAGGGTTCCCAATCTATGCGGGATTCAAATGGGTCGGATTCATGAATTTTTTGAAAACACATGCACGACAAGTAGGTCATTTCTAATAGAAAACTGGTTGTTTCATGAGTGAACCAATCATTTTGTGCAATTTCCTATTCTAAATCAAATTGGCAATCAATGCCTGATTAATAATAAACATGGCATCAATATCAATCCTTGTCCCAATCGAATTGGCAACTGAACCGGGCAACCCAGTTGGTGAACCGGTTGTTTCACATAGTGAAATAGTCGACGGTAGTTTCACAAGTGAAATGGTAGTTTTACATGTCTAGATAAGGTAAAGTTCAACTAGTATTTATTCCAATTGACCTGACACTCCAACCAGTTGGTCCAAGACTTGAATCAATTGGTTCAGAGTCTAATCAGTCAACTTCTTAATTGTTTAATTAAATATCTAAACACCTATAGAAATAAAGTTGAACACCATTCATGGATATAATTCTATTCCAAGTGAATCCTATGTGTGTGACCTTATAGGTCCAAAATTATGTTGGCAGTGAATGTCCACAACCAACTTATGGCATCACAAGCAATGAGTGGTATCTAGCAACACATCATTGCTACCCAAGTAATTTAGAAATTTGGAGAACAATTTCAAAACATGGAATCATGATCCTCTCAACGTTCAATCCATGCTCCTTGAACTAGAGCAGACTGTCTCAGATGCATGTGAGTTCACATATCACATATTGAATCACACGAGTACGGTAGCACATTTCTCAGTCTCGCTTATCAAAAGGCATTGGATATCAATATCCATTAGGAGGGACAAATCTCATCTACATCACTCACACTCAATCCCAATGTGTCACAATGCACCCGAGCATCACCTTTATGGAAATTCTTATTTAGGATCACAATGGATGATGTCAAAGTGCATGAATGACATGTGATGAATCTAGTGACTTCAGGTCTAAGAACCAAAATCACCACTGAGAGTTTATTTTGACTACCATTCCATGGTCTCCATGTATCACTCTCATGGTGGGTCTTTCCATTACACTATTCTCTAACATGTACCTATGTGCTTGACTTGATATCACATATTATAACTAATGAGATTTTGTCATCAGTCAACACACACTCTAGTATTATGTATTAGTGTTGTCTATTTTTCTTCCATAGTAATATCCGACTAGGGACATAACACAAATGTATGTACTCTTAACATGTGTATGATCTCATTGTTCAAGTCACACACTTGAAAAAATATGTCATTGAGTAACATCATTCTTTAGACATCTACTATGTATATGTCATCATCAAATGAGTGAGACCAACATAATAGACAAAATTACCTTTACTATTATCAAATCATGTCTCTAGTGCCGCACTCCAATCATCACATGATTGGCTCTTTGGGCATACATACCAACAATTATAAAAACATTATTTGTCAAATATGAGCTCATGAGTTCATCATAGTCAAAATTGACTGGCACAATAGTTGCCCAAACATGATTGCATGGTATATTTCACTATTGAGGATAACAAAAATTGGACTCACTAGTACCATATGGCTGTATTTTTACTTGAAAATTATGTCCATTCATGTCATCAACAAGCTGCTCATCATTTTTCATGTGAAGAATAACTCTTGGGGTTGTACATGTTAGTGGACTATAAAACATGTCTCATATAGGTGGCTATGAAATTTGTGCCCCTTATTCGCACATTTTGTCTCTTCATTACACCTCGTCACCCACATGATCCATAATGATACTATGTGGAAACAATTAGTGTATGTATTAGTAAAACTCTAGAACCTTTTGAGACCCCATTTATAGATTCTACATGATTGCTAGTCAACAACACATATATGTTACCTCTATCTAATGTGCGAGACTACAATATAGTATTTTCCAACATCAAATATTTCTTAGCAGTTGGATCGATGGTATGCATATTAGACGATCAAATTCAAGTTCATCTATTGTAGATCCCAAACTCCATATGAGTGCCTTTATTTTTGTGATTTGAAATCTTTTTGGAATTTCTCACAATGATATAAAAAGCAATATCAACGTTGAGCCCACTAAAACTTGCTTTCAATAGCTGGAAAAATCCACTCATCCTATCAAAAATAACAGATAGATCTAATATATGTGTAAAGGATGGAACTAATGTTTGTAGAGAAACAAAGAACCACTCCCATGAATCAATGCTTTCTGACTCCACAATAAAAAGTGAGTGGAAATACACCATTATCAACATCTATGACACATTTCAAAAAGAAGAGTTCCCTTATATTTTCTAAGAAGGAATGTACCATCAATAGTAATAGCATATTTACAATATACCCATCATGCAATAGCTAGACTGGATGTCCAAAACACTCACTTGAATCTATGAATCCTTGTATTCATAGGGTATACTCATCCACATGGTAGGTATATATCAGCCCTGACATATATAATGATGAGATATTAAGAAAGACGATAAATGTGATATGATGCTTCCCAATCTCCAACTTTTTCTTTTTCTTTATCTTAAAGTTTCATATACTTATCCCTAAGAACCAAAATGAGCCATTTTCTCTCCACCACTTCCCTCCTTCTCCCAAACTCGTTCTCCCTCTGTGCTTCTACGAATTTTACTGTCCAAGGAAGAAGAAAGTGGGGATCTTCTTGGAAAAAGAATCTAGGGTTGCAATTGATTTCTTTTTTGGGCTTAAAAAGCTTCCTTCTAGTGATCTTGATATAAAAGAGTAAGAATCCCCTTGTTCCCTCTGTTTATTTCTTTGTTATCCTTTCTCCTACCTTTATACAGGTCGAAACCTTGCTTTTCCATGGTAGAAATTGCTCTAAAGCTCTAAAACCCTACCTTTCATGCTCCTTATACTTAGGGTTTGCTCATTTGATGAAGAAAGGTGCTAGATGGACGAGTTTACAACTTATGATTGGATTTACTACCCTACCTGCTCGAGTTTTCTTCTATTTGGGATTTAATCTTCTCATTAGAGGCAAGTTTTATAACTTTCTCCATGTTTATTGCTTACCAAAAGCTTTCTAGCACATGTTCTTGCTTGAAAATGATGATCCATGCGCTAAAAAGCTATGCTTGACTTGGATTTCGATTTTTATAATGTTCCCTATTCTAATTTCAGTTCTAGATGAACATGTATTCATGTGTACATTATTCCTAAGGTATAATATGACTTGGATCAGGTTGGTTTGACAACCAATGGTGCTAAACACCTATCAACCAATGATCAATTTTAGGGTTTAAAGTTGATTTCTTCTGTAAACACATGACTCAACGGTGGTACCATTGCAACAAGTGATGGTGTTGTCTTAATGGAAACTAATGGTGGTGACCAAGGGTGTCAATTGACATTCACCCTTTAGGTCAGGTTTTGGCCTAATTATAAGCTTGATGATTAACAACTAAATACCCTAATGATGTTATCAATCAATGATGATATTAGTTTGATATTCGACGGTGATTAATGAATATAGTGTTGATCTAACAACCTATGGTGACTTAATGGTCACTAATGATGATGTATTAGGTCTCCAAAACCTATGGTGAGTTAATCATATAGTTGTAGCATCAGTTAAGCCTTAAACTAATGGTTTCTTGGGTCACTTGATGCAATGGTCAGACCTATACTGTAATTGATGGTTTTAACATATGAACTTGACCCAATGGTCAAGATCTAATGTTTATTCCTCTAATAAAGTGGAATGATGGCTAATGTAATATGTTGGTCCAAATAATGTGATTTACATGGTTTCCTTTATATGATCAACTTAAGGAGCTTACTTGTTGACAATGGATGGCTTGTTTTAAATGAACAGTCAACTGTGGGTTTTATCCTACTCTCAACAGAACACTTATTGTTGTTAATCAAAGGATGTCTAGGGTTAAATGGTGACTGTGACACCCTACCATCACACAGACAACAAGATGACACGTGAAAACATGCGGAACCACATATTACTGAAAACACAGGTAAATTAAAACTGATTGTGGAAAGCATACATATCAAGAGAGAACTTTTGCATCCAGATCCTGCAGAGAAATATGTTATAAAAATATTACAAGCTTTGATATGTCCACATCTTATCGAAACCATCTGTATTGTCAGCACTAGAGTTCATCACCTATTTATACATACATAATGGGCCACATACGACCAGCAGCAGGATATACCAAAATTACAACAGCTAGTCACCGTGAAACGTCGTCGAACACCTCTGAGGACCTGAGAGTATAGGGATGCTCTAGGACTCTACTACAAAACCACCAAAATAGCAGCATGTCCATCTCTTTCCTTCTACTGCTCTTCTTGCTGCTCGGCCACAACCTCAAGACCACCACCACATCTAGATCGACCACCTAAAAAGGTTGTAAACTAGTGGGGTGAGACACATAGTCCCAGCGAGAAACATAACTCCCCACCGAAACTATAAAACCTTAGAAGATTAAAGCAATAAAAGTAGATAACTGATAAAGCATATAACAAGAGCAGTATACTGAGCCAGACCATTATCCCCATCATTCTTACCAAGATATCCAGGAGGCATATTGTAACATCCCTGACCTGGGTTATGATTTAACCCTAGGTGTTTTGATTAAGAAAGATGATTATATGCTTAAATCTTATCTTTTGAAAAGTGATTAGGTCTCAAGAGGAACCTATGTTTCAATTTTGGTCCTATTTGAACAATGTTGAAACAATGTTTGCTTATTTTGGACTAAAGTGCAAATTACCCAAGTTGAGGGGTTAACTTGCAAATTGCACATGATAAGATGTTCCTCTGATGTTGTGACATCATAAGAATAAATATAATGTAGTGGTATGGTTTTCCCAAGCCTGGACACCAAGATAGAGCTTGTTGGACAATGTTGTGCATTAAAACCTAGTTTTGGAGTAAAGTGCAATTTACCCAAAATATAGGGTTCAATATGCAAATTACCACTTCAACAAGGTCCCTAATGTTTCTTAGCATCATTTAGAGCAAATAAAATGAGAGGGACTCCTCATTTGAATTAAGTTGTAGGAGAGAGAATCTTGACATTAAAATAATCAAGAATAATGCCTAATTGAAACCCTAATTCGATTTAGGGCAAAAATGAATAAAAATAATTGAAGGGATTTCAACCAAAATGTTTTGGGTTGATTTTGAATAAGGATGGACGTTCCTTTAAAAAGATAAGGAATGAAAATATCTTAAGTAGGTGAAATTCCACTCACCTTTTTATAAAGAAAAGTAATATCCACTCACATGTGGGATATTATATTATAAGCATTAAGGTGCTTAATTTGCTTTTCTTTAAATTGAGGATAATGAAGGAGAATTAAAGGCAAGGAAGGTGCCTCGTACCCAAGGTAGTTGAGGGGAAAGAGGCGGCCACTTTATTGGGATTAATTGGATTTTTATAAGGCATTTTCTCTCTCATCAATTTCCTTATAAAAGTGCCATTTCCAAGCCCAAACCAAGGCCTTTTCGGATTTCTTTCTTCCCCTTGCTTGCAAAACCGACCAAGGAGCTAGGGAGGAGCAGGGAGCACGTCCTCAACCTGTTGGTAAGCCCTTGACCTTCTTGGGAAAACGGGTTCAAGACCGTTTGAGTGAGTTGACCAAGCGTTGACCGTTTGGGATTCCTGTTCATAATGATGTTGGTTAATGACCCTCCAAATTTGAGGGGTTAACTTTAAAGGAATCATAGGTTGAAGGCTAATCAATTAGGAAAACCGAATTGGATTAAGTGCTGATTTTCAACCTGATTAACTTGACCTGCTTGGGAAAATGGGTTCAAGACCGTTTGCGTGAGTTGACCAAGCATTGACCGTTTGGGATTCCTGTTCATAATTATGTTAATTAATGACTCTACAAACTTGAGGGGTTAACTCCCAAGGAATCGTGACTTGAAGGCTATACAATTAGGAAAACCCTAATTGAAAACAGTGCTGAAATTCCAATGAGTTAAGTTGAGATTTTGGGTTGATTAGCCCAAACGGGTTCAAGACCATTTGGGGATCATCCAAACGGGTTCAAGACCATTTGGGGATCACCCCAAGACCGTTTGGAGGTCTGGGGTCAAGTATAGTTGATCAATTGAAGGTCCAAAGGTACCAAATCATACTGCAACTCAATGCTGATTTGTTGATCAACTCGATAGACCAATCCATGATGATTTTTCACTAAAGTCCAAAGGTTGGATGAGCCAAACGGTCTCAAGACCGTTTGGAGCTCATCCAAACGGTCTCAAGACCGTTTGGTGGTCACCCAAGACCGTTTGGAGGTCTAGGGTTGAGTATGGTTAGGTGTTTGAAGGTATAAAGGTACTAAGCTGATATACAATGCAATGTTGATTTGGTGATCAATCCAATGAACCAAACCCCAATTGGAATGCTTAGATTTGAGTGATATGATGGGAAAACGGTCTCAAGACCGTTTGGAGGTCATCCAAACGACCTCAAGACCGTTTGGGGTCAGGTCATACCCAATTTGGATGATGGTTCAATGGTTTCAAAGCAACTAGTCTTACATTGATTAGTGTTGTTGAATCATCAATTCCAAACCCTAATTCAATTGAATCAAACCCTAATTGATGATCAATTGAGGGTCAAATTAGTCGAAGGTTGACTTATCAAACTCAATTGAAGTATGAATATAGGTCCAATTGATGATTGGTTCCATGAATTCAATGATTGAAGGAATCAACATTGGAAACCCTAATTCAATTGGATACCTCATGTTATTGAAGGTCCAATTGATCAAACCTTTTTGGAAACCTAATGTAATTATGTGAGAGATAGCTTAATGGTACTAATTAAGAATGCTTAACGAATGCATGGATCCAATACATGATGAAAACCCTAATTGAGGTTGATTCCATGTATAACCCTAATAAGAGGTTGTCTACATGTGAAATCACTAATTAGGATGAATAGTAAACCCTAGTTGAGGGTGTATCCAAGTGAAACCCTAGTTGAGGGTGTATCCATGTGAAATCCTAATTGAGGGTGATTTCATGAGAAACCCTAATTGGGAATGATTAGTAAACCCTAATTATGGGCAATGTGATAGGAAATCCCTAATGAAGGGTGATGCTATATACAATCTCTATTCTAAAGAAGGGAGATGGTATGTGAAACCCTAATCCCTAATGAAAGAATAGAATTCATACTTGAATATGATTTATGAAATGAACCCATGTGGCACGACCGTGCAAGGTAGCACGACCGTGGTGGATTCACTTTGCACGACCGTGCAAGGTAGCACGACCGTGGTGGATTTCACTTTGCACGACCATGCAAGGTAGCACGGCCGTGGTGGCTTCCCTTTGCACGGCCGTTCTTGGTTACACGGCCGTGGTGCTCTATGCTTGACTTAGAGCTGAATTGAAAGTGACCTAACATGGTCATTTTGTTAATTTCCAACCTAAGGATGAGAGAGAAACTCATACCTTGTGATGATAATCATTTAATGATACATGATGAATGTAATAAGTATGAATGAATACTTAGGATATCAATGAATGCCCCAGAGGTATGGAATAATGTATTAAGGGTTGGACAGATAATGAGATCATGAACTCTTTATTAATGAGAAATGGGGAATCCTAACCCTAATTTGGGTAAAGGGAATGAAAAAGCCCTATTTGATAGTAAACCCTAATTCCTAGTAGAGGAATAATGGTGTTATTATCACATCACATGATGTGATGAATATCTTGTATGACTGTTATCATGCCTAATAACCATACAAATATTATGAGATGATGTATATAGCTAGTGTGAGCTGTGAAATTTATATAATAAATGTTGATTGGCATTATGTGCCTTAATGTTGTTGTTGCTTAGTAAAAGAAGCAATATGCATGGACTTTTATGAGTCACATGAGTAAGTTGTTACCTAGTGAGAGGTGACAAGATATTTCATGGCCTTGTGAGCCAGGTGTGATGCATGTGTAACAAGTATCATGAATGCCTTGGTCAGATGACCTGAAGGTGATAGTTACCTGAACTTGTATAATAATGCTCAATGATGAGTTAAGGGTTTGAATACCCAGAACCATATGATTATGGTGATGAGAAAGTGAAGGGATGATAATTCCCAGTATTGAAATGAGGGACTGAGTTCCCAGGGTCTTTGAAAGACTGATAAATATCTGATAAAAGTAGTACATGTCTCTTTATAGCATTGTTGTAATAAGTTATGTTTGAGAACTTGGCTGATGCTAAAAGAATATGAGAATGTACTTAATAAATCAAGTGAAATCTATTCATGTAGTGCTCTGACCATAGAACCATCATCGTCAGGAATAGGTGATGGTGAAACGGGTGCCCGCGGCAAAACCCGGAGCACATATTTTGAATATGTGGGGGTAAATGGGCGAAAATATCCTTACGTCCTCTTGAAGAGATTGTTGGAAGGTAAACAAGAAACCTCTCAATCTTTCATGAATATGTTGGGATGGATGTATCATGAATCTCCCAATGATACTTAATGTCGGATCGAGGAGATAAACAAGAAATCTCTCGATTGGCGATGAGAGTGCAGTTGACGCTGTAACTCTGTAGCGAAGGTGCCAGAATACCCTGGCTAGCTAGTTAGCAGAGACATGAAATGTCCTGCATGTGGTCTCGTACTGACCGAGACAGATGAGGTCATAAGAATTCGGCTCTTTTGATGACCTATGTATGGTACCGAGGCGATTTTGTAATGGTCGGTTGGAGTATGAGCGGTATATCTCATCTCCTCAGAGCATAAGTGTGATTGTAAAATGTAATCAACCGTATAGCATGTTTGCTTAAGGATTGAATACGGAGATTCATTGGCTGATGTTGCATTTCTTTGTGCATTCCTTAGCGGATAAATGTTATTTATGTTTCTTTATATTCTCTACAAAGTAGACAGATGAATTACTTATCTACCATGGGTAGATGCAATACTCTCCTTGAGAATAGGAGATTATCTTATTCTGTTCTATGATGAATAATTCTTCCTGATCAGGTAAAAGTAACCCCTGCTCAGTTTTAATTTAATAAACTGCAATAACAATGTTTTGGCGGAGAGTTATATCTCTCACTGGGGCAAATTTTCAATTGTCTCACCCCCGTGGGAAACATTTTTAGGTATGCATGGGAGGCAGGGCAGGAAATCCCTAAAATTAGAAAAAGAGCAGCAACAACAACAACAACAAGGACAACAATCAGATCTCAGGTGGAGATATTGTCTGTCAAGTCATTTAGATAGTAGTCCTATGTGTCGTCTCTGTACTCTCAGGTCCTCAGAGTTTTAAATGATTCAATCGGAGTTTTGGCATAGTGCCTCAAAGTTTTTATACCGCCTGTGTATATTTGTAACAGGGCAATCAATGTTGTAATACTTAAAAAGGAATTGTACAGGCTGTGTACATGTAAACCAGGATGAAATGGAAACACTTTTGTTCTTGGTTAAAGAGTTTTCCTGTGAATGGATCTCTTTGAAAATTTTTTAAATTTTAAGTGATTTTTAGTAATTCCGCTGCAAATAATTTGCTTCTGCATTAGTTAATCCTGTTTTCACGAGACGGTCGTTTCAATTAGTGGTATCAGAGCTCTAGGTTCGCTGAGTCTACAGAGACATAGGACTAAGTTGTTGAGTCTGTGTTAGTGTCCTCCAGTATACCCTATAATGATTTCTGCTTGTGCAGAGAAAGGGTAAAGTTTAAAATGACTGGAGAGCACAAGGAACACATTGCTAAGGGCAATGTTGTTGCACCAAGAAGAGGTGCAAGGGATCATGCAAGAATAGAATGAGTGCCTGAGAATCCCCATTAAGATCTGATCAGGATAGAGAATCCTATGATCATGCTCTTGTTGGGTAGATTAGGGCAACAGTAATGCATATGAGTGGACTGTATGCTAGGCTTATAACCTAGGTAATCAATCCTTAATATAGAAAGCTTGATCTTAAAATGAGTTCCTAAATGACTTAGTCATGTTGGAACAAGGGAAAATATGGAAAAGATTAACTTATGGCAAGAAAGTAGACTCTGCCATGAGCTTAGACATATAATAAATATGTGATGGCAGTGCCCAAGAAGGGGCAATAAGCTGAGAAGTAGGTGATGATCTCTATAATTTTAGAGACATTTGCCTAATGGTTCTAAAAAGCCAAGGTTTTTGGTACAAATAGTGCAATAAATGCCTAGTGTACCAGGGCAGCAACCCCTAAGTAAGTGTAAAGGTCTTAACCTTTCACCTGTAAAATTCCATGGCTTAGTTTATGCTTCAGTAATAAGACTAATAAGACCATGATGTGAGGAAAAGATATGTTATAAATGTGTACATGTTGAGTACACTAAACCCTTTTTGTTATAAAAAGGAGGATTGTTGATATTGTTTTCCCCATTGGTTGCTATATAGGGAAGAAATGATGAGAACTAGAATTTGAATTCTGTTCAGTATTCTTTTAAATGCTCTATATTGATCTTACCTCCATGAAAGAGGAAGAGGTATAGAAGAGATGCCTGGATAAAATCCAGGGATGTTAAATCTTATGTTATGGTAATATGAAAAGAAAGGAATATGATAGCATGTAAGTGCATACTACTTGATCTCAGTACTTGTAAACCCTGATCAGGTGTACAACTATTGATGATAAAGTGAGTATGGAAACTCTTAGATTGATATCTTTTTGATTGCCCTGATCAAGCAATCATTCTGATACAATCTAATGAGTATCATGAAATTGGAAATATGATATGGATAAATGTATCATATCTTAAGAACAAGAAAGAAGGATCTGATAGGAATTCAGATCAGTATGTGTATATGAGGAAGTAAAAGTATGACCCTCATATGATGAGAAAGAGAACAAGGGAAGTGATCCCTGTTCTATAAAGTTGTAAATATGATAAAAGAAAGATGAGTATATGATGTGTATTCAACACATGTGACTGATACCAAGGTAAGAGATTCTGTTATCTGAGAATTATTAGATGATTTAGATTGGCTACCTGGAGTGGTCAACTATGAAATCAGTCTGATTATATAAAATGATATGAACATCATATGTTAGGGGTTTATGCTTTGCATAAACATAACAACTAAATATGTCTTTAAGATAAGTTCTCAATTGACTCTATGAGAATATTGTGTGAAGGAACTTTGCGCTGATCAAAGTTCTATGATGTTTCCATAACAATGAGGTGTTATGAAGAGACATGATGATATGATGAATGAATAATATCTGTTTCCTTTATTTGGGATTTCGGGGATGAAATCCTTGTTAGGGGTTTATAATTTGTAACATCCCTGACCTGGGTTATGCTTTAACCCTAGGTGTTTTGATTAAGAAAGATGATTATATGCTTAAATCTTATCTTTTGAAAAGTGATTAGGTCTCAAGAGGAACCTATGTTTCAATTTTGGTCCTATTTGAACAATGTTGAAACAATGTTTGCTTATTTTGGACTAAAGTGCAAATTACCCAAGTTGAGGGGTTAACTTGCAAATTACATATGATAAGATGTTCCTCTGATGTTGTGATGTCATAAGAATAAATATAATGTAGTGGTATGGTTTTCCCAAGCCTGGACACCAAGATAGAGCTTGTTGGACAATGTTGTGCATTAAAACCTAGTTTTGGAGTAAAGTGCAACTTACCCAAAATATAGGGTTCAATATGCAAATTACCACTTCAACAAGGTCCCTAATGTTTCTTAGCATCATTTAGAGCAAAGAAAATGAGAGGGACTCCTCATTTGAATTAAGTTGTAGGAGAGAGAATCTTGACATTAAAATAATCAAGAATAATGCCTAATTGAAACCCTAATTCGATTTAGGGCAAAAATGAATAAAAATAATTTAAGGGCTTTCAACCAAAATGTTTTGGGTTGATTTTGAATAAGGATGGACGTTCCTTTAACAAGATAAAGAACGAAAATGTCTTAAGTAGGTGAAATTCCACTCAGCTTTTTATAAAGAAAAGTAATATCCACTCACATGTGGGATATTATATTATAAGCATTAAGGTGCTTAATTTGCTTTTCTTTAAATTGAGGATAATGAAGGAGAATTAAAGGCAAGGAAGGTGCCTCGTACCCAAGGTAGTTGAGGGGAAAGAGGCGGCCACTTTATTGGGATTAATTGGATTTTTATAAGGCATTTTCTCTCTCATCAATTTCCTTATAAAAGTGCCATTTCCAAGCCCAAACCAAGGCCTTTTCGGATTTCTTTCTTCCCCTTGCTTGCAAAATCGACCAAGGAGCTAGGGAGGAGCAGGGAGCACGTCCCCAACCTGTTGGTAAGCCGTTGACCTTCTTGGGCAAACGGGTTCAAGACCGTTTGAGTGAGTTGACCAAGCGTTGACTGTTTGGGATTCCTGTTCATAATGATGTTGGTTAATGACCCTCCAAATTTGAGGGGTTAACTCCAAAGTAATCATAGGTTGAAGGCTAATCAATTAGGAAAACCTAATTGGATTAAGTGCTGATTTTCAACCTGATTAACTTGAACTGCTTGGGCAAATGGGTTCAAGACCGTTTGAGTGAGTTGACCAAGCGTTGACCGTTTGGGATTCCTTTTCATAATTATGTTGGTTAATGACTCTCCAAATTTTAGGGGTTAACTCCCAAGGAATCGTGAGTTGAAGGCTATTCAATTAGGAAAACCCTAATTGAAAACAGTGCTGAATTTCCAATGAGTTAAGTTGAGATTTTGGGTTGATTAGCCCAAACGGGTTCAAGACCGTTTGGGGATCATCCAAACGGGTTCAAGACCGTTTGGGGATCACCCCAAGACCGTTTGGAGGTCTGGGGTTAAGTATAGTTGATCAATTGAAGGTCCAAAGGTACCAAATCATACTGCAACTCAATGCTGATTTGTTGATCAACTCGATAGACCAATCCATGATGATTTTTCACTAAAGTCCAAAGGTTGGATGAGCCAAACGGTCTCAAGACCGTTTGGAGCTCATCCAAATGGTCTCAAGACCGTTTGGTGGTCACCCAAAACCGTTTGGAGGTCTAGGGTTGAGTATGGTTAGGTGTTTGAAGGTCTAAAGGTACTAAGCTGATATACAATGCAATGTTGATTTGGTGATCAATCCAATGAACCAAACCCCAATTGGAATGCTTAGATTTGAGTGATATGATGGGAAAACGGTCTCAGGACCGTTTGGAGGTCATCCAAATGACCTCAAGACCATTTGGGGTCAGGTAATACCCAATTTGGATGATGGTTCAATGGTTTCAAAGCAACTAGTCTTACATTGATTAGTGTTGTTGAATCATTGACTCCAAACCCTAATTCAATTGAATCAAACCCTAATTTATGATCAATTGAGGGTCAATTGAGGGTCAAATTAGTCGAAGGTTGACTTATCAAACTCAATTGAAGTATGAATATAGGTCCAATTGATGATTGGTTCCATGAATTCAATGATTGAAGGAATCAACATTGGAAACCCTAATTCAATTGGATACCTCATGTTATTGAAGGTCCAATTGATCAAAACTTTTTGGAAACCTAATGTAATTAGGTGAGAGATACCTTAATGGTACTAATTAAGAATGCTTAACAAATGCATGGATCCAATACATGATGAAAACCCTAATTGAGGTTGATTCCATGTATAACCCTAATAAGAGGTTGTCTACATGTGAAATCACTAATTAGGATGAATAGTAAACCCTAGTTGAGGGTGTATCCAAGTGAAACCCTAGTTGAGGGTGTATCCATGTGAAATCCTAATTGAGGGTGATTTCATGAGAAACCCTAATTGGGAATGATTAGTAAACCCTAATTATGGGCAATGTGATATGAAATCCCTAATGAAGGGCGATGCTATTTACAATCTCTATTCTAAAGAAGGGAGATGGTATGTGAAACCCTAATCCCTAATGAAAGAATAGAATTCATACTTGAATATGATTTATGAAATGAACCCATGTGGCATGACCGTGCAAGGTAGCACGGCCGTGGTGGATTCACTTTGCACGACCGTGCAAGGTAGCACAGCCGTGGTGGATTTCACTTTGCACGACCATGCAAGGTAGCACGGCCGTGGTGGCTTCCCTTTGCACGGTCGTTCTTGGTTACATGGCCGTGGTGCTCTATGCTTGACTTAGAGCTGAATTGAAAGTGACCAAACATGGTCGTTTTGTTAATTTCCAACCTAAGGATGAGAGAGAAACTCATAACTTGTGATGATAATCATTTAATGATACATGATGAATGTAATAAGTATGAATGAATACTTAGGATATCAATGAATGCCCCAGAGGTATGGAATAATGTATTAAGGGTTGGACAGATAATGAGATCATGAACTCTTTATTAATGAGAAATGGGGAACCCTAACCCTAATTTGGGTAAAGGGAATGAAAATGCCCTATTTGATAGTAAACCCTAATTCCTAGTAGAGGAATAATGGTGTTACTATCACATCACATGATGTGATGAATATCTTGTATGACTGTTATCATGCCTAATAACCATACAAATATTATGAGATGATGTATATAGCTAGTGTGAGCTGTGACATTTATATACTAAATGTTGATTGGCATTATGTGCCTTAATGTTGTTGTTGCTTAGTAAAAGAAGCAATATGCATGGACTTTTATGAGTCACATGAGTAAGTTGTTACCTAGTGAGAGGTGACAAGATATTTCATGGACTTGTGAGCCAGGTGTGATGCTTGTGTAACAAGTATCATGAATGCCTTGGTCAGATGACCTGAAGGTGATAGTTACCTGAAAAAGGTATAATAATGCACAATGATAAGTTAAGGGTTTGAATACCCAGAACCATATGATTATGGTGATGAGAAAGTGAAGGGATGATAATTCCCAGTATTGAAATGAGGGACTGAGTTCCCAGGGTCTTTGAAAGACTGATAAATATCTGATAAAAGTAGTACATGTCTCTTTATAGCATTGTTGTAATAAGTTATGTTTGAGAACTTGGCTGATGCTAAAAGAATATGAGAATGTACTTAATAAATCAAGTGAAATCTATTCATGTAGTGCTCTGACCATAGATCCATCATCGTCAGGAATAGGTGATGGTGAAACGGGTGCCCGCGGCAAAACCCAGAACAATGTTTTGAATATGTGGGGGTAAATGGGCGAAAATATCCTTACGTCCTCTTGAAGAGATTGTTGGAAGGTAAACAAGAAACCTCTCAATCCTTCATGAATATGTTGGGATGGATGTATCATGAATCTCCCAATGATACTTAATGTCAGATTGAGGAGATAAACAAGAAATCTCTCGATTGGCGATGAGAGTGCAGTTGACACTGTAACTCTGTAGCGAAGGTGCCAGAATACCCTGGCTAGCTAGTTAGCAGAGACATGAGATGTCCTGCATGTGGTCTCGTACTGACCGAGACAGATGAGGTCATAAGAATCCGGCTCTTTGATGACCTATGTATGGTACCGAGGCGATTTCGTAATGGTCGGTTGGAGTATGAGCGGTATATCTCATCTCCTCAGAGCATAAGTGTGATTGTAAAATGTAATCAACCGTATAACATGTTTGCTTAAGGATTGAATACGGAGATTCATTGGCTGATGTTGCATTTCTTTGTGCATTCCTTAGCGGATAAATGTTATTTATGTTTCTTTATATTCTCTGCAAAGTAGACAGATGAATTACTTATCTACCATGGGTAGATGCAATACTCTCCTTGAGAATAGGAGATTATCTTATTCTGTTTTATGATGAATAATTCTGCCTGATAAGGTAAAAGTAACCCCTGCTCAGTTTTAATTTAATAAACTGCAATAACAATGTTTTGGCGGAGAGTTATATCTCTCGCTGGGGCAATTTTTCAATTGTCTCACCCCCGTGGGAAACATTTTTAGGTATGCATGGGAGGCAAGGCAGGAAATCCCTAAGATCAGAAAAAGAGCAGCAACAACAACAACAACAAGGACAACAATCAGATCTCAGGTGGAGATATTGTCGGTCAAGTCATTTATATAGTAGTCCTATGTGTTGTCTCTGTACTCTCAGGTCCTCGGAGTTTTAAATGATTCAATCGGAGTTTTGGCATAGTGCCTCAAAGATTTTATACCGCCTGTGTATATTTGTAACAGGGCAATCAATGTTGTAATCCTTAAAAAGGAATTGTACAGGCTGTGTACATGTAAACCAGGATGAAATGGAAACACTTTGGTTCTTGGTTAAAGAGTTTTCCTGTGAATGGATCTCTTTGAAAAAGTTTTAAATTTTTAGTGATTTTCAGTAATTCTGCTGCAAATAATTCACTTCCGCATTAGTTAATCCTGATTTCGCGAGACGGTCATTTCACATATAACCAAGTATTTCTTTATGGAACATGATTGACAAGATAAGATTTATAAGAATTTATCACAAAATATAAGGATCGTACACATAATTGTAAGGTATAGCTAGATCAGCTATATAAGCAAGGCCTCAATCAATGTTTTGTGTTTTTCTCTAAGCAGTATATGCTATTCGGCTAGGTTACGTCTTATTATGCCCTAAGGAAGTGAGCTATCCCTACTCAAATCCAACCTTTGGCTGTGAAGCCCAAGTCCGGTGCCATACAAGGTCAATGGGAGAGCCAGACTCCATGACCTCTCCTCCTCGTGGTTAGTACACAAGAACCAAAGAAAGACCATAGTCTTCTGCTTATATGGACTCAGCCTCAGGGTCAGCTCCGCAAGCTACCCATATCTCTAGCTCACCTTGACACAGGTGCTAGAATATACCTTTGAGCCACGGGTCTGATCATCGTGCTCTTGAGCCATGAACACACTCATGCTCTATCTCGATGAGTCATGGGCCTGTTCACCATGCTCTATATATATCCTGAGTCTGCAACTATAGTTTCACTCAACTCCTCCTATTTTAGGCTAGGGGAAACCTCACATATTCAACAATATGCGCTCTAGGTAATCCCGTAGGATAAACCTATTTCACCATCACCAAATTCTAACAATGATGGATCTATGGCCAGGGAAACTACATGATATGTTCCACTATAATTAATTAGTACATTTTAAGTGGATTGTAGAGGCAATTAAGTTATAAAGCATAATAGCATTGAATTACATTGTCACTGTCATCATCACATTGTCCGGGGATCTTAGTCCCCCATCACAGAAAGCCACTGCCTCTCAAGGCATCATCATCATCTTACATCATCATCTGGGATAAAAATCCCTGATCTCATCATCAGAGGATGACACCTCAACTAGGCACTCAACCTTTACTAGGTCCTCATACCTATCACATCATACTGGTGATACATGTTATCTCATCAACAAGGATTAGTCAAAGAACATATACCTCATAGCTCTTACTTGGCTATGAATCCAACTAGTATACCTACATGGTTAGCATTCATATCAAGAGAGATAACTTAAGGCATCATGGAATAACAGGATTATCATGCTATCAAGTATAAAGCAACATCCATGAGTATATTACACATAAGTTGTAGAAATCATAGTTTTATTATCAATCATAAGCATATATCATGCCTCATACTTGTCAACATATACATGTGTCACATTATCATGTGTAGCAACATCATATCCTTCAAAACTTCCTAGTTCACAACCTATCATCTTATCTCATTATCATAGTTGCAGGATTCAAGGTGATTACACCATATCACTTGTATTATCATTATTAACAGCGAACTATCATCTATATACATTCTGGATCATCAGAACCCTCACCAAATCTCCTGTAACCCTCACTATAGGTATGGCGGGCATCACCAACCCTCACCAAAAGATGTATCGAGTATGGTCATACCCTCACCAAAGGATGTATTGACTAGGGTTTCCCAACCCCAAGCAAGCTCACCACCATATCGGCCAACCCCAACACTTCACCTATCGTGCAACAAGAACCCACCAGCTCACATGGTGTCGGGCAAGGTGTACCGTGCATCATCACAGGCCTTTTGGCCAAAGGCCTATCAGCCAACCCTCACATGGACCATATCGGCCAAAGGGGTATCACCCAAGCGCCCCTACCGTGCAACCAGCTTCCTATCGCCCAAGGATCATCCCTAATGTCTAGGGCATTCATGACGCCCAAGAGTTGTATCGTGCATGCCCATGCAGCAACATATCGGCCAGAACCTAGGGTTATCATGTCAGACACTATACCATATCACCCAAAGCTCATCCAAACAAGGTGGTATCAGCCAAAACCATATCGGGCACTAAGCTATCAAAGCCTACCAGCCAAGGCCATCTCAAGGCAAGATGGTATCAGGAAACCTCTCTACAAGGTGTGTCATGCAGAGCACTCAACAAGGTGTATCACCCAAGCAACAAAGGTATCGACCATGGGAACCCTAATGGGTACCAACCAAACTTCAACTAGATATATCGGCCAAGGGTACAACTCAAGACGAAGCTATCGGGCAGCACTACTCCAAAATCATAACGTGTAAAGCACAACTCTACAAGGTCATCTTCAACCTCAAACACAAGGGCACCAAACCCTAAATGATCAAGAAGATCGGTTCACCTCTCGACACTCAAGAGAGAGGGGTTTTCCACAACCTCTATCACAAATTGGGAAACCACAAGGATCAACCTCAACTTAGGTCATCACATATCCACGAGCTCACCTCTCAAATCCATGGTGAGAGGAGGGTGTTGCCCAAGCAACTAGAATGTAGACTCACATCTCAACTTAAACGAGAGAGGGGTATTGCCCACATTACTAGAGATCAAACTCACTTCTCAAAAACCAAGGAGAGAAAGGGGTATTGTGGCATCCAACTCACAAAAACAAGATTAATTAAACAGAAGCGATCATTTGCAGCGGATTACTGAAAATAACTAAAAATTAAAACCTTTTTCAAAGAGATCCAATCATAGGAAATCTCTTTCAACAAGAACCAATGTATTACATTTACATCCTGGTTCATAAGTACATATCTTGTACTATCCGTTCTCGAGGGTTACAACATCAACTACCTTGTTAAAAGATAAACACAGACAACATAAGAACCTCGAGGCATCAAGCCAAAATCTCAAAACGATTCATTAAAAGCACTAAATATTAACTCCGAGGACCTGAGAGTACAAAGACGACACATAGGACTTCTATCTACAAACACGACAGACAGCACACTCCACCTGAGCTGTTGCTGTTGTACCTGCTATTGCTAAAGTTCTTCCTCCACAAGATATTCTCAATCTCCTCCGTGCTCTTCCACCTAAAAATGTTGGATCCCACGGAGGTGAGACAATTGAAAATTGCCCCAGTGAGAGATATAACTCTCTGCCAGAAACATTATTATTGCAGTTTATAAAATGAATCAGAACAGAGGATAAACAACTTATATCATTCATATATTTAACTATAGCAAATATCTGTGAAAGAGCAGTAAATCATCTATTCTCTTTATAAGGAATAGAAAGAACATGTATATCATTTATCTATTGTAATAGCTCAACATCTCATGCTTTTCTCATGATACTTATTACTCTGATATGTCACCCATGATTCTTTCTTGTTTCTATCTGATGGCCTTAGCCAATCTGCTAGATAGATATTGGTTTATACTAGACATGAGAGTGTACATCATCATGTCTTATTTAGGCATTGGTCCATACCAATCCTGTATAAATATTCCAGCCATTGGATTATATCAATCCTGTGCAACTAGTATGAGCATTAGACTTATATGGTTCCTGTGTATCTGTTCTAAGTATTAGACTATACCAATCCCAACTATTCCAAGTATTAGGGTATGCCAATCTTAACTATTCCAGGTATTGACCTATGTCAATCCTGTGACATTATTCTAGGTATTGAACTATGTCAACCCTGTGCAATTATTCCAGGTATTGAACTATGTCCACCCTGTGCAATTATTCCAGGTATTGAACTAAGTCAATCCTATGTAATTATTCCAGGTATTGGGATGTAACCAATCCTGTGTTATTGTTCCAGGTATTGGGATTTAACCAATCCTGTGTTATTATTCCAAGTATTGAACTATGTCAATCCTGTGCAATTATTCCAGGTATTGGGATTTAACTAATCATGTGATATTATTCCAGGCATTAGGATTTAACCAATCCTGTGTTATTATTCCAGATATTGAACTATGTCAATCCTGTAATATTATTCCAGGTATTGGGATTTAACCAATCCTGTGCGGTTATTCTAGGTATTGGGATTTAACCAATCCTGTGTTATTATTCCAGGTATTGAACTATGTCAATCCTGTAATATTATTCCAGGTATTGGGATTTAACCAATCTTGTGCAGTTATTCCAGGTATTGGGATTTAACCAATCCTGTGATATTATTCTAAGTATTGAACTGTGTCAATCATGTGCAATTATTCTAGGTATTGGGATTTAACCAATCCTGTGCAGTTATTCCAGGTATTGAGATTTAACCAATCCTGTGATATTATTCCAGGTATAGAACTATGTCAATCCTATGCAATTATTCCAGGTATTGGGATTTAACCAATCCTGTGTTATTATTCTAGACATTGGGATTTAACTAATCCTATGTTATTATTCCAGGTATTGAACTGTGTCAATCCTGTAATATTATTCCAGGTATTGGGATTTAACCAATCCTGTGCATTTATTACAGGTATTGTGATTTAACCAATCCTGTGCATCTTATCACAGATTACCACATCTTGTCACCTCACATTAAGCTATAACCATTCTCATGGCTCATAGAGCACATTTAATATCTTGTCACCTCTCACTAGGTAACAATTAACATCATGGCTCACAAGGCCCATAAAACATATTGTTACCTCTCACTAGGTAACCATTAATATCTTTTCTTAGATAACTGGAGGTGATATCTATGATGTCTTGAAGCATTACTTTCCTTATTACTTTTAACTTAGTTAAGTTTATCAACTTGTATTGTATTAAGGTATTTCCCATCTTAATACTTTTATCCACCAACCTATCACCTTTATCATAAAGTGCATAGGTCACACACAAGAATGGTCCAACTATCTTCAATGATATGGACTCATCTCAGGTTAGGACATCACTTACTGTAAGGTTACCTATAAACAACCATTTGAGATATTTCACCTTTATAAGGCTTTACCCACTATTTTATTATTAGGGTTCTGGTTTGTCATCATATTGTCTAAGATTAGGGCTTCATGTATTATAATTCCAAATTAGAGTTTCACATACCTTCACCCTGTATTAGGGTTCCTTATCATACCATTTATTAGGGTTTCACATGGCATCACCCTCAAATAGGGTTTCACATGGCATCACCCTCAATTAGGGTTTCACATGGAATCAACCTCAATTAGGGTTTCACATGGCATCACCCTCAATTAGGGTTTCACATGGAATCAACCTTAATTTGGGTTTCACATGCCTTTATCCTATTTCAACATTAGGGTTTACTATTCACATCTCATCAGGAATTACCATATACTAACACCCAATTTAGGGTTAGGTTTTACTATATCTTCCAATTAGGGTTTTATATTCCATTACCCACAATTAGGGTTTACTATTCATCCTAATTAGGGTTTATCATCAAGATACCCTAAATTAGGGTTACTCATGTCATTACCCCAATTTCATTTCACATCATCCTACTAGTTTAGGGTTTCACTCAGAATTGCTCCAAATTAGGGTTTGAGTTCATTAATCAACTCAATTAGGGTTTTATGATCTCTTATTAAATGATCATACCCTAATTGTATGTCACATCATTTTGGATGTTTTAGGATTAAGTGCTACATGATTGTCATTCATGTATTATTTTTTCTCTCTCATCCTACTCAAGATGTCCACTACTCAATTCTTGATTAGATTGAACCTACCCTTTATTCAAATATATACATTTAGGGTTAACATGATGTATTGAATTATTACATCATTGTGCATCAATGATTAATCCCTATAAAGGTATCAATCATATAAGTACATTAGTTCTCCAAATAATTTAATCAATTGAACCTTTAATTATGTGAGGGTTCCAAATGAATTGACCAATTGAACCTTCAATTCCATTAGTTGATCAATTGGATTAACCAATTGAATCTTCAATTGCATTAGACATTCAATTGAATTGGCCTTATTGGACCTTCAATTACATGAGGTGTCCTAATGGATCAACCATATTTCACCTCAACAAGATTTGATTACATAGACTGTAAACAATCTTAGTTCCCATAATTCAATTGCTGGAAAACCATTTGGGAAATTTATCCTTGAAACCGGTTAGACAAAATAGGTGTTGAAATCGTTTGCACATTGGGTCTCTAAACGGTTTGAGACCGTTTGGTCTCAAACAGTCTTGAGACCATTTGGTCTCAAACGTTCTTAAGACCGTTTGGTCCAAACCATCTCAAAACCGAATGGACCAAAAAGTCCTTTCAACACTTACACGTTTCATGATTTCAATGGATGAACCAATTATCAATTGAAAACCTGATTTATTTGTCACTTGAACTATTGAATCAACCTTCAATTAGACCAACAATTAGGGTTTTTGAACCTAATTGATCTAGGGTTTCAACTGAAGAAACCTTCAATTATGACTTTGAATCGAGTAGTCATCATTGTTCAACATTGTGGAACTGATTCAATTGAAACCAATGAACCATCATCAAACTTTTGACATGACCTGACCCCAAACGGTCTTGAGGTCATTTGGATGACCTAAAAATGGTCTTGATATCGTTTGCCTCATCCTATCCTTGGAATTTGTGAAATTCCACTAGGGTTTAGATCATTGGATTGATCATCAAATCAGCACTTAATTGCATTTCAATTTGGTATCTCTGGGCCTTCAATTTCTCAACCATACTTAACCATAAACCTCCAAACGGTCTTGGGTGACCTCCAAACGGTCTTGATACCGTTTGGGTGACCTCCAAACGGTATTGAGACCATTTAGGCTCAAACACCCAAAAATCTAAATTAATCAAATTGAATTTCAGCACTTAACCCGATTAGGGTTTGCTAATTGATTAACATTCAACTGATGAACCCTATGGAATTAATCAATAAAATTTGGTGGGTCATCAACCATCAATGTTAGCATCAACTTTTCCAAATGGTCAACCCTGTTCAACTATCCCAAATGGTTTGATACCATTTATCTTCTAACGGTTTGATGAAACCGTTTACTTTCAAATGGTTTTGTTGAAACCGAATGAGCAAGTTTGTTGAAACCGAATGAAATACAATTTCATTGGAAAATGAGTCCAAGATGATGTCATAATCATCTACCTTCGTCCCTTTAGATCTTAGTACTTCGGATTTCATGGAATTACCAATTTCAACCAACAATTAATCAAAAAGATGAAGGAATCAACGAATTTGCAAGATTGATAGTTGAATAACAATGTAAAGGGGTTCAAGTTATATAACCCGCCTCCAATTGAGCTTCAAAGCTCCAATCTCCACGTCTTTAATGGTGGAAGAAGCTTTCTCAACTATCCCAAGCTCGTCCTCAAGATTTTGAGTGAAAAGAAATGGCTAGGATAGAAGATTGCTTGGAGAAAAGAAGAAATCCATCATTTATTTTCGATTTCCACCATGAAATCATGGTGAAAGAAGGTCAAGAAGCTTACCAAAAGGGTGGGGGTCGTCCTCCTGTTTCTCCAAGATCCCTTGGTCGTTTTTTCAAGTAAGAAATGAAAGTGGATACGAAATTCCCTTTCCAAGCTATGGATAAAGGAGCATATATGCATTTTATTAACAATTCATTTTAGGAGAGAGAAAGTAGGGATTATCTCCTCCATATCCTTGCCACTTTCCCCCTTTCCTTCCTTGGTTATGAGGATATCTTCTTTGCCTCTTATTCCTCTCAATTATCCATGATTTAAAGAAAAGCAAATTCAGCACCTTAAATCATATTATAATAATATCCATAAGTGAGTGGATATTTCTTTTTCTTATAATAATGTGAGTGATTTATCCACTTCCCTTAGATATTTTCGTGCCTTTGCAAGGCACATGGTCGTCCACATATATGTATTTCAACCATTTCAATTTTGGTTGAAGGGCACTTCAATTAGTATATTTATTTTTGCATATAATTGAAGTAAAGTTCCAATTATGCTTAAATCTTGATTATTTTAATATCAAGATTCTCACTCCTCCAAAATGATACAAATGAGATGACCCTATCATTTTATTTGCTCTACATGATGCCAAGAAACATTAGGGACTATTATGAAGTGGTAATTTTCATATTGAACCCTGGGTTTTGGGTAAACTACACATTGCACCAAAACTATGTTTTAATGCATAAACATTGCTTAATCAGCTCTTTCTTGTTACTCAGGCTTTCCCAAGACATACATCTGCATCATCTTCATTCTCATGATGCTACAACACATGAGGAACATTTATCAAGTAACATTTTCAAGTTAACCCCTCACATTGGGTAATTTGCACTTTAGTCCAAACTAAGCAAACATTGTTTCAACATTATTCAAAAAGGACTAAAATTGAAATATGAGTTCCTCTTGAACCTTAATTACTTTTGAAAAGAGAAGAGAAAGCATATAATTGTCTTTCTTAAACAAAACACCTAGGGTTAAAGCATAACCCAGGTCAGGGATGTTACAAATTATAAACCCCTAATAAGGATTTCGTCCCCGAAATCCCAGATAAAGGGAAATAGATATTATCCATCATCACATCAAGTCTTCACGTAACATCTCAATGTCATATTTATGCAAGGCATAAACCCCTAACATATGATGTCCATGCTGTATAATATAATTAAACAGATTTCACAGTTAATCACTCCAGGTGGTCAACATAAATTATCTGATACCATAATTCCTTACCTTGGTATTCATCACATGTGCTGAAAACACATCACATTTCATCTTTCTTTCATACTGGGACATTTCTTGTTATACATATCTTTTTCTTGGAACCCAAGTCCAAGACAACTGATACTCTTCTAAGTACCCATAATATAATAAATTTTAATTTATGCACACTAAGTGTTCTAAGACCCACTTGGTTGCCATGTCCCTAAAAGAAAAGAAAACAAAGGATCATATACCTCTTATCACCCTATTGTTATCCAGGGTTGTTTATTCATGAGAATAGATTATCATCTCCTTTAACATTACATGAACCTTCTACTATTCATGAGTTATTTACTCTTATTTCTTTCTTGGTTCCTTGCCATCATCATAGGAATCATATGGATGCTCACTTGTCATCATTTCTTAATATCATTTTCGCCTTGATTACTAGATATAGGTATTCAAACCTTTAGTTCATCACTGATTATTGTTACCTTCCATCAGGTAACTTATTACCTCTAGGTCTTCAGACCAAGGTATACATTATATTAAACATCTTCTGTTGTTTATAAATTGATTTATAATTAAATCAAATTCCTTCATATATCAATTAGAATGTGGTAGAAATATCCATTCCACATCCCCTACTTCTTTCTTTAGATTGTTTCAGAATGATTACTTGATCAGAGTAATCAGAAAGATAACAATCTAGGTATATCGTACTTACCTTGCCTTCAATAAATGAATACCTGGCCAGGGTATTCAAGAACTGAAATTAGGTAGTATGTATTTGTTTTATATTATGTTTCATATTCTTAACATCTCTTTAAATTTTACTACTTAGTATCTCAGATTTTTCTCTGAGTGTTTCTTTTACATCTCTTCCCTTTCTGCATGAAAAGAGAAATTTTCAAACATATAAGAGGATATAAAACTGAGCATAAGTTTTCATCCTTCTTATCTCTCCCTCATATCCTTAAAGGATTATACAGATGAACTAAACAACAACTACTTTTCTTATAGTAGGAAACAGAAGGTAACTCAAAATTAAAAGTTCTATCTTGACAAGTCTACTTTTTACAAGTTATCTAGCATCTCATCTGACCCAAAACATGGAGTCAGTTGTTATCTGTTATTGCCTTTGTCCTCTACTACCAGAAGTAGATGGACCAAACCGTGACACTTGTCTTCGTCCTCTACCATCTGCTCCATTGGACTGAGGTCCTTGTGGGTTTTACAGATTATACCCTGATTGTTGGGTCACCTCACTGTTTCTTCTTAGACATTGTTGTCTAAAATTTCCTAGCTGTCCACATTTTTGACAAGCTCGACCCCAACTTGATGACCCCTGCATAGGTGCACTAGATTGAGGTTGCACTAATCATTGGTCCATGTGACTGTGTAGACTTTATTTTGAGGTTTGTCTCATGTTTCTTTATCGTAGACCTTTCTATCCTCCGTATAGACTCCACGAATGTGGCCAACCTCTCTCTACTTTCTAGGGTAGATGCGGGGATGGACATCTCAACATTCAATCCCTTCTCAAAATGTCGGATCTCCTCCTCCTCAGTAGTTGCCATTTGAGGACAAAATCGCAAAAGTTCCATAAACTTAACCCTCATATGCATTTATCGACATGGCTCCCTATCGAATCTTCTCAAACTGTGAGATCTTTTCATCTATGTCTTTGGAAAATACTTATTGATGAATTCTCGACGAAATTCCTCCCATCCAACCTCTTCATCATTCCTTTTTATTTCTTCTATAGCTCACCAGTGTCCAGCACTACCCTTCAAAAGGTACACCGCATGTTTAACTTTGTCAACCTCTGGGATACTAAGGATCTTAAAGATTTTTTCTAACTCAGTGAGCCAGAGATCAGCATCTACCGGGTCAGATGTTCCAGCATATTCTATGGCTCCTACACGACGTAGTCGTTCAAAGGTCTTACCAGACCCATATCCCTCATTGAAAATCAGTGCCCTAGGTGCCGGTGCTGGCATCCGGTCTGCCATATACCTCAGTGTGGTCATGAGTTGCCCAAAAATATTTTGAACATCTAGGTTTCCTCTCATGACTTCATCAACATGGGGATTTTCAGGCACTGGTTCTTCCCTTGCCCGATCCCTTACACCTCCCACTGGTGCAGCAACATTGCTCTCAGCAACGTGTCCCTCACGTTCTTCAGACATCTTTGAGTTATATATCTTCTTCTGCATAAGCAAAAGGCACTATAAGATACATTGGAGTACACCTAGAACAGACTCGATACCTTAGTCCTAAGTCTTTGTAGACTCAGTGAACCTAGAGCTTTGATACCACTAAATTGTGGCATCCAACTCAAAAAAACAAGATTAATTAAGTGAAAGCGATCATTTGGAGCGGATTATTGAAAATCACTAAAAATTAAAACCTTTTTCAAAGAGATCCAATCATAGGAAAACTCTTTCAACAAGAACCAATGTATTACATTTACATCCTGGTTCATAAGTACATATCTTGCACTATCCCTTCTCGAGGGTTACAACATCAACTGTCTTATTAAAAGATAAACACAGACAACATAAGAACCTCGAGGCATCAAGCCAAAAATCTCAAAATGATTCACTAAAAGCACTAACTATTAACTCCGAGGACCTGAGAGAACAGAGATGACACATAGGACTTCTATCTACAAACACGACAGACATCACACTCTACCTGAGCTGTTGCTGTTGTACCTTCTGCTACTGAAGTTCTTCCTCTACAAGATATTCTCAATCTCCTCTGTGCTCATCCACCTAAAAATGTTGGATCCCACGGGGGTGAGACAATTGAAAATGCCCCAGCTAGAGATATAACTCTCTGCCAAAAACATTATTATTGCAATTTATAAAATGAATCAGAACAGAGGCTAAGCAGTTTATATCATTCTTATATTTAACTATTGTAACTATCTGTGATAGAGCAGTAAATCATCTATTCTCTTTATAAGGAATAGAAAGAACATGTATATCATTTATCTATTGTATTAGCTCAACATCTCATGCTTTTCTCATGATACTTATTACTCTGATATGTCACCCATGATTCTTTCTTGTTTCTACCTGATGGCCTTAGCTAATATGCTAGAAATATATTGGTTTATGCTGGACATGAGAGTGTACATCATCATGTCTTATTTAGGCATTGGTCCATACCAATCCTGTATAAATATTCCAGGCACTGGATTATACCAATCCTGTGCAACTAGTATGAGCATTGGACTTATATGGTTCCTGTGTATCCATTCCAAGTATTGGACTATGCCAATCCCAACTATTCCAAGTATTGGGGTATGCCAATCTTAACTATTCTAGGTATTGACCTATGTCAATCCTGTGACATTATTCTAGGTATTGAACTATGTCAACCCTGTGCAATTATTCCAGGTATTGAACTATGTGAACCTTGTGCAATTATTCTAGGTATTGAACTATGTCAATCCTATGCAATTATTCCAGGTATTGGGATTTAACCAATCCTGTGTTATTATTCCAGGTATTGGGATTTAACCAATCCTGTGTTATTATTGCAGGTATTGAACTATGTCAATCTTGTGAAATTATTCCATGTATTGGGATTTAACCAATCATGTGACATTATTCCAGGTATTGGGATTTAACCAATCCTGTGTTATTATTCCAGTTATTGAACTATGTGAATCCTGTAATATTATTCTAGGTATTGGGATTTAACCAATCCTGTGTAGTTATTCCAGGTATTGGGATTTAACCAATCCTGTATTATTATTCCAAGTATTGAACTATGTCAATCCTGTAATATTATTCCAGGTATTGGGATTTAACCAATCGTGTGCAGTTATTCGAGGTATTGGGATTTAACCAATCCTGTGATATTATTCCAGGTATTGAACTATGTCAATCATGTGCATTTATTCTAGGTATTGGGATTTAATCAATCATGTGTAGTTATTCCAGGTATTGGGATTTAACCAATCCTGTGATATTATTCCAGGTATTGAACTATGTCAATCCTGTGCAATTATTCCAAGTATTGGAATTTAACCAATCTTGTGTTATTATTCCAGGCATTGGGATTTAACTAATCCTGTGTTATTATTCCAAGTATTGAACTATGTCAATCCTGTAATATTATTCCAGGTATTGGGATTTAACCAATCTAGTGCAGTTATTCCAGGTGTTGGGATTTAACCAATCCTGTGCATCTTATCACAGATTACCACATCTTTTCACCTCACATTAAGCAATAACCATTCTCATGGCTCATAGAGCACATTTAATATCTTGTCACCTATCACTAGGTAACAATTAACTTCATGGCTCACAAGGCCCATAAAACATCTTGTTACCTCTCGCTAGGTAACCATTAATATCTTTTCTTAGAGAACTGGAGGTGATATCTATGATGTCTTGAAGCGTTACTTTCCTTATTACTTTTAACTTACTTAAGTTTATCAACTTGTATTGTATTAAGGTATTTCCCATCTTAATACTTTTATCCACCAACCTATCACCTTTATCATAAAGTGCATAGGTCACACACAAGAATGGTCCAACTATCTTCAATGATATGGACTCATCTCAGGTTAGGACATCGCTTACTGTAAGGTTTCCTATAATCAACCATTTGAGATATTTCACCTTTATAAGGCTTTACCCACTATTTTATTATTAGGGTTCTGGTTTGTCATCATATTGTCCAAGATTAGGGCTTCATGTATTATAACTCCAAATTAGAGTTTCACATACCTTCACCCTGTATTAGGGCTCCTTATCATACCATTTATTAGGGTTTCACATGGCATCACCCTCAAATAGGATTTCATATGGCATCACCCTCAATTAGGGTTTCACATGGAATCAACCTCAATTAGGGTTTCACATGGCATCACCCTCAATTAGGGTTTCACATGGAATCAACCTCAATTAGGGTTTCACATGCCTTTATCCTATTTCAACATTAGGGTTTACTATTCACATCTCATCAGGAATTACCATATACTAACACCCAATTTAGGGTTAGGTTTTACTATATCTTCCAATTAGGGTTTTATATTCCATTACCCACAATTAGGGTTTACGATTCATCCTAATTAGGGTTTATCATCAAGATACCCTAAATTAGGGTTACTCATGTCATTACCCCAATTTCATTTCACATCATCCTACTAGTTTAGGGTTTCACTCAGAATCGCTCTAAATTAGGGTTTGAGTTCATTAATCAACTCAATTAGGGTTTTATGATCTCTTATTCAATGATCATACCCTAATTGTATGTCACATCATTTTGGATTTTTTAGGCTTAAGTGCAACATGATTGTCATTCATGTATTATTTTTTTTCTGTCATCCTACTCAGGATGTCCACTACTCAATTCTTGATTAGATTGAACCTACCCTTTATTCAAATATATACATTTAGGGTTAACATGATGTATTGAATTATTACATCATTGTGCATCAATGATTAATCCCTCTAAAGGTATCAATCATCTAAGTACATTAGGTCTCCAAATAGTTTAATCAATTGAAACTTTAATTATGTGAGGGTTCCAAATGAATTGACCAATTGAACCTTCAATTCCATTAGTTGATCAATTGGATTAACCAATTGAATCTTCAATTGCATTAGACATTGAATTGAATTGGCCTTATTGGACCTTCAATTACATGAGGTGTCCTAATGGATCAACCATATTACACCTCAACAAGATTTGATTACATAGGCCGTAAACAATCTTAGTTCCCATAATTCAATTGGTGGAAAACCATTTGAGCAATTTATCCTTGAAATCAGTTAGACAAAATAGGTGTTGAAATCGTTTGCACTTTGGGTCTCTAAACGGTTTGAGACCATTTGGTCTCAAATGGTCTTGAGACCATTTGGACTCAAATGGTCTTGAGACCGTTTGGACTCAAACAGTCTTGAGACCGTTTGGTCCAAACCATCTCAAAACTGAATGGACCAAAAAGTCCTTTCAACACTTACACATTTCATGATTTCAATGGATGAACCAATTATCAATTGAATCCCTGATTTCTTTGTAACTCGAACTATTGAATCAACCTTCAATTAGACCAAGAATTAGGGTTTTTGAACCCAATTGATCTAGGGTTTCAACTCAAGAAACCTTCAATTATGACTTTGAATCGAGTAGTCATCATTGTTCAACATTGTGGAATTGATTCAATTGAAACCAATGAACCGTCATCAAACTTTTGACATGAACTGGCCCCAAAAGGTCTTGAGGTCATTTGGATGAGATGACCATTTCAATTTTGGTTAAAGATCACTTCAATTAATATATTTATTTTTGTATATAATTGAAGTAAAGTTCCAATTATGCTTAAATCTTGATTATTTTAATATCAAGATTCTCTCTCCTCCAAAATGATACAAATGAGATGCCCCTCTCATTTTATTTGCTATACATGATGCCAAGAAACATTAGGGACTATTCTGAAGTGGTAATTTTCATATTGAACCCTGGGTTTTTGGTAAACTGCACATTGCACCAAAACTAGGTTTTAATGCATAAACATTGCTTAATCAGCTCTTTCTTGTTACTCAGGATTTCCCAAGCCATACCTATGCATCATCTTCATTCTCATGATGCTACAACACATGAGGAACATTTATCAAGTAACATTTGCAAGTTAACCCCTCACATTGGGTAATTTGCACTTTAGTCCAAACTAAGCAAACATTGTTTCAACATTATTCAAAAAGGACTAAAATTGAAATATAAGTTCCTCTTAAACCTTAATTACTTTTCAAAAGATAAGAGCAAGAATATAATTGTCTTTCTTAAACAAAACACCTAGAGTTAAAGTATAACCTAGGTCAGGGATGTTACATGTATTGCTCAATAAGAAACCCCAAACTATGGTTTGCCAACTAGATCCAAAGGCATATAAACCATAAACAACATTAACAACATCATGCTCACTACATCCATAAGATCAACAACATGTACTAGAGCAAGAAACATAACATACAATGGCCGATCATCAACATATATGAATCATGCAACATAAAGAAGGTAGTATAGCTAGGGTTAGAAGTTATGTAACCCGCCTTAAGAAAACTCCTCAAGCTCCAAAGCTCCAAGATTTAAGCTTCTAGCTCCAAAGCACACCACCTGCGGCCACCTCAAGGAAAGGGACAAAGCTCATAACCACTATGGCCGAAGAGCAAGCAAGAAGGAGAAGGAGATGCTAAGGAGAGAGAGAAGATGTTTACCAAGGAAGCAAGGCTCACCTATAGATCGGCCACCAAGATAGAGGAAGAAGAAGAGAACTCCTTTAAAGGGATAGGCCACCAAGCACCAAGGGAGGTGTGACATGAACACAAGGGGAGAAGAGCAACAAAGAGCCAAAGGTTTCCTAAGGAAGAGAAAGGCAAGGCATATATAGATGAGGATCAAAGGGGAACCATGGCAAGGTGTCACCTTACCCAGGGACACATGCCCACACGTTTGCCACATTGCAAAACATATGCACAAACCATGCCACCACACAACCAAGGTTCGGCCACATGTCCAAATTAGGGTGACACAACCAAAGCAAGAGGTTCAACAAAGTCAAAGGCAGACACACTTCAAACCATGATTGATACACCACCAACACCTCTAGGCCGATACACATCATGGCTGGCACACCTCATGGCCGACACAAGCCTCCTTGCTCGATACAGGGCTCCTCAAAGCAAGGCAAGGTCCAAACAAGGGAAAATAAGGCCCAACATAGCTCAACCAAGCCCAAGACAACTCAAGGCACGAGCCCAAACCTCCCTCTCAACTTAAAGGAAGCAAAGAGAGAGAAGAACATCTCTTAAGGTGACAAACTTGCCTATCAACCCTAACTTAGGTTATTTTGCAAGTAGCACCTCCAACACTAAACAAAACACAAGAAAACCCTAATCACCACTAAAGGTGATTAGCAAGCAACTAATCACAGGGGTAAGGCAAAACAAATAGGATAAGCCCAAAATGGAGGTCAAGGTCCTTACAAGCCATAAACCTCTACAAAGGGATTTCATCCCCGAAATCCGAAGAGAAAAGTGAGGGATACTTCCTCCTCATCTCTTCCTCCAGCTCCCACATGGCTTCCTCAATGCCACGGTGATGCCAAAGAACCTTCACAAGAACCAGGTCCTTCCTCTTCAACCTTTTTACCCTCCTGTCAAGGATCGTCACTGGACCTTCCTCATAGGTCACATCTTGATCAAGCTCAATCTCAACTGGCTGTATCACTGTCCCTGTGTCTGGATGACTTTTCTTCAACATGCTGACATGGAACACCGGATGTAACCTGTGCAACTCTGGCGGCAACTCTAACTTTTAAGCTACCTTGCCAACACATGCTATTACCGGGTATGGCCCCAATTACCTGGGTGCCTGTTTTCCTTTCCCGCCAAACCACAACACACATTTCCAAGGTGAGACCTTGAGATACACTTTGTCTCCCACCTGGAATTCCAAAGGTCGGCGACGATTGTCTGCATAAGACTTCTGTCTGTCCTGTGCCACTTTCAACTGTTGTTGTATCACTCTGATCTTTTCTGTTGTCTGCTGCACTAACTCAGGACCCAAAAGCTGATACTCATCAGACTCATACTAGCATAAAGGGGATCTGCACTTCCTTCCATATAGAGCCTCATAAGGAGCCATGTCAATGCTCCACTGGTAACTATTATTGTAAGCAAACTCTATCATACTGAGATGTATGTCCCAACTACCTAGGAACTACAAAACACAAGCTCGGAGAAGATCCTCCAAAGTCTGAATAGTCTTTTCAGACTATCCATCCATCTGTGGGTGGAAGGCGGTGTTGAATCTCAACTACGTTCCTAACACTTTGTGCAACGGTTCCCAGAAATGACTCATGAACTGGGGATCTCTGTCAATGACTATTGTTGTTGGTACGTCGTGTAAACGCACTATCTCATCCACATACACCAAAGCAAGTTTCTCAGCTATATATGTCATCTTTACCAGTATGAAATGGGCAGACTTCATCAATCTATCCACTATTACCCAAATGGAATCATGATTCTTATCTGTCCTTGGCAGACCAACTACGAAATCCATGGTTATATGATCCCATTTCCACTGTGGTATCGGCATGGGTTGTAATGTACCTGTCAGCTTCTGATGCTCAGCTATAACTTGCTGACATACTGCGCACTTAGCCACAAACTCGGCTACATCCTTCTTCAGGCCAGACCACCAATATAGGTCCTTCAGATTATGATACATCTTGGTGACTCCTGAATGCATAGCATACATCGATGTGTGTACTTCCTCAAGCACTAGCTTTCTTAGATTATCAACATCGGGGACCACCATCCTACCATGATAGCAAACTAGTCCATCCTCAGACTCATGGAACCCATCACGCTTTTCGCTACTGAGCTTTGACCTGATCAACTGCAATGTATCATCTTCCTGCTATGCGTCTTTGATCTGCTGTCTCAGCAAAGGATTGACTTGCATCTGTGCCAACAGTCCTGCCAACAAGAAAACTTCCAACTGCACATTTATCTGCCGCAAGGAGACAAACATATCCTGCCTATGGCATACCAAGGAACTCAATTGTGCCTTCTTCATGGGGAGAGAAGAAGACTTTCGGCTAAGCACATCATCTACCACATTTGCCATACCAGGATGACACTCAATGGTGCAATCATAATCATTGATTAGCTCCATCCAATGACACTTTCGCATGTTCACCTCACTATGTGAAAAGATATACTTTAAGTTCTTATGATCTGTAAAGATTTGACACACTTTCCCATAAAGATAGTGCCTCTAAATCTTTAACGCATGGAACACCACTGCCAACTCCAAATCATGTGTCAGATAGTTCTCCTCATGTTTCTTAAGTTGTCACAAAGCAAAAGAAACCACATGATCCTCATGCATCAACACACATCCTAGACCCTTCTTGGAAGCATCACAGAAAACAACACAGCCTTTCCCAGGCTCTAGCAGCACTAGCACTGGAGCACTAGTCAGCTTCTCCTTCAAACTTTGGAAAGCTTGCTGACAATGATCATCCCAGACAAAAGGTACCTCCTTCCTGGCCAACTTTGTCATCAGCAACGCGATCACACTGAAGTCCTTGATAAACCTCTGGTAGTATCCTGCCAAACCCAGAAAACTATGAACTTCTGTCGGCGTCTTTGGTTGCTCCCAATCTACAACTGACTCCACCTTCTTAGGGTCCACTCTAACTCCTTCAACAGATACCACGTGACCCAAGAAAGTCACTTCTTTCAACTAGAACTCGCACTTACTAAACTTGGCATACAACTGATGTTGCCAAAGAAGAGTCAACACTTGTCAAATATGTTGTTCATGCTCTTGTCTATCCCGACTATAGATCAAGATATCATCTATAAAAACTACAACAAACTGATCTAGAAATGGACGGAACACCCTATTCATCAGATCCATGAAAGCAGAAGGTGCATTGGTTAGCCCAAACGGCATAACCATAAACTCGAAGTGACCATACATCATCCTAAAAGCTAACTTTGGTATGTCATTATCCTTAATATGCAACTGATGATATCCAGACCATAGATCAATCTTTGAGAACACTGTAGCACCACGCAACTGATCAAACAGATTTCCTTGGCAATGGGTACTTGTTCTTAATCGTAACTTTGTTCAACTGTCGATAATCTATATACAACCGCATTGACCCGTCCTTATTCTTTACGAACAGGACCAGAACACCCCATGGCGATGTGCTCGGTCTGATGAAACCTTTGTCCAACAACTCCTATAACTGCTTCTTGAGTTCTACCATCTCGGTTGGAGCCATCCAGTACGGTGTCTGAGCCACTGGCTATGTTCCTGGCACTAGATTGATCTCAAAATCAATCTCTCGAGGTGGGGGAACACTGGGGAACTCATCAGGAAACACATCCGCAAACTTCCGGACAACCATCACCTCCTCAAGGCTAGGACCTTTCGCCTTGGTATCTACAATGTGAGATAAGAATGCCTTACAACCTTGCTGCAACAGCTTCTCTACTACCATCGCTGACACTAAACATGTCATAAGAATCTTCCTATTTCCTTGGAAGATCCACTTCTCTCCGCCGTCATCAAACACTTCCTGCTTGGAACCATAGTCCAACACAACCTTATACTTCTCTAAGGTATCCATCCTAAGGATCACATCGAATCCATGCATATCAAGTGGTATAAGATCCACTTGTATATTGTGTCCCGAGAAAGATAGAACACAAGACAGACACTCCTCTCCAAGCATCGAGGAACCATCGAGAGGAGTTTCTAACAACAGGCTATCTTTCTTACAGCTAACAAGTAATAGACAGTTATCAAGCAGACTATGTGCAATAGAAGAGTGTGTAGCACCCGTGTAAACCAGAATAGATATAAAGCCAGAAGAAGACAAATTAGAATGAAATAACTCCATCTGACCTGCCACTACTCGCGGGTTGACTACCGCCTCCGACTTACTCATAGCATAGAATCACGCTATTGCTTGCTGTCCACGTCCTCTGCTTCCTTGAGCAGATGATCCCGCTTGCGACACTTGACCACATCCCAGCCCTCTGCTACCACTGGGCTGATGTTTGTCTAACCCTTACTGATTCTGCCTCAGCTATTGTGTTACTTCGACATCTCTCTTTGGGCAATTTGACCTCAAGTTCCCAGTCTATCCACAGTGGTAACATGACCTGCCTTCTATCTGCATCCTAGATGGCCCTGTCACTTCCACTGAAGCTGTACTATGTGCCTTCGATGGTGAAGAAACATAACCTCTTCCCTTACTCAGGGACCATTGTGACGGTGTACTAGAACCTCTCATCATGGAAGGTGCTGAAAACCTTGGCTTCTTGAAGCTACCAGATCTCTGTCTCTGGAACTGAGCAAGCCTTTTCCTGGTCATGGACTCCCTTTTCTCCCTGACAGACCATTCAATCATGTGGACGTACTCCACGAATGTGGCAAACCACTCCCGATTTTCCAAAGCAGCAGCAGGCATTGACAACTCAACACTCAAACCTGTCTCAAACCGCCTGATCCGCTTATCATCTATCGCCGCCATGTGAGGATAAAACCTCAGCAAGTCCATGAACTTGGCTTCATACTCGGTGATGCTCATCGATCCTTGGTGGAGATGCTCAAACTAGTTGATCTTCTCATCCAAGTACGTCTTCGGGAAGTATCTACTAATGAACTCTCACCAGAAGACCTCCCAACCGATCACCTCAGCGGGTTGCTTCTCTTCCTCGATGGCCCACCAGTGGCCAGCACTACCCATCAAAAGGTAGAAAACGTGCTTGACTTTATCTGCTTTAGGGATTTCAAGGATCCGAAAGGCCTTCTCAAGACCTATCAGCCACATATCTGTATCCGCCAGATCAGCCATTCCAGCATAATCTAAAGCTCCAACTCGGTAAAGCCGCTCAAAGGTCTTCCCAATGCCTGATGATTCACCATGGGGAGCATGTTCTCTTGGCGGAGGCACTGGCACTCTTTCCACCATGTGATTCATTGTAGCCATCATCTGCCCCATAAACTGTTGGTAGGCAGGGTTTTCAAGAATGCCTGGGTCAATTTGGGGGACCTCAGGCACCCGATCTTCATGTGCCTGCACTCTAGCTCCATCAACTGATGCAGCCTCACTGCTCTCGACAGCATGTTCTTCATGGTTTTTAGACATCTTTAAGAATTATCTTCCGCTGAGGGCAGAAGATTATTGTAAGAAAATCTGGAAAACTCACAAGAATAGACGCAACCTAGTCCTAGATCCTTGTATACTCAGTGAACCTAGCCCTCTGATACCAAAACTTATTGTGACACCCTGCCATCGCACAGACAACGAGATGACACACGAAAATGTGTGGAACCACATATTACTGAAAACATAGGTTAAATAAAACCGATTGCAGAAAGCATACATATCAAGAGAGAACTTTTGCATCCAGACCCTGTAGAGAAATTTGTTATAAAAATATTACAAGCTTTGATATGTCCACAGCTTATCGGAACCAGTTGTACTGTCAACACCAAAGTTCATCACATGTTTATACATGCATAATGGGCCACGTATGGCTAGCAACAGGATATATCAAAATTACGACAACTAGTCATCGTGAAACATCATCAAACACCTCCAAGGACCTGAGAATACATGGATGACTCTAGGACTCTACTACAAAACCACCAAAATAGCAGCATGTCCATCTCTTTCCTTCTACTTCTCTTCTTACTGCTTGGCCGCAACCTCACGACCACCACCACGTCTAGATCGATCACCTAAAAAGGTTGTAAACCAGTGGGGTGAGACACACAGTCCCAGCGAGAAACATAACTCCCCACCGAAACTATAAACCTTAGAAGATTAAAGCAATAAAAGAAGATAACTGATAAAGTGTATAATAAGAGCAGTATACTGAGCCGGACCATTATCCCCATTATTCTTACCAAGATATCCAGGAGGCATATAACCAAGTATTTCTTTATGGAACATGATTGACATGATAAGCTTTATAAGAATTTATCACAAAATATAAGGATCGTACACATAATTGCAAGGTATAACTAGATCAGCTATATAAGCAAGGCATCAATCAATGTTCCGTGTTTTGCTCTAAGAAGTATATGCTATTTGGCTGGGTTACGTCTTATTATGCCCCGAGGAAGTGAGCTATCCCTACTCAAATCCAACCTTTGGCTGTGAAGCCCAAGTCTGGTGCCATACAAGGTCAATGGGAGAGCCGGACTCCATGACCTCTCCTCCTCATGGTCAGTACATGAGAACCAAAGCAAGACCGCAACCTTATGCTTATATGGCCTCATCCTCAGGGTCAGCTCTGCAAGCTACCCATATCTCTAGCTCACCTTGACATAGGTGCTAGAATATACCTTTGAGCCACGAGCCTGATCACCATATATGCTCTTGAGCCATGAATGCATTCATGCTCTATCTTGATGAGTCATGGGCCTGTTCACCATGATGTATATATATCATGAGTCTGCAACCATAGTTACACTCAACTCCTCCTATTTTAGGCTAGGGGAAACCTCGCATATTCAACAATGTGCGCTCCAGGTAATCCCGTAGGATAAACCTATTTCACCATCACCAAATTCTGACGATGATGGATCTATGGCCAGGGCAACTACATGATATGTTCCACTATAATTAATTAGTATATTTTAAGTGGATTGTAGAGGCAACCAAGTTATAAAGCATAACAACATTGAATTACATTATCACTATCATCATCACATTGTCCTGGGATCTCAGTCCCCCATCACAGAAAGCCACTACCTCTCAAGGAATCATCATCATCTTACATCATCATCTGGGATAACAATCCATGATCTCATCATAAGAGGATAACACCTCAACTAGGAACTCAGCCTTTACTAGGTCCTTAGACCTATCACATCATACAGGTGATACATGCTATGTCATCAACAAGGATTAGTCAAAGCACATATACCTCATAGCTCTTACTTGGCTATGAATCCAACTAGTATACCTACATGGTTAGCATTCATATCAAGAGAGATAACTTAAGCCATCATGGATTAATAGGATTGTCATGCTATCAAGTATAAAGCAACATCCATGAGTATATTACACATAAGTTGTAGAAATCATAGTTTTATTATCAATCATAAGCATATATCATGCCCCATACTTGTGATCATATACATGTGTCACATTATCATGTGTAGTAACATCATATCCTTCCAAACTTCCTAGTTCACAACCTATCATCTTATCTCATTATCATAGTTGCAGGATTCAAGGTGATTACACCATATCACCTGTATTATCATTATTAATAGAGAACTATCAGCTATATACATTCTGGGTCATCAGAACCCTCACCAAAGCTCATGCAACCCTCACTATAGGTATGGCGGGTAGTTCCAACCCTCACCAAAAGATGTATCGGGTATGGTCATACCCTCCCCAAAGGATGTATTGACTAGGGTTTCCCAACCCTAAGCAATCTCACCACCATATCGTCCAACCCCATCACTTCACCTATCCTGCAACAAGAACCCACCAGCTTACATGGTGTCAGGAAAGGTGTATCATGCATCATCACAACGTTATCGGCCAAAGGCCTATCGACCAACCCTCACATCGACCATATCGGCCAAAGGGGTATCACCCAAGCGCCCCTACCATGCAACCAGCTTCCTATCATCCAAGGATCATCCCTAATGGCCAGGGCATTCATGGCGCCCAAGAGTTGTATCGTGCATGGCCATGCATCAACATATCGACCAGCACCTAGGGTTATCATGTCAGACACCATACCATATCACCCAAAGCTCATCCAAACAAGGTGCTATCGGCCAAAACCATATCGGTCACTAAGCTATCAAAGCCTATCGGCCAAGGCCATCTCAAGGCAAGATGGTATCAGACAACCTCTCTACAAGGTGTGTCGTGTAGATCACTCAACAAGGTGTATCCCCCAAGAAACAAAGGTATCGGCCAAGAGAACCCTAACGGGCACCAACCAAACTTCAACTAGATATATCGGCCAAGGGTACAACTCAAGACGAAGCTATTGGGTAGCACTACTCCAAATTCATAATGTGCAAAGCACAACTCTACAAGGTCATCTTCAACCTCAAACACAAGGGCACGACAACCTAAATGATCAAGAAGATCAGCTCACCTCTCAACACCCAAGAGAGAGGGGTTTTGTACAACCTCTATCACAAATCAGGCAACCACAAGGATCAACCTCAACTTAGGTCATCACATATCTAAGAGCTCACCTCTCAAATCCATGGTGAAAGGAGGATGTTGCCCAAACTACTAGAATGTAGACTCACCTCTCAACTTAAATGAGAGAGGGGTATTGCCCACATTACTAGAGCTCAAACTCACTTCTCAAAAACCAAGGAGAGAAAGGGGTATTTCTCAACAAGAAACCCCAAACTATGGTTTGGCCAACTAGATCCAAAGGCATATAAACCATCAACAACATCATGCTCACTATATCCATAAGATCAACAACATGTACTAGATCAAGAAACATAACATGCAATGGCTGATCATCAACATATATGAATCATGCAACATAAAGAAGGTAGTATGTCTAGGGTTCAAATTTATGTAACCTACCTTAAGCAAACTCCTCAAGCTCCAAAGATCCATGCTTTCAGCTTCTAGCTCCAAAGCACACCACCTTCGGCCACCTCAAGGAATGGGACAAAGCTCATAACCACCATGGCCGAAGAGCAAGCAAGAAGGAGAAGGAGATGCTAAGGAGAGAGAGAAGATGTTTACCAAGGAAGCAAGGCTCACCTATAGATTGGCCACCAAGCTAGAGGAAGAAGAAGAGAACTCCTTCAAAGGGATTGGCCACCAAGCACCAAGGGAGGTGTGTCATGCACACAAGGGGAGAAGGGCAACAAAGAGCTAAAGGTTTCCTAAGGAAGAGAAAGGCAAGGCATATATAGATGAGGATCAAAGGGGAACCATGGCAAGGTGTCACCTTACCCAGGGACACATGTCCACATGTTTTCCACCTTGCAAAACATATGCACAAACCATGCCACCAGACAACCAAGGTCCAACCACATGTACAAACTAGGGTGACACAACCAAAGCAAGAGGGTCAACAAAGTCAAAGGCCAACACACTTCAAACCATGACCGACACACCACAAACACCTCTAGGCTGATACACATCATGGTCGGCACACCTCATGGCTGACACAAGCCTCCTTGCCCGATACATGGCTCCTCAAAGCAAGGCAAGGCCCAAACAAGGGAAAACAAGGCCCAACAGAGCTCAATCAAGCCCAAGACAACTCAAGGCATGAGCCCAAACCTCCCTCTCAACTTAGAGGAAGCAAAGATAGAGAAGAACATCTCTCAAGGTGACAAACTTGCCTATCAACCCTAACTTAGGTTATTTTGCAAGTAGCACCTCCAACACTCAACAAAACACAAGCAAACCCTAATCACCACTAAAGGTGATTAGCAAGAAACTAAGCACAGGGGTAAGGCAAAACAAATAGGATAAGCCCAAAATGGAGGTCACGGTCATTACAAGCCATAAACCTCTACAAAGGGATTTCATCCCCGAAATCCGAAGAGAAAAGTGAGGGATACTTCCTCCTCATCTCTTCCTCTAGCTCCCATGTGGTTTCCTCAACACCACGGTGATGCCAATGAACCTTCACAAGAACCAGGTCCTTCCTCTTCAACCTCTTTACCCTCCTATCAAGGATCGTCACTGGACCTTCCTCATAGGTCACATCTTCATCAAGCTCAACCTCAACTGGATGTACCACTATCCCAGTGTCTGGATGACTTTTCTTCAACATGCTGACATGGAACACCAGATGTAACCTGTGCAACTCTGGTGGTAGCTCTAACTTGTAAGCTACCTTGCCAACACATGCTATTACCGGGTATGGCCCCATATACCTGGGTGCCAATTTTCCTTTCCGATCAAACCTCAACATGCCTTTCCAAGGTGAGACCTTGGGATACACTTTGTGTCCCATCTAGAACTCCAAAGGTTGTCGACGATTGTTTGCATAAGACTTCTGTCTATCCGGTATCGCCTTCAACTGTTGTTGTATCACTCTGATCTTTTCTGTTGTCTACTGCACTAACTCGGGACCCAAAAGCTGATACTCACTAGACTCATACCAGCATAAAGGGGATCTGTACTTCCTTCCATATAGAGCCTTATAAGGAGCCATGTCAATGCTCTGCTGGTAACTATTATTGTAAGCGAACTCTATCAGACTGAGATGCACGTCCCAACTTCCTAGGAACTGCAAAACACAAGCTCCGAGAAGATCCTCCAAAGTCTAAATAGTCCTTTCAGATTGTCCATCCGTCTGTGGGTGGAAGGCGGTGCTAAATCTCAACTGCGTTCCTAAAGCTTTGTGCAACTGTTCCCAAAAATGACTCATGAACTGAGGACCTCTATCGGGGACTATTGTTGTTGGTACACCGTGCAAACACACTATCTCATCCACATACACCTGAGCAAGTTTCTCTGCTGTATATGTCATCTTTACCAGTATGAAATGGGTAGACTTCATCAATCTGTCCACTATTACTCAAATGGAATCATGATTCTTAGCTGTCCTTGGCATACCAACTACGAAATCCATGGTTATATGATCCCATTTACACTATGGTATCGACATGGGTTGCAACGTACTGGCTGGCTTCTGATGCTCAGCTTTAACATGCTGACATATTGCACACTTAGCCACAAACTCAGCTACATCCTTCTTCAGACCAGACCACCAATTCAGGTCCTTCAGATTATGATACATCTTGGTGACTCTTGGATGCTTAGCATACATCGATGTGTGTGCTTCCTCGAGTACTAGCTTTCTTAGATTATCAACATCAGGGACCACCATCCTACCATTATAGCAAACTAGTCCATCATCGGACTCATGGAACCCATCACACTTTTCTCTGTCGAGCTCTGACCTGATCAACTACACTGTATCATATGCCTGTTGTGCGTCTTTGATCTGCTGTCTCAGCATAGGCTTGACTTGCATCTGTACCAAAAATCTTGCCAACAAGGAAACTTCCAACTGCACATTCATCTATCGCAAGGAGACAAACATATCCCGCCTATGGCATACCAAGGAACTCAACTGTGCCTTCTTCGTGGGGAGAGAAGAAGACTTTCTGCTAAGTGCATCAGCTACCACATTTGCCTTACCAGGATGATACTCAATGGTGCAATCATAATCATTGATTAGCTCCATCCAATGATGCTGTCGCATGTTTAGCTCACTCTATCAAAAGATATACTTCAAGTTCTTATGATCTGTAAAGATCTGACACACTTCCCCATAAAAATAGTGCCTCCAAATCTTTAATGCATGGAGCACCATTGCCAACTCCAAATCATGTGTCGGATAGTTCTCCTCATGTTTCTTAAGCTGTCGCGAAGCAAAAGAAACCACATGATCCTCCTACATTAGCACACATCCTAGGCCCTACTTGGAAGCATCGCAGAAAACAACATAACCTTTCCCAGGGTCTGGCAACACTAGCACTGGAGCACTAGTCAACTTCTCCTTCAAACTTTGGAAAGCTTGCTGACAATGATTATCCTAGACAAAAGGTACATCCTTCCTGGTCAACTTTGTCATCAGCAATGTGATCACAGTGAAGTCCTTGATACACCTCTGGTAGTATCCTCCCAAACCCAGAAAACTATGAACTTTTGTCGGCGTCATTGGTTGCTCCCAATCTGCAACTGACTCCACCTTCTTAGGGTCCACTCTGACACCTTCAACAGATATCACGTGACCCAAGAAAGTCACTTCTTTCAACCAGAACTCACACTAACTAAACTTGGCATACAACTGATGTTGGCGAAGAAGAGTCAACACTTATCGAATATGATGTTCATGCTCTTGACTATCCCGACTATAGATCAAGATATCATCTATAAAAACTACAACAAACTGATCTGGAAATAGACGGAACACCATGTTCATCAGATCCATGAAAGTAGCAGGTGCATTGGTTAGCCCAAACGGCATAACCACAAACTCAAAGTGACCATACCTCATCCTAAAAGTTGACTTTGGTATGTCATTATCCTTAATACGCAACTGATGATATCCATACTGTAGATCAACCTTCGAGAACACTGTAGCACCATGCAACTGATCAAATAGGTCGTATATCCTTGGCAACGGGTACTTGTTCTTAATCGTAACTTTGTTCAACTGTCGGTAATCTATACACAACTGCATTGACCCGTCCTTCTTCTTTACGAACAGGACTAGAACACCCCACGACGATGTGCTCGGTTTTATGAAACCTTTGTCCAACAACTCCTATAATTGCTTCTTGAGTTCTGCCATCTCGGCTAGAGCCATCCGGTACGGTGTCTGAGCCACTGGCTGTGTTCTTGGCACCGGATTGATCTCAAAATTAATCTCTCGATGTGGGGGAATACCGGGGAACTCATCAGGAAACACATCCGCAAACTCTCAGACAACCATCACCTCTTCAAGGCTAGGACCTTTTTCCTTGGTATCCACAATGTGAGCTAAGAGTGCCTTACAAACATGCCACAGCAACTTCTCTGCCACCATCACTGACACTAAACACGTCGGAAGAATCTTCCTATTTCCTTGGAATATCCACTTCTCTCCACCGTCATCAAACACTGCCTTCTTGGAACCACAATCCAACACAACCTTATACTTCTCTAAGGTATCCATCCCAAAGATCACATCGAATCTATGCATATCAAGTGGTATAAGATCCACTTGTATATTGTTTCCCTAGAAAGATAGAACACAAGACGGGCACTCCTCTCAAAGCATCGAGGAACCATCGAGAGGGGTTTCTAACAACAAGCTATCTTTCTTACAGCTAACAGGTAACAGGAAGCTATCAAGAAAACTATGTGTGATAAAAGAGTGTGTAGCACCAGGGTCAACTAAAATAGATATAAAGCTAGAAGAAGACAAATCAAAATGAAATAACTCCATCTGACCTACCACTACTCGCGGGTTGACTATCGCCTCCGGCTGACTCATAGCATAGAATCGCGTTGTTGCTTGTTGTCCACATGCTCTACTTCCTTGAGTAGACGATCCCGCTTGTGACGCTTGACCATGTCCTCACCCTCTGCTACCCCTGGGATGCTGTCTGTTTGACCCTTGTTGATTTTGCCTCGGCTGTTGTGTTACTTTGACATCTCTCTTTGGGAAATTCGACCTCGAGTACCCAGTCTGTCCATAGTGGTAACACGACTTGCCTTCTATCTGCGGCCTAGATGGCCCTATCACTACCATTGAAGCAGTACTATGTGCCTTCGATGGCGAAGAAACATAACCTCTTCCCCTACTCGGGGACCATTGTGAAGGTGTACTAAAACCTCTCATCATGGAAGGTGTTGAAAACCTTGGCTTCTTGAAGCCACCAAATCTCTATCTCTGGAACTGAGCAAGCATTTTCCTAGCTCATTAATGCAATATTGTGTTGATCTGGTGTATTACATGTAAGTGATGTTGTTGATCCTTGTCATAATGCATGCAAAGATAATAATTATCTTGCAGGGAATAATATGATGGTCTTAATGACCTTTGGGCATGGTTGAGCCCTGAATGAGGTGTAATCCTCTTGTGTTGATAAGGGTTGATACCCTGTGATATTGTGAAAAGGATTTATATCCTATGATAGTATGATGGTCTTAATGACCTTTGGGCATGGTTGAGCCCTGAATGAGGTGTAATCCTCTTGTGTTGATAAGGGTTGATACCTTGTGATATTGTGAAAAGGATTTATATCTTGTGATAGTATGATGAGTAGTGTGGTCTCATGAATGGTAAGTGAATAGTACCATGTGATGATGAGATGAGAAATTATGTTTCACATATTTTATATCTTTTCAAAGTTGTGATATTTATATGCTTTCTAGAAGTGAATTAGGGTTTGTATGTCCACTTGTTTGATGCAACCTTAATTCCCCAATTGGCATAACTAATCAAGTGCAACTCTAATCATGTAGTACCTTGTGTCGTAGAACCATCTTCAATGTCAAAACTTGCTGGATGGTGAAATGAGTATTCCTAAGAAAAACTCAGAGTGCTAACTGTTGAGAATGTGGGGGCGGTAGGTTGAGGATATATCTCTGTCATCCACAATGTAGATTGTCAAGGTTGTCTATGGTCATGCCTCATACATCTAATGTGATTGAGAATGGCTACGGTCATGTCTCGGTGATTATAACATGATGTGATTAGAGGACAATTGCAGTTGTACCTCAGTGATTGGGTTTGTATAACTTGGTTTCTAGTGTCATGACCTATACCAAGGGCAGACTAGTGGTTAGCAGCTTGACTATATGTCTCTATGGTGGCAGCTTTGACTGATATGTCACTGCCTTTTTACTCGTACTAACCGAGGGGAAGAGATCTTAGGATATTTACACTCCTAGATCTTGTACAGAAATGAATAGCCCTTCGTAGGGGTCGGTTGGACTTTGAATGGTACGATTCAAATTCCCTTGTGCATAATAAAAGATGTAATACATATGTATTGCATATCTGTTTAGGGTTATACATGCCGCTTCACAATGGATGATAACCCGTTTTTGTTCTCTTTACATAAAGATGATGCTTAGTGCAATTAAGAGATAGTATTTATACTTATGTTGTGGATATGCATAAGATTGTAAATGTGTACATATAATATTCATGCTTATGTTGATATCTATACTGTTACTGTTGATTATAATTATGATGCTAGCTATATCATGTTGTTACTTATGTTTAGCATGCTAGCCATGCCTCTATAATTAGAAATGCATATACTACTAATCATGCTTATGCAAATACTCGTTCTTATGTTGATAGCTCTACTTATGATATTGGTCTGTTCAAACTGTTAGACATGCTAATGTTGTTAGATATGCTTATGATGCTAGACTTATTCATGTTAATAGAGATAATATGCTACTAGACTTGCTTATTCTAGTTATGCATATGCTATTAAATCTCATATATGGTTAATAAGGAAAATGATGATAGTCAGTTTGATGAGGATAATTGTTATCAACTCCTTTATGTATTTTTTTAATCATCAGTGTTGCTGAGCCTATTTGTTATATATGATTAAACTGCTTAAACTATCTCATTACCTAAAATGTTGTAATAAATAAGCATTTTTGGAGGTTATATCTCTTGCTGGGACATGGGTCTCACCCTTGTGGTTTGCCACATTTTTTTAGGTAATCAGAAGTGACGAAAACAAACATGTGGAAACAAAGAGGAGCTATAGTAATGAATTTTTGAGAAAGTTGATTAGATGTCTAGTGTGTCCAAGATTCATCCTTGTACTCTCAGGTCTGGGTGAGAAAAAGTTTGTATATGGTGTTTCAAATGAATCAGAGTTTTGTTAGCATATTAATGCTTGTTTGTGTGGCATATATGAATATTGTTCTCCTGTGTATATATATGTGATGGCTAAGACGATAAAACAATTTGTATCAAATTCTTAGCATAGTATGGATATAAGAAAGATGTTGGGATCTTATGCAAATGTTTCTGAGCGGGTGCTAACGTTGAAATTGGTTTTATTTTACCCATATTTTTGGTTATGTGATTAATTAGTGATTGATTGTGTTTTATGTTTTGAGTAATCTTGTTTAGTGTAATGGGTTCTCATACCCCTTGACAATTAGAAATTTATAAAAAGAAGATAATCAACTCATCAATTAGCAAATAGAAGAGAACACAATCAGCTTGTAGATGAAAAGAAAAGAGAAATCTTTCCAACAATTAGCTAGAAACTATGGCCACGGTATACCAGACTCTAGAGAAGCTTACAGTCACTCATAAGTGAAGAAGAAGAAATGAGTGAATATTGTTAATGGTGGGGATAACTTTGTCCCCATTATATAGGAAACAATTGCGTCCCCGTTGGGGATGCACTGCCCCCATATGGTGCCTGCCATTTCCCCAACGATGATAAAGTTGTTGGGGGCTATTGTCGGGTGCGGTGTGGGGACAATACATCTCAGTTGGGGACACATTGTTCCTGCACTGGGGCAATGAATCCTTGGTCAGGATGCATCGACCCTAGTGTGGGATAATGCATCTAGTTGGATGGCACATTTCTCTCTCAGGAGGTAGTTCATTCCTAGCTCGATATTTGCCCCTGCATAGGGCAATGTGTCTCAGTTGGGGATGCATTGCTCCTAGAGAAATAAAAGTGTCACCATGGGGACGCTCTACCCTTGGTGGGAGACACATTACCTTAAGAACATTCCATTTTGGGTATCAAAATGCAAACCATGCTATACTGGTAATAAAAATAAATTTAGGAATTTAATGTTTTTATAACATGGAATATTTTTCCATTGCTTATTTTTGCAGTAATGACCATAATACTTCCTTGTTAAATACCACCACTACTTTTATTATGGCATGGAATACAAAGCAACATATTTTCATTCACTTAAACAAAATTCCTCATCATCATCAAAGGCTCAGTTCCAGTCTTATTAGGGTGAGTTACAAGGATCATTTGTTTCTCCAACCATTCTAGGGTCGGCCACATGGATCCTTCCTCTTCAAATTAGATTTCTAATGGGCCACTCATTAATGGGTCGTATTCTCATCAGGATGTAAATATTCAATATTTATATTTGTCATCTATTTTTGATTAATATTCAATTAGGTCTACCTCTTCTTCTCTCAATTGTGATTGACTCCAGACACACTAATTTCAATTGACACAATTTTTGGCCTAATTTGAAAATGGTCATACCATCTTGGGGGACCCTCAAATAACTCCATATTTGATACTTGAAACCCTCATTATGTTCCTCATATCATTTTGGACGTGTCCATTTTGTGAAAACCTTGTTTCTTTACTACCCAACATTCAATCCTATATAGTACGATCGTCATATAGGTGTTCTATAAAACTTACTCTTTAGTTAGAAAGGCATATTTTGGTCACATACTGCTCTAGTGACACTCCTTCATATCAAGTGTCATGTAGTGATCATGTAACAAAAGTAATATTGAACATCATCATCCAATCAAATAATACAACCCAAGCAAAAAGATTACCACATTTTTACACACACTGCGTCCAACTCCGCATCACCATTCACCAATAAAAATTGCCAAATTTGTAATGCATGTACTCTATTTTGCTTTTGCTGGTCTTTTGTCCTCTAGATTTGATACATTTCTCCAAATTATGTACTTCAATGTTCATCTTATTGACGTAATGATGAAACAAATAGATGCTTTCCTGAAAGGGTCAAGCTCAACTATTGATGTTAATCATTGAAATAAACCATTTGTATAATGTTCATGTTCACATTTAGGTATAAATAAGTTAGAAGTGTGAACATTGATCTTGTGATGAACCATCCTAGCCCTGGGTATTTTTGCTATGACCTACTCTAGAAAAGCTTTTGTTTTACTAAAGGTTCTATGGCTAATACTAGATCTGTAGTCATTTCTTTATTTTATGAGTCTCCTATGCTTGTGTTATTCATGGATTGGTTCTGATGCTAGTGTGGAAAGGTTCTTCCTGAGATGTTTTTATGGGTTCTCAATTCACGAAGTCTTGTTCTCATCTATGTTGTTTCTTTCTTTGAGCCTCAGGTCATGTTAATGTTGAAGGTTATGGAAGATTTCAAAGGTTATTACCTATGTGGTGTTGTGGTGTTGATTATCAAGACGGGAAGCACTATGAAAGTGTTTCTCTTCTTCTGCTATGTTTTTCATGCATGCTCTTTTTATCCTCTCTCCCTCTTCCTATTCTTTATTCTTTCCTCTTATAGGTCTTGGTTTTATTTGGTCTATATGAGTATGTACAATCTTTTCACTTCTGATTACTTCTTTTTATTTTTTTTAATCTTTCAAAAATACAAAGAGGAAAAGCAGTGTTGATCGACCAAAAATAACATCTAGGTATAAATTGTATCAAGTAAACATGATGATCATATACAGTAGAGTGTGTGTTGTTCACTTTAGTACAATTAATATATAGTGCCAATTAGTGATTCTACATATAAAAGAGGTATAAAAAATAGGTTGTATATTTGAAAATTAGGAGAGAATCCCTTGCATCATCGCCCTCATCAAACAACAAAATGTTGCTATTTAACACTACCATGTTTATGTTGAGCCTATTAGGCATTGTGAGCTCTTTTTGGATCATTAGGTGAACCTTAACTGGTCTTTCAAACACTTCTATACAATATATTAAGATGGATAATTACTTAATTCAAGTTAATTCATGTCATTAATCAACATAAAGTTGATTTTTTTAATTCATAACATTTTAAATGTTCTTAGAAAAAGTATATTTTTCCTATTTTATATAAGTAGACTATATCATTTATTAGTTCCACCTACTTTAACCAAATTCATACTTATCATGGATAAGGACGAGATGTCCACATGAATGGAGATTTAGGAGTATAAGATTCTAATTTGAATCAAGGTTTTAGGATGCTTGCTCTGGTAAGGTTCTTCTCTAAATTCAAAAAACGGTTAACTTCATAAATTCATTTTACAATTTTGTTACAAATTACATGTATTTTGATGTTGATATTCAAGATTAATGTTCAAAATATATTCTTGGATATGTGGGAACGACCTTCAAAGATGGACCGTGATTAAGTGAGACTCCCCCTGGCAGTGTAACCCCCGAACTACCTACACATTAAGGGTAACGTTTAAACTCACGTAGAGGTTGGGCTGCATTATGGGACCAAGGAGCACCGAGGCGCGTGATCGGGGATCTAAAACTGGGTCATGCTCTGGGGAGCCCACTCCTTCTCCAAGAAGAAACTACCTCCCCGTTAATGTTGAGAATAACTTGCACTTAGTTTATAATCATTTTAACTATAGAAATACAATAATTTCCAAGTTTTGTGATACTCCAACAACGATGTGAAAAGAATAATGCATCCTCATATCTATATGTTGTAAGAAAATTTGGAGTGTTATAGATCCACGTCAATGAGTATACATATTAAAATATCATATTTTGATTAAAATACATATATGGTATACTCAATATAGTATGCATCTATACCAAATCAACAATGATTAAAAATGTTTTTACTTTGTGTCTTTCTCAAAGGTCAACTACTCATTGATATTCAATGAAATACTTTAAATTGGGATATGTGACATGAGTAAAAGATAAATGTGAAATATTTAAATATATTCGATATTTATTCAAGTATATTCAAAATAGATAAATCCTTGTATAAAGGTCACTCAAAATTATCTACTCACAAAAGTTTCAAAGGTTATCAATATGTAGTGCACTTTAGTGAAATTTTAGTATACTTCTCCAGTAGAATTCATATGAAGATTTTGTACATAACATTAGAAAATGATCATGTAAATTTTAGAATATTTATGCTGTAAAGTGTTAATATAAGAATATGCAGTTGATATTATCTCATATTTCTAGCAACAATTTCCACAATACTTAAATAATGTCATTATTAGTAGTGGGAATTAATTTCGATTTGGATTCCTATAAATCATTTCTAGAAAATGTATCCTACTCATATAAACACTTTCATATGAGAGTATTGACTCAAAAAAATTTTAAAATATAGACATATATTCCAAGTCAATGTGTTCAAGAAATTAAAAACTATATATATTTGCTATGTCCATTTAAAGAATGTTAGTATAGATATACAAGCATGTGAATCATGACACAAAGAAAAACATAATGGGATTGTGACACACAAAAATGTTTCCTTGAAGTTCCTTGGGCCACAACTCTTGATATATGAAATAGGTAGGGATCATATAAAATTTTCAAGTCGTGACAAAGAATTATGAAATAAACTTGACATGTAGATAGATGCATTTGATAAATCTATGTGATGTAGGAAAGTTTCCAATGCAATAAATTAGAAACAAACGAGACCATTTCAACATTATGTCAAATTTTAATACTTACAACATCATATGTCAACATGTATTGTTTTTAGGTGATAAATAAATATAATAATATAAATAATGTGTATTGCAAGGTATTTATCAATTGTCAAGTATAGATATAATCACAAAAATGAATTATTAAAACATATCATATCTCGTACCAAAAAATATATTATAGAGCTATTGATGGTCTACTTATTAATGACTATACTTGAATATTGTCAAACATGGTACATGAATGACATTTGAAATTTCAAAATAGAGATACTATCCTATTAATGTGCATGTTTGGAACTAAAACTATAAAAAATGATAGTTTATTTTCATGGTTGGACTTGGACGTTTGATTGACCAATTTCTCAATTGAGCCTAGTTTTTGATCGACAGAGTGTCTTTCTTGAAAGATTAAAAGCAACCAATAGCAGAAGCACTTATGCATGAAATATGTTAACATATAAACAGATGCAGAGTACTACATAGCATGAATACAATTCAAAAATCGAGATGTATATCTCATTTATGATTATACCACAACTTTGATGTCAACAATCATTTGTAGGATTCAAGTAGGAACAAATGTTTTTTTATGCAAACATGTTTCTTGGATTCCCTTCTTATAGTGGCATTGGAAAAAGGTGGTGTCCTACATGATTAAAAAATGATCATAGAATGATTGATTTTGGATGAGTGGTCAGTCATTCTCCTCTTGGGAGATTTCTTACTTGGTTTGTAACGAAGACCACTAGAACCTACTTGTTTGTATGAACGGTGAAGTAGGTTGTTTTAATAATTGTGTCCCTAGAGAAGTTTGGCTATGGTATTTTTATAGGCTTAGGATCTACTCAGTTAATCACAAGTGGTAGTTTTGAACTATGAAAACTTTAGAAGTAAGGCTTTTCTTTCCAACAAATATGTGATCAAAATCCTTATGATTTCATATAAGAGGTTGTTTTTTGTAAGCATGCCATTTTTTAATTAAGAAATATTTTGATTTGAATGAAAAAATTACCACTTTCAAGAATATTCGTTTTAATTTTTAAAATATATCAAACATCACATGCAAGTGAAGAATCTCTTAGGCTATGTAATTAATAATTAGTATCTTAAATATCCTCATATAAACTATCTACATTACTAGATAAATTTTCATGTCTAGATTTAAATTTCAACACTTCATATCTAGTGTAATAATAATATGTATATATTTATGTTTAGACATGTTTTAGGTATTTAACTTGTTGGATTATTCTCACTCATCTTTTCCATGTTTCTTACTATGTTGGTCTCTTCATATAAATATTTTTGGGGTAGGAAGTTTTGCATTTTATTCATCATTTTCTCCTTAAGTTTGTCCTACCAAAAAGTTGACCAGAATACCTATGTTTATCAAGATTGGATGGTATCATGATTGAGGACCACATGATCACGCAGGCAGCTTGAGCTGAAAGAATGTGGAGTATACTTTAATGACATTGGAGACTAGTCATCACTAAGGAGTTAGCATAGTAGTACCAGAAATTGGACTATTGCTGAACTATACGGGGATGAAAGACATATCGTGCGGGGATCACACAGTAGATCAATCATGGCAATCCCTAGAGGAAGAGGGCAAGGTGATGATTGGTTTGTGCCATGACAAGGAACATGATTCATCTAACCCTTATTCTAGAGGTAAAAAGGAATCGTTGAGCATGGATATAAGTGGAACCACTTCATTTATGCAATTTTAGGGGATCGAAGATAGGATACTCATGGGTTTTCTTAGAAAAACTCTTTGAGGGCAACCTTTCAGTAAGAGATGTCGAAGGCAAATCAAACTTGAAGATTATGTTAGAAGTTGAACCTTGTGAAGCCCTAGAAATATGTTCTGGTGGTAAGGCTAATAGGCCCATCAGTAGGGTACTTAACCCTAAGGGATAGATTGAAAATGTTGTGGAATATCACAAGTAGATTCAATAGGTTAGAAATGAATATAGGAATTTTGTGGTTCATCTATTCTTCCCACAAGATTATGAAACCATTGTAGTGGAGGTCCATGGAAGTTATTTGGATGTACTGTTGTGGTCTGGGGTGGTACCCTACCTTCATAACTACAGAGGACTACCCTGGTTTTATACTCTCTTGGGTTTGTATTGTAAACTTTCCTCTTCCTATTTGTGTTCCTACTATCTTCAAATACATTGGACTAGTGGTGAGTTGACTTATCAAAGTAGATACTCACATAGTCAGCAAAAACAAGCATGTTTGTAAGTATTGCTTTAGAATTCGATACCACTAATCTCTTAATACTATATATTCTCATTAATGATGTGGAATATGAAGTAGTGTAATGTCTAGGCCCACTACCCAAGGCTCTAATAGAGTTTTAGGTTGACAACTAGCCCACAGACCACCAATGGCCTTAATTCTATGCCTTGTCTTCACTCACGCACAAGCTGGGGCCAACTTCCCAACTGGCCACCCATCCTAGTACTACTCCACGTTGAGCATGCTTAACTATGAAGTTATTTGTGATGGACACAGTTTTCACATGGTGTGGTGTGTTCTTTTTTTTTTATAGAACCCACTGATAATGATGGTTATACTGCATAGTGCGATTATGGTGTATGTTATTTTTTCATATCATGTTATGATTTTAGCAATGAACTATATCAACACCACTAATATTTCTAGTCATAAATATTTTACATGTGTCTCTTATAACAAGTGAAGAATATAATTGTATAAGAAACATTGTTAGTTGTCCCAAAACTTATTTTTTGCTCTAAGAGAGAACTCATGAACCATGTTTTGTATGTAAGTCTATAACTCAGCGGAAGTCATGGAACTCAAATTCCAACACTTACTAGAAATCAATCATGAAAAACTAGTTAATGAACTCCAATTTATAAGTTTTTTGGACCAATTATGACAAACCAATCAGAACCTAGGAGGAAACTAGAAATGCTGGGAATTAGAAGATGAGATGGACAAATGCCAAGAAACCAGATAAAAAATGCCTAGAACCGTAAGACAAGAGCATATGTGTAATGACCACATTTGTGCTTAATTGGTAAACTAGGGTTTACCTGAATGATTACATGCTTGATTAGATTGACCATCATTTAGACTTGATTAATGATAGTAGATCAACTATGATGTTTCAAACCTAAGAATAAACTCTAACTATGATTTTAGTTTGAAGAATTAGGGTTTGATAAATGTAAACCCTAATCGGCAAAAATTAGGATTTTTATAGTACATGAATATGGAATTTGATCAAGATAGCAGTGTGGTAAATGATTTTTCATATTTTCTACAATTTTGTATTTAATTGAATCTTGGATATTATATGGATAAATCAATAATTCATATTGGAGAAAACTTTTAGAATATTTGAGTGTTCTTTGAATGTGGTTCTTGGTAAAACTATACTTCGACCAAAATGCTACCAGAGTGCTTTTTAGCCGTGTAGTGTTTCATTTTTAGTTATTTATTGGTAACTCCAAATGATCCGAAATTTTAACTGGTGATCTAAAACTCAATAATAAACAACATGCACAATTTCATAATTTTTTGATGTGTTTAGACTTTATCAGTAGATGAATTACAGTAATATTTTTATGACAAAAAATTCAGCTAAAATAAGAGAAAGTATAGTGAGGGGTCAATGTGCAATTGACCCAAGCAGCTCAATTGCTCTATATGGTCAACCTAACACACAAGGAGATATTATAATTTGTGATTCAATCCAGAGAAATGAAATCCTAGAGAGAGAGAGGGAGAGTTAGGGTTTGAGAGGAGAAAGTGATGGAGATGCTGACCTAGGGTTTTGCGGTCTGAGGAATGATGAAATCATGTAAGTTTAGCTTCTTTGCATAGACTTTAATGGTTAATCTTCTCTCACATGTCAAGATTCCTTCCCTCCTCTAATTTGATCCAAAATGGTATCAAAACTTCCCCTTTTTCACTCTTTCTTCATAATCCCTCATTTTTAGGGTTTCTGAGTTGAAAGGAAGAAGAATCGGGTGAATTCTAGGGATTTGATATGTGATCGAGATTTTCAGGGATGAGCTACATTTTTAAGGTGTTTTTACACATTAGGGTGAGTGGGAACTTCCTTTAAACAGTGTATTGCATGAAAGTTGGTTAAATCATCCATAATATTTAATTGCTTAGTATGCAACTACAAACCCTGAATTGTGTGTTTGATCTGAGTTGTAGCAAAATGATATGAAATGGATTCTTCCTCTGTTTGGATGAATTTCAGTTGATAAAATCATATTAGAAATGTATACAATACATCCTAATGAGAATTCCCTAAGTATTCACAGAGGTTATAAGAGTAAACTGAAATATAGGGAATTTGTCTATGACAGAAATTTGCTGTATAATTAAATAGAGAAATATGTTTATCTGGATTCCCTGGGTTATGAATGATTGTTTATCTAAATTCATAGTACATATATGTAAGATACTATCTTGTATTTTATTTAAGGTGAATAGTGTTTGTTTTATATCTCAGTAAAGAGGGTGAAACTCTAGACGCGAGGAAAGTTGGATATTTGCGAATAGATGTCGTGAAATCCATTTGAATGGATTTTCTTGACATGAGACTTTATTTATTCAATTTTATTATTGATGCATGTTATCTCAGTGAATGACATGGAAACCCAAATTCAACTCAGTTCCAAGGTTTCATACATATATTGATTTTATATGATTTCTTGATAGTAGTCTTTATTCAGTGAATGTTTATGTCGCATGAAATCCTTGTGAGAGCCATGTGATAAGTGAATGAGGTAAATGAAACCATAAGGATAGGGTGTTCAATGAATAAAGTATTTTGATATAAATGTTCTCAGTATGAGATGTGGTGATGCAAAACTCAAGATTTGGGTTGAGGTACACGTTTTCCAAGAAAGTATAATTTACAGGTGCAAATGATGATTACTCGTATGTCAAGTAATTAACTCTTATTAGTGTATTAAGAAGTTCAATTGAATAATTATAGTGTATAAAGTATTAAGTGGACATGTATTCTATTATTTAAGAATTTTAGTCTGCCTACAGGTATAAAATGTTGATTTCCCAGTATATTACAATGTTTCGAGTATATTGCTCTGCCAAGTTTAGAATGATATACATTTTGTGTTATAAACTTCAAATAAATAGACACAGTACCATAGAGATACCAGAGTCAAGTATAAGTAAGGGAAAAGATGCAATATAGTAAGAGATTTCTAAGGATAATTAAATAATAGACATAAGAGCCCTGAACACCGCAGATTCCCTATGAGAGGTCTGCACCGTAGGGATGAAACGACCTAACCCTGGCAGTGTCCAGTATACTGGGGTCGGAATGTACTAACAGGTGGTACAGGGGACGAAGCCCTAGTTAAAGTCTCCTTAATATATAGCATGTAGTGTCCAACATCAACCAGAGGTCCTGGTGGCACTAGAGTATAAAAAAGCCAATAGGTGGCTTGACTCTCCGCCTGTGTGCTCAGGTTAGAGGAGGAGTCCAATTTTTACGGCATAATAGGTGTGGTGAGGCCAGAGAGCCATTTTCCTATTGCAGAGCAACGACGTAGTTAGGCTTAGCATTCCCGGGTGTGTTAGCTAAGTCTTATACAATGATATCGTAGTTCTCTACGAGTCTTCATATGTAGAGTACACTACATATGATCAGGGCATAAGCTAAAATATGTTCATATAGGTTTAAAGAGTTTCTTATAAGTAAGAAAGGCTAAGAAAGATTTGAGTATAGTTTCCTAGAAGTTATTCTTTGTATGTTTCTGAATTATTAGTTCTCTTTGAAATTAATCAAGCATGCTCATATATTGATTTGCTCTTGTTGATATATAGAGTTTCCTGCCTTATTTATGATTGTCAATGATCAATCTCTTTAAAGCTTACTGCTGTTATAATTGATATCAGCTCTCTAAAGTATATCTATAATTATATCAGTGCTTTAGACTATTTCTTTGAAGTACTCATTCACTGAGTGAGTAGGCTCACCCCTCTACTCACAATTTTTTAGGGATATCACATGGACTTGAAGAAGGTCATTGCATCAGAGTAGATCTGCCGTGAGAGTTAAGTCTGAGTATAGTTAAGTTCAGTCGGTCCTTGTCATTCTAGGTCCTTGTAAAGAAATAAGAGAGAGTTGTAAATGATGATGTATAACATTATTCCTCTTTTAGCAATATATGTGAATCAGCAAGTCTTATGTGCTTAAAAGTATGAGAAACATAATGAATGTTCATACATGCATTTTTACTGTCGAAATTAGATTAGAGAAATCAATGTTTAGATTCACTTGTAAAGTTTGTTTATGTGGTTCAATGCGAGAAAAAAAGAGTTTGAAAAATAAGAAAAAGTGAAGGGTGATCTTTGTATTATGTTAAATCCTCAATTTATGCCCTAATCTCATTATTTATGGTAATTGTGAGATCGGGGTGTAACAACTTGGTATCAGAGCTTAGGCTGAGTTGTCAGGGACCATTAAGTTAGTAAGTTAGAGTAATAAGTGTGGCAGATAGGAGATGTTATGATGTTAGCTCTGGGGATTTGAGTATTTGGATATCCTGGCCCGGTATCTGAGTACTTGGATCAACCAGTATCAAGCTACTCAGTCTATTCTTTCATGTATACCCTAGCCATGTATACAGTGGAAGCATGATCTAGACAGGAACCTTAGAAAAATTAGGGTTAGAAACAAGATATGTAACATGAATTAAGAGAATAAATATAAAATGAGATAGAACTTTCATTTCATATTGTTGTTTTATTGGAGATGAATAGAAAAGCCCTTATATGTTTGAATTCAGATATTCATCATTTTAATCATTATAAAAACTGCTTGCGGACTAGCGATCTAGGGTTTGTGTCGTTTCTCTGGCGATCATAGGGACGACAGATGTTGGCCTCGTCAGAGAGGGGAGTCCCTCCCCTCTCTACGACAGCTATGGCCACGGAGGAGACGGAGAAGCCTGACGCCTCCCTAGCTCGGCCCATCATCAAGAAGGCCTGAACCAAGTCCTTGGAGGCACGGTACCTTTGAGGAGCAAAGATATGATCCACCAGTGAAGATTGATGAGAAGCGGTTCGTCACCATTGACGATCCTATGTATGAGGCAATGGAGAAATGTTGGGAGCACACAACAATCCTATATGTTATGGGGAAACACCCATACTACTATCATCTTCTAGCTTGGATCTGTCGGGTCTGGAAACCTAAGGGGGGTTTGATCTCTTCTCCAAGCCTAATAGGTTCTTTCTCCTGAGGTTTAACTATGCCGAAGACAAATAGAGTGTCATCAATTATGGACCACGCTGGTTCGACAGTAGGCTCGTTGTCATCAAGGACTATAAGACCGGTGACTATCTCCACAAAGACTTCTTTAGCTACATCCCTCTATGGATTATCATGCCCAGCTTGGGAAGGAATTGGTCACCTAGGGTAGTTGGGATCATGGCTAGGGGAGTGGGTAAACTATTGAGAATCGATTACAAGTCCATTGGCCTTGAGTCCCTTGGCGAGGCACGGACACTGGTGGAGGTGGAAGCCGACGAGGATCCTCAAAAGGAGATCTGGGTTAACTTGCCACGAAGAGACCCTACTTCAATCAAAATCCAATACGAACATATCCCTAAGAGATGTCCGACGTGCAAGGTCTTTGGGCATGATGCAAGTGACTGCCCATTAAACCCTAAGGTTTTTGATGACGCTCCTGCTCCTAAACCTTCTCATGTATGGCAGGTTGTGGGACGGAAGGGCAAAGTTGTTGCTGGTGATAAGCAGGTTGAAGAGAATCATGCTGAGGCTGTGTGCTCAAGTAACAACTTTTTTGTGCTTGCTGATGGCGTTGCATGCATCCTCCTCATTCAGTGGTGATGCTTATACTGGTAACGACATTTCAGATGAATGTGGTGACGTTCCTGGTGGAGGTGCTTATGTTCCTGGCGTGAACGTTGGTGCTTCGTCGTTGGGCGGTAGTGATGCATCTAGGGCGGATGGTGGTGATGGCGTTCGTACATTAGATGGTGGTGTCAAAGGCGGTGATGGTGTTCATGCTTCAGATGGTGGTGCCGGTGTTGCGACTGGTTCAAATGGTGGTGTTGGCATTCATGCATCAGGTGATGCTGGTGATGGCGCTCGTACAACAGATGTTGGCACTTTAGGTGGGGCATCTGGTGGTGGTGTTTGGGCTCCTGGTGGGGCATCCGGTGGTGGGGCTTCTAGTGGGATGGTGGAGGGTACTAATGCTTCCAATTCAGATAATTTGGCTCCAGTTGTGCTTGCTAAATCATGCTCCTCTAGTGCAGCTTCTTCTTTGTTGTCCAAGACTCCAAAGTCGTCCAAGGGTGATGGGTCTTGTAAGACCCGATCTACCTCTAGAAGTCATTAATGACCTTTCTTATGACCAATTTTTGTGGCTCAGGGAAGCCACATAAAAATAAATAAGTTAGGAGAACCATTCTTGATAACAAAGCTACCATGGCTATTCTTGTTGAATCCAAACTCAAGTCCCATAGGATTCACATGTCTGATCATATGTTCCCTAAAGGTTGCCTATGGGTTTCTAATCATCTGCATGATCCTAATGGTCGTATCTATATTGGGTGGAATCCTAACTACTGGACTACTACTATGATGGAGATGGATGATCAATATGTCACTATGAAATGTATTAACAAAGGTGGCCTCACTATCTATACTATGACTATCTATGCTAGGAACTCGGTGGCTGATTGTTCTATTTTGTGGAATACCTTGGAGAGGATTGTTGTTAACATAGTTGATGCTTGGCTTATCTATGGTTATTTCAACAATATCAGGAAGCAAGAGGAGAAGGTGGGGGGTCATGAAGTTCCCTCTACCATCCTTAGCTCTTTCAATGATGCCCTGGATAATGCTGGACTTACTGAACTACCTGTCATTGGTAAAGAGGTTTACACTTGGCATAACAAACAAGGTGTTGCTAAAAGGGTTGCTTGCAAACTTGATAGAGCCTTTGTCAATTATGCTTGGATGTCTAAAATTTCCTAGTTCCAAAATAAAGTTCATCACTTGCAATTTTTTGGATCAGTGTGCTTTAAACATCAATATGAGACCTATTTCTTTCAATAAAAGAAGCATGTCAAGCCAACGACATAAAACAAAGGTTGTTGGCTAAATGGACATCTATAAATCCCTTTGTTTTGATTATGACAAACATTTCATTCTTATTGATCTAACGAGCTACTTGAGTGTGCCGGATTAAAGTGGATGAAAAGCAACTAGGGAAATCCATATGTTTACATATTCATGTTTTCATGCAATGTAATCGCTTTGTAAAAACTTGTACAAATATATAATGTACAAGTACTTAGATTGCATGTAAATCAAGCGTTAGATTCTCCCTAGCTAAACACCACATATAGATAAGTCATCCCCTTCAAATAGGATCACAATTGCACACTCATACATATAATTAGTGCCTAAATTGAAACATTGAAACAGGATCAATCTCGGTCGACAAACTCCTCGACCGAGACACTCTCGGTCGACAATCTTCTCGACCGAGAAAGATCCAAAGTAGCCGTTAGACACAACTGACAAGGTAGTTGGCAGTTGGAGATAGACGTTGCAAATCACTTGTTCCAGAGAGCCTGTCGATTGACAAAAGTTCGACCGAGTAGGAATCTCGGTCGACCATTCCTCGACCGAGATGGTCTCTGACAGCAAATGCAGAATAAATTAATTAGCCGTTGTTAAAGCAACAAACTTGTACCTAACGGCTAGTTAAGCACTTAGAAACCCCTAGAAGTTGTCTAGAACGTCCTTAAGCATCCTTAGGCCATTCCTATAAATAGGACAAGCTATAGGACACTCAAACTCACTTGTTACACTTGAGAACTCTTTGAGTATACTTTGAGCAATCTATTTGTGAGAAAATTGAGCATTGTGAACATTGGCTACTTCCTTCCTTAGCTCATAATTCGTCTCCTATAGGCTAGTATCTCCTACCCACTGCAATCACAAGTCCACACACTTGGTTAGGAGATCTATACGCTTGATCTAGGCAAATCAAGCCTTGGGCTACAAAGGATAAGTTGTAATTTCCTTTTTCCTTTCTTGTTCTCTATTACCGTTTGTACTCTCCTTGCTACTCCTAGGTTGGAGGCTGCTGATTGGATAGGGTGAAGATCTTCTTGGTGAAGAAGGTGACTTTGAGCTACTTCAGAAGGCTGGTGCAACGGGAGGTTACTTCTAGAGAGGAAGGCTACTTCAAGGGGGAGCTTGGAGTTACTTCAAGAAGGCTACCTCAAGGTTGGTGCACCTACTTCAAGTGAAGGCTGTTCAAAGGGTGTAAAGGAAAGTATTGTATTTTGTATAAATCCTTGGGAAGGTAATAAAATAAATACTTTCAAAATCCCAGTTGGGTAAGCAACCGGGTAGTGGACTGACAACTTTAGTAGTTGCTAAAGTTGGAACCACTCTAAACACATGTCTCCTTCTTCCAATTTTCAATTGTGGTTGTTTGAGTTCAATAAATTGTTAAAATTATTTAAAAACTCTATTCACCCCCCCTCTAGTGTTTTTCAATTGGTATCAGAGCAGGCTTCAAGGAACCCTAACAAGGTCTTGAAGAAATGGGTGATGGAGTGCTCAACAACCTTAACCTCGAAGGGACACTTGTTGCTAGGCCGCCAACGTTCGATGGAACAAACTACCAATATTGGAAGAGAAGGATGCAGTTCTACTTCCAAGGCATCAATTGGGACTTATGGAGAATGGTGTCAACTCCATATGAGCTCCCTCAAAATCAATTTGCAGAATGGGATGCAAATACGGTAAAGCTAGCTCAAATGAATGCAAAAGTTGTAAGCATTTTATATTGTTCTATATCAGTAGGAGAATTTAATAGAATATCTAATTGTGACACAGCCTATGATATTTGGCATAGACTATCCATAACCTATGAAGGTACAGTCCAAGTCAAAAATTCCAAAATTAGCATGTTTAAACAAAAGTTTGAACACTTTCGTATGGATCCTGATGAATCAATTAGTGAAATGTTTGCAAAATTTTCTACTATTGTTAATGGTTTAAGTGCCCTAGGAAAACCTGTCCTTGAAGAAGATCAGGTATCAAAGATCCTTCGTTCACTTCCTCCAAAATATAAGCCAAAGGTGACAGCCATTGAAGAAGCAAACGACCTTACTCGACTGAAAATGGAGCAACTTATTGGCAACTTAGAAGCTCATGAAGCAACTCTAGAAGAAGAAGAAAGAAGAGCACATGAACTTCAACAAGGAAAAAAGAAGGATGTGGCTCTAAAAGCTTCAAAGGTCGTCACACAAGAAAGTGAGGAGTCAAGTGAAGAAGAAGGAGAAGAAGCCTTGATAGTCAATGGTAAGAAATACAAAAGATTTAAATCTAACAAAATTTCCAGTTCTTCTTCTACCCCTCCTAGGTGCTTTGAATGTGGGAAGAAAGGGCATTTCAAAAATGAATGTCCTAAAGAAAAGAAAGGAAAGAAAATCTCACACAAGAAGAAGGGAGAAAAAGCCTATAAAGCTGCATGGGACGAGTCAAGTGACAGTGAAAGCGGAGAAGAAACGGTGGATTGTCTAATGGCAAGAGAAGATGATGAAGACTCTCAAGAGGTAAGCCTACTTGATCTTCCTAAAGAAGAGTTAGTTACTAGCCTACAAGAAATTCATGATAAATATGTTGATGTCAAGAAGAAACTAAAGAAGGTTATCAAATCAAATGATGAGCAAATTGCTAAATTAGATAATCTTTCTTCTGAAAAGAATAACATTGATCTTGAGAATTTGTCTTTAAAAACATCTTTAGATGATTGCACTAGAAAGCTACTCACTTTAGAAACAAATGTTGATCTTCTTTCTAAAGAAAAGACTGACTTGTTAGCTAAACTAAAAGATTTTCAGACTCAACCTATTTTGTGTAACCATCTAGACTATGATAATGTTATAAAAGAAAGAGATTCATTGTTATCTGATTTAGATCAAGCAAGAAATGATCTACACAAGAAAATGAATGATATTGCTCAGCTGCAAAGAGAACTTTATGAGTTAAGAAGAAAAGATATACTTGATAACATTCTAAGCATTGGTACTGTTTTCAACGGATGAAAAGGTTTGGGATATGCTCCAAAGAAAAATCAACCCAAAAGAACTCAAACTATGTTTGTACCCAAAAACACAATGGCTAGAAAGAGAAATGAAGTTGATTCTATTACTTGCCATTTTTGTTTACGTCTTGGACACTATTCCTTTTCATGCCCTTATAAAACTAAGGATTCCGAATTAGTTTGGGTCCCAAAACCTCAAACTCAGTAGAGTCAAATAGAATTTAGTTGAGATATGACCAAATGCTCTATCTTGCTATTTATATTGTCTTATCTCAACTAAACAAAAGATCTCATGCATATTGTTAATCTTTTGCATTGTTGTACTGAAATAGAAACTTAGTCGGTCGAAGTATTGTCGACCGACCCATTAATCGGTCGAAGTATTGTCAACCGACCGAATGTCTGTGACATATCAAAATTTACAGCAATTATTTCAGTCGAAAATTGGTCAACCGAGCTAAATTTCTGTGTTTCTTTGTTTGTAATACAGTAATCTTCTCGATCGACAATTAGTCGACCGAGACAGATGTCGGTCGAACAATTGTCGACCGACTGGATTTCTGATTCAGAACTCTTATACAAATCTGTACTTAAATGATTCTAACCATATCGGACCATCACATGGGTACCAAAATCTACATTTTAATGCAGGAATGGGTGGTTGACAGTGGATGTTCCAAACATATGACCGGGAACAAGGATGCATTTTAAACCTTTGAAGAAAAGAAAAGTGGAACAGTCACTTTTGGAGACAATGGTAAGGGAAAAATCGTTGGAATAGGTAATGTTGGTACAAACCTTGAAATAAAGAATGTTCTACTCGTTGATGGTTTGCACCACAATTTGATAAGTGTTAGTCAATTATGTGATAGTGGTTATGATGTGTTATTTAACAAAACTTGCTGCAAGTTATTGATAGAAAACACTACAAATGTTGTTTATGAAGGAAATAGAGTTGGAAATCTTTATATCCTTAAACCTAACTCTATGAAATCAGTAGTGGGAAAATGCTTGCTTGCAAATGAAAATACCTTACAACTATGGCATAAAAAGCTAGGACATGCTAGTTCACATGTTATTAAAAAATTAGTAAAATATGATCTTGTTCGTGGATTGCCTACTTTATCTTTTGATCAAGTTGAAAACTGTGAACCATGCACAATGGGAAAGCAAACCAAAACCTCTTTTAAACCAAAACATGTACTTAGCACCAGTAGGTCCTTAGAATTAATTCATATGGATTTATTTGGACCCATGAGGACACAATCTATTGGTGGTAAAAGATATTGTTTTGTTATTGTTGATGATTATAGTAGATACACATGGGTACACTTTATTGCAACTAAAGATGATATTATTCATGTTTTTATACAATTTTGTTCCAAGATTGAAAATCTATTACAAAGCAAAATATGTACCATTAGAAGTGATCATGGTGGAGAATTTGAAAATCATACATTTGAAGAATTTTGTACATCTCAAGGGTACACTCATAACTTTTCTGCTCCACGCACCCCACAAAAAAATGGTATAGTTGAAAGGAAAAATCGATCATTACAAGAAATGGCAAGAACTATGATGCTTGAACACAACACACCCAAAACCTTTTGGGCTGAAGCTGTAAACACTGCATGCTATGTGTTAAATAGAGTAACTGTTCACTCTCATTTAAAGAAAACTCCATATGAAATAATACATTCTAAGAAACCTAGAGTTGACTATTTTCATACTTTTGGCTCCACATGCTATATTTTAAATACCAAAGATGATAGAGATAAGTTTGACTCAAAATCACACAAAGCATTCTTTTTGGGATATTCCACTTCTAGCAAAGCTTTTAGAGTATATAACACTATATCTAGAAAAGTTGAGGAATCTATTCATGTTTCTTTTCATGAAGAATCCAAATCTGAAAATCTAGAAATCATAGATCTCACTAATCAATTCGAAAATTTAAACATACCAAATGATAGTGAGAAAGGTACTACAAATAATCACCAAGCTGAACCACAACCTACACCTAGGCTTATTAAAGATCATCCTCAAGAACTAATTATTGGAGATCCTAATGATAAAGTCAAAACTCGGTCTTCTTTCAAAGATGTTGCAAACATGGCTTTTGTTTCTATCATTGAACCTAAAAAGATATCTGAAGCTCTTAAAGATGATTATTGAATAATAGCCATGCAAGAAGAATTGAATCAATTCACTAAAAATGATGTATGGGATTTAGTTCCTAAACCATAAGATAAAACCATAATAGGAACTAAATGGGTTTTTAGGAACAAGCTAAATGAGGAAGGAGAAGTAATAAGGAATAAAGCTCGGTTAGTAGCACAAGGATATAATCAACAAGAAGGAATAGATTTTGATGAAACGTATGCACCGGTAGCTAGACTTGAAGCTATTAAAATGTTACTAGCTATTGCTGCACATAAAAACATCAAACTCTACCAAATGGATGTAAAAAGTGCATTTCTAAATGGCATCATTCAAGAAGAAGTATATGTTGCCCAACCGCCTGGTTTTGAAATACCGGAAAAAGGTGACTATGTTTATAAACTTAAGAAAGCACTTTATGGTTTAAAACAAGCACCTATAAATTGGTATGAAAGGCTCAAGACATATCTTTTTGATAATGGTTTTTCTATTGGAAATTCAGATTCTACTTTATTTTTCAAAACATATACATCTGATTTCCTAGTTGTGCAAATATATGTTGATGACATTATTTTTGGAGCTTCTAATGACTCATTGTGCACACAATTCAGTGACATTATGCAAAAAGAATTTGAAATGAGCCTCATGGGTGAACTAACTTTCTTTCTTGGTTTTCAAATTAAGCAAACACCTGCTGGAATATTCATAAGCCAAGAAAAATATACTAAAGAACTCTTAAAACGTTTTGGGATGGCTCAGTGCAAACATGCAAACTACTCCTATGGCTACTTCTATTAAAATTGATAAGGATGAAAATGGGGAACCTATTGATGATTCCTTATATAGAGCCATGATTGGTAGCCTGCTTTACTTAACTGCTTCTAGACCGGACATTATGTTTCCCGTTGGTCTTTGTGCTCGATTTCAATCACAACCTATGCACTCTCATTTTCTAGCAGTTAAACGAATTCTTCGTTACCTAGCCGGCACTACTTGCTTTGGTTTATGGTATCCAAAAGGACAATCCTTGGATTTTAAAGCTTATACTGATGCGGATTATGCTGGTTGTCGACTTGATCGCAAGAGTACTAGTGGTGGTTGTTTCTTATTAGGGAGAGCCTTAGTATCTTGGTTTAGCAAGAAACAAAATACGGTTGCCCTATCTACAACTGAAGCTGAATATATGGCAGCCGGGTCTTGTTGTGCTCAAGTGCTTTATATGCAACAAGTGTTAAACGATTATGGTTTTACTCTTTCTTCTATGCCTATTTTTTGTGACAACACAAGCGCTATAAACTTAGCACACAATCCTATTTTACACAGTCGAGCTAAACATATTAAAATCCGTCATCATTTTTTAAGGGATCATATCTCCAAGAATCATGTTTCCCTTCATCATGTTGATACGGAAGATCAATTGGCTGATATTTTTACAAAACCGCTTCCACTAGATCAATTTAACAAAATTAGAAAGCAACTGCTTATCACTCCTTTGGAAGATGTTTTCTTTGATATTTGTGCTACTTAAACAAAAACTCTTACTTGCATCATGATATTTTGGCTTTTAATGGACATCTTTTTCATTAAATTTGATGGGACATCTAATTAAGGGGGAGTTTTTATTTCTAACAGATATCTTTTTGAAATTACAAAGGGGGAGAAATAAATATAAAACTAAAACTTAGTAATTATGAAAAACTCAATCAATGAGTTTCATAAATAAACTCTTGGCTTTACATTGAAAGTTGCTATATTCCCTAGTGAATTGGATTTCATGTTCCATAATTCAAGGGGAATAATAAGCACACATTTTATAAACAAGAGGAAAAGCTACAAAAGGTAATCTAAAGGTATGAAACTCATATGTTTTATATTTCCTTCATTTATATTTTGGAAATGTTTGTCATCTTCAAAAAGGGGGAGATTGTTGGCTAAATGGACATCTATAAATCCCTTTGTTTTGATTATGACAAACATTTCATTCTTATTGATCTAATGAGCTACTTGAGTGTGCAGGATTAAAGTGGATGACAAAGCAACTAGGGAAATCCATATGTTTACATATTCATGTTTTCATGCAATGTAATCGCTTTGTAAAAACTTGTACAAATATATAATGTACAAGTACTTAGATTGCATGTAAATCAAGCGTTAGATTCTCCCTAGCTAAACACCACATATAGATAAGTCATCCCCTTCAAATAGGATCACAATTGCACACTCATACATATAATTAGTGCCTAAATTAAAACATTGAAACATGATCAATCTCGGTCGACAAACTCCTCGACCGAGACACTCTCGGTCGACAATCTTCTCGACCGAGAAAGATCCAAAGTAGCCGTTAGACACAACTGACAAGGTAGTTGGCAGTTGGAGATAGACGTTGCAAATCACTTGTTCCAGAGAGCCTGTCGGTCGACAAAAGTTCGACCGAGTAGGAATCTCGGTCGACCATTCCTCGACCGAGATGGTCTCTGACAGCAAATGCAGAATAAATTAATTAGCCGTTATTAAAGCAACAAACTTGTACCTAACGGCTAGTTAAGCACTTAGAAACCCCTAGAAGTTGTCTAGAACGTCCTTAAGCATCCTTAGGCCATTTCTATAAATAGGACAAGCTATAGGACACTCAAACTCACTTGTTACACTTGAGAACTCTTTGAGCATACTTTGAGCAATCTGTTTGTGAGAAAATTGAGCATTGTGAACATTGGCTACTTCCTTCCTTAGATCATAATTCGTGTCCTATAGGCTAGTATCTCCTACCCACTGCAATCACAAGTCCACACACTTGGTTAGGAGATCTATACGCTTGATCTAGGCAAATCAAGCCTTGGGCTACAAAGGATAAGTTGTAATTTCCTTTTTCCTTTCTTGTTCTCTATTACCGTTTGTATCTCCTTGCTACTCCTAGGTTGGAGGCTGCTGATTGGAGAGGGTGAAGATCTTCTTGGTGAAGAAGGTGACTTTGAGCTACTTCAGAAGGCTGGTGCAACGGGAGGTTACTTCTAGAGAGGAAGGCTACTTCAAGGGGGAGCTTGGAGTTACTTCAAGAAGGCTACCTCAAGGTTGGTGCACCTACTTCAAGTGAAGGTTGTTCAAAGGGTGTAAAGGAAAGTATTGTATTTTGTATAAATCCTTGGGAAGGTAATAAAATAAATAATTTCAAAATCCAGGTTGGGTAAGCAATCGGGTAGTGGACTGACAACTTTAGTAGTTGCTAAAGTTGGAACCACTCTAAACACCTGTCTCCTTCTTCCAATTTTCAATTGTGGTTGTTTGAGTTCAATAAATTGTTAAAATTATTTAAAAACTCTATTCACCCCCCCTCTAGTGTTTTTCAAAGGTGCTTATCGGGAGGTAACCCAATCCTCTTACCTTAGATTTTACTTTCAGTTTTTAATTATGAAATTTTGCACCCAACAAATATTGCATCACAAGATGCAATCTGAAGTTTTGATAGTTTACATTTTTGAGATTTCAGATGGAGGACATGTTGTTGAAAGGAACGCAACCACATTTGGTGGACCAACCAGCATGGTCTTTCCCCTCCATATTAGATTTAGAGTTTGCTCAGTACAATGAGCTATTTGACTCACACAGTGATCTTTTGCAGGATAATGATGCCATTGTGGATGACACTGTGCCGTTTTTTTAGTAGCTTTATAATCAACCTCACATTGCATCCAGCTCTTGTATCCCAAATTGGACCCCCATAGTCTCTGAGATTGATAATGTCATGTTGTGTTCTACACCATGTTTGAATGAGGTCTGTGATGCTGTGTGGAGCATAGGGCTTCACAAAAGCCCAGGTCCGGATGGCTTCAATGGTTATTTCTATAGGGAATACTAGAATGTCATTTGTGATGATCTTCTTAAGGTTGTCCAGTGGATATTCGAAGGTGGTAGCATGGTTAGACAAGTTAATCATGTTTTCCTTTCTCTTATTCCCAAGAAGGACATTGTCTCATCTCCAGCTGATTTTAGGCCTATCTCTTGCTGCTCGATGCTCTATAAAATTATTGCCAAAGTCATCTCCAGGAGGTTAACCAATCTTTTACCTAATATTATTTCTCCTTACCAAGGTGCTTTTGTTAAAGGTAGGAGTATTGAGGATTGTTCTCTTCTTGCGGCCGAGTTTACTCTTAAGTTCAACTGGAAGTCCAGTCCTCCTGCCGCTTGCATCAAGCTGGATATCACCAAGGCCTTTGATTCCATTCGTTGGTCATACTTATGGGATTGTCTTACTAGCCTTGGGTTTAATGTGAAGTTTATCTCCATCCTAAAGCAATATATGGAGACTCCATCCTTTTATCTTCTACTGAATGGCTCTTCGATTGGCTTCTTCAAAAGTTCCAATGGACTTAAGCAAAGCGATCCTCTATCACGCTTGTTATTTGTCCTAGCTATGAAAGGTTTCAGAAGATGTCTTGAGGCAGCGTATGATAGCAAACTCATTAGAAGCTACCCAATCAAAAGGACCAAGGCTCTTATCCATCTTCTCTTTGCGGATGATGTTCTTATTTTCTCTGAGGGGCACTTGCGTAGTCTTGCAAATCTCAAACATATTTTACTTGAGTTTGGTTCTGTCTCTGGTATGAAGTGCAATCCTAATAAAACCCATATATATTTGTCTTCCTCTTACCATAATAAGGATGCCTTGATCAATTGCTTGGGTATTCAACAAGGCACATGTCCCATGAAGTATCTTGGTTTTCCTATGGCTGGTGGAAACCTCAGGAGGCGCCACTTTAATGAATGCTTGGATAAGCTAAGAGACATGATACAGAGATGGCCTATTTCTAAAATCTCTATGGCTGGTCATCTTGTTCTTATTAAGCATTGTGCCATGGGTTTGATTAGCTACTAGTTACGTATGGGTGACATTCCTCCATCTCTTCTACGTAGTATGGAGTTGCTACTTTCTAATTTCTTGTGGGGCAGTTTTGTGCATCCCTCTTGTTGGGCAAGGCTGGCCTATCCACTTTGTGAAGGCGGTCTTGGTCTAAAGAGACTCGATGAACTTGCATATTACCATACTTTGCATTGTATTAAGAGGTTCACTCAAGTTCAAAGCATATGGAACTCATGGCTTTCTTGTAGGTATGGTGATTCCTTGGTTAATTCTTCTAGGAGTGGCTCTACTTATCATAGACGTATGGTAGTTCTTTGGCCTTCTTTCTCTATGTGGGCAGACAAGGATCTTTGGGATAACACCAGGCAAAAGCGTCCATCTGATAAGGCTTATGGAAATGTTTGGCTCTCTAAGAGCTATCCTATGTGGAGTCTCACTACCTTTTGAGCTCTTACTATTGTACTTCCTACATTGGAAAAGATTATCTCCTGGTTGGGGGCTCCTGTCCCAGCATGCTTATTGTGTGGCCAACACAATGACTCGATAGCCCATTTGTTTGAGGGCTGCAAATACTAGAAATATATTTGGGGTCGAGCTCAGCTTAAACTCAACATTAGGTCCTCTTATTCTCTATATGATTTCCTTACTGTACTTGGTAAGAGGTCTCAACAGTCCAAAATCATTGAACTTTGGGCCATTACTAGTGCTTTCCACTTTATTTGGGAGGAACACAATAAACGACTGCACAATGGTGGCGCTTCAGACTTTGTTGTCATCTTCAATCATCTAGATCTAGAGATCAAGAGAATGTATTTTACTTTTAAATCATGTCTTGATATTCCTCCTATTATTTCTAGGAATTGGGATATGCTGTAACCAATTCTTAGAAATGTGTAGTCACATGTGTGGGTGTGGCTTGTAACTTTGTCCCCTTCCTGGGGTTTTTTGGAATATACTTACCCAATTTTCCAAAAAAAGATATTCAGTATTTTGAAATATATATGGGTCTTTAAGATTTTTTGTACACTATGCAGTTGTAGCATTTATTGATTACATTCTTTGTATAAACTAGACTAGAAATGATCTTTTAATGAGCTTTCCTAAGTGGATAAGTTTTCTTCCACACATTTGAGATGAATAGGACTTGAGTAATCATGAGTAGCTCTTGGCTTCAGGACTGCAGGTTCGGCCTGGTCCAGTTGGTAGGATGCATTACTGGGATCTAATGACTCCTATTAGTAACATAGCAAGAGTAAATTCTGGATAGATTAGATCCATATTCTAGTATGAATGTATATACTCTAAGATTTTGAAGTATAAGGGAAAGACTAGGATAACTAAGAATCAGTTGGAACTGATATCTGAGATCCAACTTTGGGGCCTCATATGAGAAACCCTTAATTGAGAATGAAGGAATACAACATAAGGTTTAGATTAAGTTTAATTATTAGTATTATATGAACTCTAAATATGAAATATGGAAAAGATATGAGAAAAGTATGTAAGGGCCAAGATAGTAAGATTCAATCATGAGGAATGGATTATATAACTGAGTATAGTGTTTTTATGTACTCCAAATCAAAGGGAAAATAGAAGAAAAGAGATAAGTATACGATAAGTACATAGAAGTGAAGAGTCTTCAGAAGATTTAAAGTGTAAAGAACTAGATGAGCATGTAAATCATAAAACTAGGATAAGAAACTTAGTTGAAACAAAGAGAAATGTTGGAAATAATGAGCTTGATTAAGGAATGAGGGTTATGATATAATTCAGAGCATGGAATGTATACCTTTATTAATAAGTTTAATACATTCATCCTTACTGCCTTTGGATTCTAAGTCTCTATAGAACAACAAACTAATTTCTAAAAGAAGAACAAAAGTGTAGATAAATAAATGAATAAGTCATATAAAGGTAGACTACATTCAGGAAGGAACAACTTGATTGAAAGAGAAACTATGTTTCACCCATGCATGAGTTGTTTGATTTAAAATGAAGGATATGTAATGTATTAAACATGAGTTGAAACTAGTAGAGAGATTATTGATTTAGAATTTCAACTTCACATTAGTAGAAGGATAAAAGAAAATATATGCAACATGGTATACATGATCATACACATAAAAGAAGCATCATGATCATAAGAGAAAATTAGAAGTTAAACATGACATGTGGAATAGTAGTATGTGGTAAGGGGATTATGGAAATTAAAGAAGGGTTTGAAACATAATGGAGTAATATACATTATAAAAGAAAGAGGTTGCGAGATTCAAGAAAGTGCTAATTAGTCAAGTATCCTTGTTTATAATTAATTAAACCTACATATGAGAAATGTATTATTGAATGTTTGAAGATAAGAATTCTACGTCTCAAAATCATCTTCTCTTTCATATCTTCCTTAATGAGAGAAATGTGGGAATGAAGTGATAAGAAAATGAATCATATATGATGCATAACCACCGTGGTAGAGACATCTATTGAATGTAATAATAACACACAATATGATGATGAAACTCTAGTGGGGTAAATTGAGAATGTAATCTATCTGAATAGGTCAAGTAAGAGAAAGAAAACTCAATTGATAAGATAAGAAAGACCTTAGTAAAATTTGTGAGATCCAAAGTTTGAATTTCAAATTAAGGGAGAAAAGTCACATCACAATAACGTCATGCATCTGATAAGGACTGAACCCTAGAATGTTTAGAGTTGTAGTAGTTCAAGAGATGTCAATAGTGATTTGACCTTGAATACTAGCATCTCTATAAAATAAGATCATGAGATTTGCACTATGAGAAGTAAACTAGCACTGATAGTTTTTTTTTAAAAGAAGCCAGGAGGTTCTCTTATTCATCCTACCCTCCTCGTGTAGGCAAAATCATCCAAAAATAATATAGCTCCTGCTTATAAATGCAGGTAAGATCCCCATCGTACATAACAAAACCCTAAACCAACTCATAATGCATCAGCCCAAGAAAAAAACACATATGGAGTCCTCTTCCTCTCTAATAAAGCCATGCCTTTAATCTTCTTAGGAAGCTCCCTGTGGTCAGAGCAAATGTACGAACCATAGATATTCTTGCCCCAGCTACCTAATTCCTTGGGTATAGAATTGGCCATTTTATGAATGAGAGTACCAATAACGTTAGTCTGTTCTATCATCTTCTTCAACACTTTTACATAAGGTAGGATCTTCCAAGGTACCGAAGCTTTTCCCCATAAAATATCAAAGGTCTCTCTGTCATCAATCTCTATACACGAGATAGATAAGCATTGATCAGCTGCCATCCTTAGCCCTATAATGCACGCATGTATATATGCTGCGTCAAAATCTTCCGTTCTGAGCCAAGTTCTGTAAATTAGACATATTACTGCCTCATGATTGCGAACAACGCCCGCCGCCCACCTCCTCTTCTTGCCATTAGGTGCTATGCATCTCCCAATAGTGATGTTAAGCTTAAGGTTGAACAAATCTGGAGGTGTCCATCTAACAAGATTAATTCTTCTAAGGCGATGCCTAGGCTCCTCAAAATTTGTTGTATTCAGCCTGTCGTAAAAAGCACCATCAGGAATCATCTTAAAAGCACATCCCTTCAACATCTGATTTAATCTAAAAACTAGGTAATTCCACTCCTTCAGCAATGGAACTCGGTTTCCTTCAAACCTGGCTGCACATCTAATCCTCCAGATGCTGCAAGGTATAAGCGCAGCCATCCTTGCTGCTAACCAGACCCTGAGGGAACTAGATGTGCAATGAGAGCACACGCCCAATAAGGACTGAATGTCACCCGGTGCTTCTATGTCCATGATATTAGTGAACTTATCCCAGAAGAAAGATGCAACTTGCCCCTAAAATAAAAGATGTGTAGAGTCTTCAGTATGAGGATTCTCACAGCAGTTGCACATAGAAACAATCTGAATGTTGCATCTCCTCACATTGTCATCAGTTGGTGTAGCTCTACGTGCAAATTTTGAGATTAAAGTTGAAGCTCTGGGAGCGCCCAAACACCAAATTTCCCCAAGCTTGCTGTGAGTAGCACTGGTAGATCCAGAAAAAATCTTCTTGGCTGATCTGATCGTAAACTTTCCTTGCCATTCAGGTGACCAAATTATTCTATCCTCGTCTTCCGATATAATCTGTCCATCCTTATGAATGAGCTACAATCCTTGAATGTGAAGGATCTGTCTGAGGGAATTCCAATCCCATCCCATGTCAGGTAGCCAAAAGTCACTGACAAGGAATGCCTGGTTGCGATCACTAGTAAAAATAGCATGATCCTAGATCCTCTCCTCACATCATAAAGAGTCCCAAAAGGATATGTGGCCACGTCCCACGATCCATCTGTAGTATGGCATCACTTTTGGGAAGACGTCCCATACTCTCTTCCAGAATGGGGAAGCCATTGCTCCTAGTTTCAAATACAGTGGATACAAACCCAATCTGTTGGACATTGCATTATGGTATTTCGATCTACAGAAAGTAGCCCACGTAGATGTACCAACCAAAATCTCCCAGCAAGCCTTGGCCACAAAATCATCATTCAGATCCTAAAATCGTGTGAGCCCCAGGCCTCCCTGGTTACGAGGAACAGTCACCTGCTGCCATCCTATCCAAGCTTGTCGGGCATGGTTGGTTCTGTCAGCCCATAGGAACCTGGATAGCAGCTGATCAATCCGCTTGATAATCCCAGTCGGAATGCCTACTGCCGCCGACGTGAAAATGGTCATAGAAGATATCACATGTTCAATCAGTAATCGTCTACCTGCAAATGACAACAGTCTCGATTTCCACATAGCTATTCTAGTATTCAGCTTATGTATCAGGAACTCAAAGTCTGCAAGCCTAGAGAGCCCTGGAGATATAGGAATCCCTAGATAGGTGATGGAGTCAGATATAATCTCGATGTCCAAGGCCGCTGCAATGGGAATTGCATCACACTGATTCTTCACTCCAAAAACACATAACGACTTGGTTCTGTCAATGTGTTGACCTATGTCTCTCTCATAAGCATCAAATAAACTCCTTGTGGTCAAAATGGAACGCTGATCAGCATTAATAAACATCAAAATATCATCTGCATAAAACAAACAGGTTGGATCTATCCCTCTTCCTCTGGTGCGGAAACACGATATCTCATCGTTTTCAGCCAAATATTTAATTTTCCTGCAAAGAATTTCTTCAAAGAGGATGAAAAGAAAAGGTGAAATCGCATTCCCTTGCTTGATGCCTCTACCCATATTGAAAAAACAAGCAGTGATGTTGCCCAAGGTCACTGAGAACCAGGTCTGATCGAAGAAGGATAGGCAAAGATCTATTGTCTCCTTGATGAACCCAAATCGCATCAAAATCTTGCGCATAACAGGCCATTGAATCCGATCATAAGCCCTGGACATGTCAAACTTGATAATGGTATTTGGATTGTCTCCCCCTTGCTTGATATCGTGCATTAACTCCTTCGCCAATTTGATATGGTTGGATATATCTCTATCTCTAATGAACGCTCCTTGAACTTCCGAAACGAGCGAAGGCATTAAAGGTGATATTCTATTACTCAAAATCCTAGCCAGGATCCTCAGGGAGAAATTCTCGACTGCTATCGGCCTGAAATCAGTGGCAAGGGCCTCCAGAGCATCTTTTTTGGGAATAAGAACAACATTGCAGCAGAATAAGCTTTGATGGCAGACCTGCCCCTTGAAGAAGGCGTCTGCAAGAGAGACGAAGTCCTCTTTGATCGTATCCCATGCAGCGGTGTAGAAATGAAGGGAAAAGCCATCAGGTCCCGAAGCAGAATGCTTGTCCATCTGCTGGATGGTCTCTTTAATCTCGTCCGTGCTCGGTGGGGCCAGCAAAGTGAAATTATTGTCTAAGGTAACGGTCTCTGGAATGTATCCCAAGAAATCATCAAGATCATCCCCGCTCAAGTCCGCTTCCTCCTTATAGAAATCCATGAAACATTCCGCTGCTTTCCGAGCCATGTCATCTTCATCTGAACAGATAGTGTCGTCCGACATCCTGATTCTCTGGACAAATTTGTTCTTCCTTCTAGCTTTAACTATAGCATGGTAGAACCTGGTGTTCCGCTCCCCATCATTCAACCACATCACCCTCGCTTTGTCCTTCCATAAAGCCTCTTCTTGGTCAAGGATGAGTTGAAGTCCCCTCTATGCCTCTCATAAGCTGGCCTCATATATCTCATTCGACAAATCATCAAATGCGATCTGGGTAGTATGAATGATATCTTCAAGGTCCTTCTTTCTCTGTAGAATATATCCGAACACCTCTCTGTTCCATTTCTTTAAAGCTATCTTGACATTCTTCATCTTTTGAAAGAAAACAAAGGACGGATGCCCTACCACCTGTTCCCCCCAGGCATTGTGAATGATCTCGAGGCAACCTGCATGATGCAACCAAGCTGAGGAAAAATAAAAAGGGGGGAATGACTCCTTTTTTGAGCTCTTCTCGGGCGAGCCAGGAGCGGGCAGTGATCAGATACTCTATATCTGGTCAAGTGGAAATCCAACGTATCTGGTCTCTTTGCTATCCAAGAATTATTCACTAGGATTCTATAAGCCTCCGCCACATAGTGGGCATGCGCACCTATTTATTAACCCAAGTGAAACAGAACCCATCAAAAGGTATGTCCTGTAGGTCAGCATTAGTGATGAACGAATTGAACTCTAACATGTCTTGGAAGGAAGCAGGATTTCCCCCTATCTTCTCGTTCCCATTTCTAATGGTGTTGAAATCTCCGACTAGCATCCAACAGTCATCTTCGATCACATTAGAAAGATCTAAGATATCCTACCACATTGAACGCCTAACCACCAAGTCATAGCTAGCATAAATTGTAGTGATGTAGATAAAAGCCCCATCTGAATCAGTCATCTTAACAGTAATGTGCTGATCGTGGATTCTTCATACCTGTGGACTAAGGGAAGAATCAACATAGAACCAAATCTTACCTCCAAAATCAGAATTATTTGTCGCCCAATCAAGCTGAACAACATCCAGCAACTTCTCCGCCACCACCGAATGAATGAAAGGATCAATCAGACAAACCACCAAAGGTTTGTGGTTAGAGCATAAGCGTCCCAACACCTTCCTTGTAGCCAAGTTGGCCACACCCCTAATGTTCCAAAACAAGAAGTTATTGTTCATAATGTAAGAAGATAACCCACAGATGGGAACAAACATCCCGCTAAAAGCTCGCCCTTCGTCCTTCTTCTTCTGAATCCTCCATGAAAGGAAATCCTTCTCCTTCTGAGTGGTGCCTCCATGGTGAAAAATTTCGATGAGCTGGTCTTCCTGATTGACGGAATCTACCTCGTCCTCTGGTATGGTTTCTCCCCCCACTCCTTCCTGATCTGTAATAGAAATCTTGGTGTTGCTCATCATAGATCAGAAAATCTTCAAGGCTTCTGAGGGGAAGAATTCTCCGGTTTCCTTCTTCATCCAAAATGGTCCTTCTAGGCGAACAGTCTCTCCGCAGAGGGCTAACAACGGTTGAACTAGCTATCGGTTGGTTCTCTAGTGCCATCATAGATACTACATTCTGTTCCACCATGGAGTTAGGAAGCTGCAACAATTCATCCATCTCAAAAGCAGATGAGGGAATATCCAAGTTAGCACCTGTTTCTGTCCTTCTGAAGAGGGAACCTCCCAGCGGGCCCCTAGCAACGAGATGTAGGTGTATCATGGACCTCCGATCGCCATAAGTGAGAGACACAAATTGAGGAACGTCTTCACTGAACGTCTCCACCAGAATAAGGATGCCTGATAGGTCATCGGAACTTCTCTGCCAATCTGAGACCCGTATCAGTTTCCTAAAAGATCCACATATGGTCTTCATCATATCATCATCTCTGCAAATGATAGGTAGGTCTGAAACCCAGAACCACATCGCCTCCTTGTGGGAGCATAACTCTCCATCCTTCATGCTACGAAGTGAGATGTTAACCCCTTGAAAGGTTGGCAGGCCTGCAGCCTGGACTCTCGTAGCTTCCTCCAAGGTGGCAAAGAAGGCCACCGCCCTTCTAGAAGCATAGTGATATATATCTGTAGCTATAGACCAAACATTATGTAGGAAGGGGCAAAGAGTATCCCAGTCAGCAGTCTCCGACCAAGCGATGTCAATGGCCCTTTCTAGGATCGTAGCTCTCGAGGAACGAGTTTCGTCACCCAGACCAAGATCAACCGAGACACGCTTAGGAACGTGTTGGGGAGCTCCTCTGTCCGGAATACCCACCGGAAAAAGAGGGAAGATAGTATTCGAGCGAATGTCTGGTGGAGGACCTCTCCTGTTAGGTTGTTGCACTCATTCCCTGCACCGTCTTGCAAGATGACCAGGTTTACGGCATCTGTAGCATATCTTCTCGCAGGAACATTGGGATTTCCAATGTCCTTTGGTCATACATCTAAAGCAGACATCCTTCGGAATCCTATAAAGAGGCTCTCTCCTGGATTGTCTCGGAGGCGGAGGAGGTGGTATCTGAGTCATCAGGTTGACGTGCGATGATTCCGACGTGGGAAGGGTAGGGACCAGTGTTGATGGTGGAGGCGGCAGAGGAAGTTCAGGGATTCGTTCCGTCAGACCCGGTGGCACCGTAAAGACGGCTAGAGATGGATGACCCGTTTGGGGCACAAGTAACTCCGGGGCATCTCTAGACCGCTGTTGTGGGGTCACCGAAGGTCCCACAGGCTCTGCTCCCTGTGTCAGGTGTTGGAGGATGTTTCTGATATCTTGGATCACGTCTTCCGTATCCACCGTAGTCGCGGCCTCTAGGGCTCTATGCTGAGCCACAACCCTCTGTGCCCTATGGCCATGCGTGGAGGGTCGCGGATAGCGTAAACCATCAGGCAGTCTATGCCCCATCCTCAGGAGTACACAGGGTGCGTGTCAATAAAAGAAGCAGGAAGAAACTCGAACAAGTCAAGAGACCTGGAGGCGCCTTCAGCTTCCTAGGTGTCCATCGGGATTCATCATGCAGAGACCTCTGCTCTTCATCCGATCTCCATCACGTCGTGGCTAGGTCAGGAGGAAACTAGACACCCATCTGGTGCCCTACCTTGTCCAGCACAAGCCGAAGTATCAGGCATGAGATGGTGTATAACTTATCAGCATAGTGGGGTTCACCGCAAGATCTACCTTGTCCGGTAACCACCAAAGTATCAATCAAGCGGTTTCCCAGCTATTGCCTATCCTCGAAACCTGTCAAGCACAAAGATCACCAGAGATACAGGTTATCATACACTCTGTCCATCACCAATCATGAGGTCACCAGCACCATACAGGAGGAGATCGATCGTAGACGACACAAGGACGATAGTTGGAAGGCGAGATGCCAATCCGTTGCCGTTGGCGGCACCGCCGGGGCAAGGGCACCCTCGGGATCGCCCACCGATCGCCCTGGGGGATGTGACGTTTCGGCCCCCGCCCAAAATATTGAGATGTAGACCGATTCGAATGATTGTAAATGCAACTCTCTAACACTGATAGTAATCTAGGGTTTAAAGATAACTAATCTAAAAGGTAGATAAACAATATGAAAATGATTCAGAGTAAAGAGTAAGATATAAATTTGAAATGTAACAAGTGTGTTTTGAACAAAAGGAGAAATACAATATGAGTGAAGTGTGATATGAAATAAATTCTTGTAGTAATAGCAAGAATGATGAATAATCTATTTGTACCTTGTATGTTTCAATTTTAGGAATGTTTAATCTACATGATTAAAATGACAAGGATAAGTAGAAAAAAGTAAGTAGTAGTGAATGAGGAAAGAGATAAGAGAAAACAATGGCTTTTAGTAATATGTGAATTTATTTTTAGAAGTATAATTTGTTGAAGGTATATTAAGGGATGTAAATTGGTTCTACGTATAATTTTCATGTACATGTGCAAGCAATATGTTAATTTCAGGTGTCTGATAGTTGTAGTCATTCATACCAGTAATCCATCTTAGTATTGTACAATTGTGGTATGGTGATATGGGTTGAATAATGATGGAACAAATGAAGGGTTACCCTGAATAAGGTAGTCTTACCTATTCACTCATATGAATAGAAGGGATGATAACCATATTGTATTGATATGTAACCCTAATGAGGTATAGCTTGTTATACCTAGCTTTAAAATAACTAAGTGATGGTAATTGGATATGAATAGTACTTGAATGACTAATACAATCATGGAGTACTTTGTTATTGTTGTTGAAACCCTAGTATGCTATAACCCGATGGTTACACCTTGAATTATGTGTGGGTTCATACTTGAGAATAATATAGAATGTGATGGTAATGCTTCACCTTATTCATCCATGATGCAATGGGGATGCCGTGAGTAGTATTGTACTATTGTTGTTGAATCTAGTCTTCCAACTCAAGACTATTTTGCTATTTGAGTAGCACAATAGTAAAATTCAAAAGAACATGGTGAACTCTCTTTTATGACTTTGAGGTAATACATAACAATAGTAAATATTGAGTTGTATAAATTGAGATAGTTAGATCAGATTATCAATGTTGAGGTAACACCTCAAGAGTGTGAAAATATTGAAATGGTTGCTTCTCTATCTACTCTATGATTGATTGTGGCATAGAGAATATATTTGTTATCATTGAGAACTGTTTTAACATGTTGTGATTAGAAAAGAAATAAAGGACTTAATGTTGAAAACTACATTAAAGTATAAAATACAAGAATGTAATGACATGTAAGATTTCAGAAGCTTAAAATAAACTTTGAATATACTTTGTTTGCGTATTTATGTTTTGGGGACAAAACTTTTTAAGGAGGTGAGAATTGTAATGACCACATTTTTGCTTAATTGGTAAACAGGGGTTTACCTGAATGATTACATGCTTGATTCAATTGAACATCATTTAGACTTGGTTAATGATAGTAGATCAATTGGGATGTTTCAAACCTAAGAAGAAACTCTAACCATGAATATGGAATTTGATCAAGATAGCAGTGTGGTAAATGATTTTTCATATTTTCTAAAATTTTTTTATTTAATTGAATTTTGTATATGATATGGATAACTCAATCATGAATATTGGAGAAAAATTTCACAATATTTTAGCATTCTTTGAATTTGGTTCTCGGTCAAACTATACTTCGACCAAAATGCTGGCAGAGTGCTTTTCACTAGTGTAGTGTTTTATTTTTAATTATTTATTGGTATATAAAAATGATCTTAAATTTAAACTAGTGATCTAAAACTCAATCATAAACAACATGTAAAATTTTCATAATTTTTGGATGCGTTTAGACCTTATCAGTAGATGAATTACAGTAACATTTTTATGATAGAAAATTCAGCTGAAATAAGAGAAAGTATAGTGAGGGGTCAATGTGCAATTGACCCAAGTAGCTCAATTTCTCTATATGGTCAACCTAACACACAAGGATCTCTCATAATTCTTGATTCAATCCAGAGAAATGAAATCCTAGAGAGAGAGGGAGAGTTAGGGTCTGAGAGGAAAAAGTGATGGAGATGCTGACCTAGGGTTTTGTGGTATGAGGAATTATGAAATAATGTAAGTTTAGCTTCTTTGGATAGACTTTAATGGTGAATCTTCTCTCACATGTCAATATTCCGTCCCTACTCTAATTTGATCCAAAATGATATCAAAACTTCCCCTTTTCTCACTCTTTCTTCATAATCCCTCATTTTTAGGGTTTCTGAGTTGAAAGGAAGAAGAATCGGGTGAATTGTTAGGGATTTGATATGAGATCGAGATTTTCAGGGATGATCTTGTTTTTAAGGTGTTTTCACACCTTAGGATGATAGGGAACTTCCTTTAAATAGTATATTGCATGAAAATTGGTTAAATCATTCGTAATCTTTAATTGCTGAGTATGCGACTACAAACTCTGAATTATGTGTTTGATCTAAGTTGTTGCAAAATGATATGAAACATATTCTTCCTCTATTTGGATAAATTTCAGATGATAAAATCATATTACAAATGTATACAATACAACCTAATGAGAATTCCCTAAGTATTCACAAAGGTTATAAGAGTAAACTCAAATATAGGGAATTTGTCTATGACTGAAATTTGTTGTATAATTAAATAGAGAAATTTGTTTATCTGGATTCCCTTGGTTATGAATGATTGTTTATCTGAATTCATAGTACATATATGTCAGATGCTATCTTGGATTTCATTTAAGGTAAATAGTATTTGTTTGATATCTCAGTAAAGAGGGTGAAACCCTAGATGCAAGGAAAGTTGGATATTTGCGAATAGATATCGTGAAACCATTTGAACGGATTTTCTTGACATGATAGACTTTATTTATTCAATTTTAGTATTGATGCATGTTATCTCAGTGAATGGTATGGAAACCCAAATTCAGCTCAGTTCCAAGGTTTCATACATATATTGATTTTATATGATTTGTTGATAGTAGTCTTTATTCAGTGAATGTTTATGTCGCATGAAATCCTTATGAGAGCCATGTGATAAGTGAATGAGGTAAATGAAACCCTAAGGATAGGGTGTTCAATGAATCAAGTATTTTGATATCAATGTTCTCAATATGAGATGTGGTTATGCACAACTCAAGATTTGGGTTGAGGTGCACGTTTTCCAAGAAATTATAAATAATTTAAAGGTGCAAATGATGATTACTCATATGTCTAGTAATTAACTCTTATCAGTGTATTAAGAAGTTCAATTACATAATTCTAGTGTATAAAGTATCAAGTGGACATGTATTCTATTATATAAGAATTTTAGTCTGCCTGCAGGTATAAAATGTTGATTTCTCAATATATTACAGTGTTTTGAGTATATTGCTCTGCCAAGTTTAGAATGATATACATTTTGTGCTCTAAACTTCAAATAAATAGACACAGTACCATAGAGATACCAGAGTCAAGTATAAGTAAGGGAAAAGATACAATATAGTAAGAACTTTCCAAGAATAATAAAATAATAGACTTAAGAGCCATGAACACCGTAGATTCCCTATGAGAGGTCTGCGTCGTAGGGATGAAACAACCTAACCATGGCAGTGTCCATCATATGGGGGTCGGAACGTACTAATAGGTGGTACAGGGGATGGAGACCTAGTGGAAGTCTCCTTAATATACAACATGTAGTGTCCAACATCAACCAGAGGTCCTAGTGGTACTAGAGTACAAAAAAAGCCAATAGGTAGCTTGACTCTCTACCTGTGTGCTCAACTTAGAGGAGGATTCCAGTTTTTACGGAATAATAGGTGTGTCGAGGCCATAGATCCATTTTCCTATTGCAGACCAACGACATAGTCAGGCTTAGCATTCTCGGGTGTGTCGGCTAAGTCTTGTACGGTGAGATCGTAGTTCTCTATGAGTCTTCATATCTAGAGTACACTGCATATGATCAGGGCATAAGCTAAAATATGTTCATATAGGTTTAAAGAGTTTCTTATAAGTAAGAAAGGCTAAGAAAGATTTGAGTATAGTTTCCCATCAATTATTCTTTGTATGTTTTTTAATTATTAGTTCGCTTTGAAATTAATCAAGCATGCTCATATATTGATTTTCTCTTGTTGATATCTAGAGTATCCTGCCATATTTATGATTATCAATGATCAATCTCTTTAAAGCTTACTGTTGTTATAATTGATATCAGTTGCTCAAATGTATATCTGTAATTATATCAGTGCTTTAGACTATTTCCTTGAAGTACCCATTCGTTGAGAGAGTAAGCTCACCCCTCTACTCACAATTTTTTAGGGATATCACATGGACTTGAAGAAGGTCATTGCATCAGAGTAGATCTGCCACAAGAGTTAAGCCTAAGTATAGTTAAGTTCAGTTGGTCCTTGTCACTCTAGGTCCTTATAAAGAAATAAGAGAGAGTTGTAAATGATGATGTATAACATTATTCCTCTTTTACCAATATATGTGAATCAGCAAGTCTTATGTGCTTAAAAGTATGAGAAACATAATGAATGTTCATACATGCATTATTTTTACTATTGAAATCAAATTAGAGAAATCAATGTTTAGATTCCCTTGTAAAGTTAGTTTATGTGGTTCAATGTGAGAATAAAAAAGAGTTTGAAAAAGAAGAAAAAGTTAAGGGTGATCTTTATATGACATTAAATCCTCAATGTATGCCCTAATCTCATGATTTGTGGTAATTGTGAGATCAGGGTGTAACAATATGTCTCTCAGAATGGGTATCAGTTTCTCTTTCTTATATAATCTCCAACGATGTATATTTGTTACAGATTGCTTCCCTAAAGAGAGGAATAAACCCATATATATAAAATAAATATATTGTCTCTCTTTCCATCTTGAAGAGATAAAATAGTTATGGGAACTTGCCCAAGAGAACAGACGCATCCCTTCAGAATATACTTGATAATAAATATATACATAATTATTTTGGGCCACACCAATAGGGTATATTTTAATATTTTTCCACTTGACTCAAAATGCATGCCAATAACCATTTATTCATTTTCCATTGATGCTCAACATAAACACTTCTACATGAAAAGTCAGACATGAGTCATAGTGGTTGATATTCAATAAATGAGTACTCCCTTCTATGCACCACAATATCTAAACATTTAATATATACTGATGTAACAATTATGAATAAGTTGAACTCAAAACCTAATTTTTGTCCAAATTGATGTCAAAATTGACGTTCTGTTATACCTAGTATTGAAACATAAATATTGAGTTAAATATGTAAACACACAAAAAAAATATTATATTGTCTAATCACACAAACTATTACACATCAAATGACTTTCTATGACCCATATTCTTTATATGAGATGTATACAATCCTGGAGTGAGCCCTTTTGTAAGAGGATCTGAAATCATATATTGTGTATCAATGTGATCAATCATTATCATCTTGTTGTCAACTCACTCATTAACAACATAGAGCTTTATGTATAGGTGTCTGCATGCTGTGATGCTTTTATCATTATTAGTAAAAGTGAATGCAACTTTGTTATCACTGTATATCTATGTTGGTTTATGAACTGAATCGACAACTTTAAGATCGTGTATCATATTTGTAAGTCAAATAGCCTGTGATGATGTTTCATGGCAAGCTATAAGCTCAACTTCCATGGTGGATGATGTTGTAGTCTTTTGTTTGACATTACTCCATGATACTGCACCACCATAAAGTAGAAAGATATAGCTTGTTGTAGACTTCCTACTATCTAGATAGGCAGAAAAATCGACATCTGAATATCCCGTAACTTCAAGGTGGTTTTCCCTTCTATATGTAAGAATGTAATCCTTTGTCCCTTACAGGTAGTGTGTCACGTTCTTCACATCTCTTCAATGGTTAATACTTGGGTTACTTTGGTAACAACCAAGCATTTAGATAGAAAAAGAAATGTCCGATCGGGTGAATATCTATAGATATTGTAGGATCCCAACTGTAGATGTGTATGGTATCTTTCTCATTTCATTCCTTTAAATGTCATTACTAGGAAACTTCTTGGAGTTAAATTTATCTGCTTAAACTATAGGTGCAATTCCAGGTAAACAATTTTCCATTCCATACTTCTCTAGAACTTGAGATATATATGCCTTCTGGGATATTCTAAGTATGCCTTTAGCTTAGTCTCTATGAATCTCCATACCAAGTTCATACATAGCTTCATGCAAATCTTTCATCTCAAAATTAGAAGAAAGAAACTCTTTGGTCTCATGTAATATGCCAAAGTTATTACTTGCTAGTAGAATGTCATCCACATAAAGAATAATATTATGAACTTATTCCCACTGACCTTGAGGTATGTATACCGATCAAAAATATTAGGTTTAAACCCAAAAGTTGATATAATGGTGTTAAATTTTATATACCATTGTCAGGATGCTTGTTTAAGTCCATAAAGTGATTTCTTTAGTCTTCAAAACATATGACTTCTACTTATCATCAATGAAACCTTCTGGTTGTTTCATATAGACTTCTTCAGACAAATCCCCATTCAAAAATGTTGTTTTGACATCATTTGGTGTAGATCAAGATCAAAATGAGCCACTAAAGGCCATGATTACTCTAAAGGAGTCCTTTGATGAGACTGGAGAAAAGGTCACTTTGTAATCAATGCATTCCTTTTGTGTGAAATCCTTCACAACTAACCTAGCCTTGTACTTCTCAATTTCACCATATGAGTTCCTTTTGATCTATTTGCATCCGATATGTTTAATATCCTTTGGTACAGGTACAAGGTCCCATACTTGATTCTTATCCATGGATGCTAGTTCCTCCTTCATGGCATCGAGGCACTTGGAGGAATTTTCACAATTCATTGCTTGTGAAAATGATAAGGGATCAATATCTTCAAAGTCTATATTTGTCTCTTGAAGGTATACGACATAGCCACATGGGATGGCATAACTCCTTAATCTTATGGATCTTCTTAATTCAACATTAGGTTCTACAATTTCTGTAGGCTCTTCAGCTTGTTCTCCATCATGAGTATGATCACCTTGTTCATTTACAACCTGACTATGAGCATTATCTATTTCTATTGGATCATCCACTTGACTATTGTTCATGGTAACAATTATTGGATAGCCTATACATATTTGACTAGTTGCAGGTGTAAGAGAACTATCCTACATTTCATCAAAGGATATAGTCTGAAGTAGGTCATTCCCACTAAGATGTTGATCCTCTAAAAATCCAGCCTTACCCGTCTCAACCATTTTTCGTGGGTGAGATGGACAGTAAAATCTATATCCCTTTGACTTTTTTGCATAACCAATAAAGAAACCATTAGTGGTTCTCAGGTCAAATGCCTTCTCATGTGAATTGTAGATTCTAGCTTCTGCACAACATCCCCATATGTGCATATAGTTCAAAGATAGTTTTCTTCCTATCCATAATTTATGTGGGGTTTTCTAGACAGACTAGCTAGAAATGTTGTTTAATACATGCACTATCATCTTTAAAGCCTCAGTCTACATTATAGAAGGGAGGGATGAATTACAAAGCATTACACATATCATTTCTTTTAATATTTGATTCCTTCTTTCAGCTACACCATTTTGACTTAGTGTGTTTAGCATTGTATATTGAGGTACAATGCCTTTTTTTGAAGGAAATGTGCAAATGATCCCTTTCTTTGTCTCATCTCTGTGAACCTTCCATAATATTTGCCTCCCCTATCTGATTTGACTATCTTCGTCACTTTACCTAATTGTTTCTTCACTTCAACCTTAAAAAGGCTTAAAAAACCTCACTTTTGTCATTTAATAAGTAGAGAAACATATATCATGAATAGTCATCAATAAAGGTTGTAAAATATTTTTCCCTTGCAAAATAAGGTGGAAAATATCCACTAATATTTGTGTGAATTATTTTTTATGTTTCATTACTTCTCTTGGCACCATTTAAGTGTTTATTTGCTTAGCCTTTATGCATTCAACACATGTTCCAAAATCAGTAAAGTCTAAGGGCCCTAAAACTCCCTCCTTTTAAAATATGTCCCAACCTTCGGTGCCAAAGAAGTGATGATTGCTCATTTAACAATGTGCTTTTATTAACAATAACATGATATTGGATGGTTAAAGATTGCTTAAAATGAGGGCTTAATTTAACTTGATATGGATCATATATTAAAACACAAGTACAAACTAAATTAGAGTTTTTATACAATGATAATTGTCCACTTTAAAGAATAAAACCATAGTTTAATTTGTCTAATCGAGAAACATAGACTAAAATTTTGTTTGATACATAAAAAGTTTTGTTTTAAGTCCAATAATTTTTTATTGTCAAGGATTAATCTGCATGTGCCAACAGCCTTTACGTGAGAGCCCACTTTATTTCCAAAATAAAGGACTTTTTCACGTTCTGTTGACTTCCTTTGATTTAAAAATCTCGGCAATGTATTGGAAATGTACACGGTGGCAGCAGATTCAATCCATCAACTATTAAATTTAACATATGAAAGATGACATTCATACTGACTAGGTAAGAAGTTAAGATGAAATGAACAAGAAATGCATCAATGACAGATAACTCCATCTCATTGAGTTGTGCGGAAATATCTCTCATCTCCATGATGTGTTCGCAGATCCTACAAGAACAATTGTACTTCATAGAACACATCTTAGTCATCAAGGTGCTAGTCCTAGACTTATTGGAAGAAACATAGTGTTTCTCCACTATTTTTAAAAAGTCTTTTGCCAATTCAGAAGTAGGAATAGACTGCCTAATATGCTTTCCCACATGTGCTTACATAAGTAGAAAATTAAGCCTATTAGAACGTTCTCACTTATCATAATTGACTTTTTCAGCAGTAATACTTTTCTATGTAAGTGGTTGTGGTTTTTCCACTCGGAAAGCTAAGTCTAAGTCCATACATCCTAATGTAAACATAATCTTTTCTTTCCATTCATTAAAGTTTGAACTATTAAGATTAGGAATGTTGTTATCACCACACAATGATGAGGAAATAACTACAATAAATAAAATTTCATATTAAAAAAAAAATCAGAACTGAAATATAAAAGTAAACTTTGAGGTTCGTATCATTTTACTTCATAATACTAAATCAAATTATTCATCACAAAATATCTTTGGATAAATTTGTAATACAAAATAAGATCAACCATTTAATGTGAGTCTCACTTACTTTGATAAGTACAATTCAACACATACTTTAGGCTAGTAAAATATTTATACCTTTGGGTTAAATAGGCACTAGTCTTATTTATGTTGTCTTGCCCACTTAATCTGAAAACAAATAAATCACTTCTCGGTGTAGTATAATTATTTAGATTAAGTAAAAGTTAGTAAGAGTCATTTTCTGGGTAGGCTGACTTTGGTGAGACACTAAGTGATCTTAAGTCAACGTTGAAATATATTTGACTATAGCTTTATGCATGCTAAATGTATAACATTGCAATATAGTTTAACAATACATGTCTGTGTTCAACTCACCGTGTCATTCCTCTGTAACACCACACCAGCATTGATAAAGTAAGTATAATTGATGTTTTAAGACAAATCCAAACTAAAAGTTAGGAAGATGTACCACATATTTAAGTGGAGTAGAAAACCACAGTTCCAAAATTATACACAACATGATAAAGTTTCATAATTTTTGGAGAAGGTTTGATCTTTGAAATACACGAATTCACAAAAACCTTTTTATGACAGAAAAATCTACTGAAATAAGAAAAAGTTTAGTGAGGGGTCAATGTGCAATTAGCCCAAGCAACTCAATTTCTCTATATGGTCAACCTAACAGACAAGGAGATCTCATAATTCATGATTCAATTTAGAGAAATGAAATCCTAGAGAGAGATAGTTAGGGTTTGAGAGGAGAAATTGATGGAGATGTTGACCTAGGGTTTTGCGGTCCGAGGAATGATGAAATAATGTAAGTTTAGATTCTTTGGATATAGTTTCATAGTGAATCTTCTCTCACATGTCAAAATTCTGTCCCTCCTCTTATTTGATCCAAAATGGTATCAAAACTTCCCCTTTTTCACTCTTTCTTCATAATCCCTCATTTTTAGTGTTTTCGAGTTGAAAGAAAGAAGAATTGGGTGAATTGCTAGGGATTTGATATGAGATCAAGATTTTCAGGGATGAGCTACGTTTTTAAGGTGTTTTCACACCTTAGGGTGAGTGGGAACTTCCTTTAAATAGTATATTGCATGAAAATTGGTTAAATCATCCATAATCTTTAATTGCATAGTGTGTGACTACAAACCCTGAATTGTGTGTTTGATCTAAGTTGTTGCAAAATGATATGAAATGGATTCTTCCTCTATTTGGATGAATTTCAGATGATAAAATCATATTAGAAATGTATACAATACATCCTAATGAGAATTCCCTAAGTATTCGCAGAGGTTATAAGAGTAAACTGAAATATAAAGGATTTGTCTATGACTAAAATTGTTGTATAATTAAATAGAGAAATTTGTTTATCTGGATCCTCTTGGTTATGAATGATTGTTTATCCGAATTCATAGTACATATATGTTAGATACTATCTTGGATTTCATTTAAGGTGAATAGTGTTTGTTTGATATCTCAGTAAAGAGGGTGAAACCCTAGATGCGAGGAAAGTTGGATATTTGCGAATAGATATCGTGAAACCCATTTGAACGGATTTTTTTAACATGATATACTTTATTTATTCAATTTTATTATTGATACATGTTATCTCAGTGAATGACATGGAAACCCAAATTGAGCTCAGTTCCAAGGTTTCATACATATATTGATTTTATATGATTTGTTGATAGTAGCCTTTATTCAGTGAATGTTTATGTCGCATGAAATCCTTATTAGAGCCATGTGATAAGTGAATGAGGTAAATGAAACCCTAAGGATAGGGTGTTCAATGAATCAAGTATTTTGATATCAATGTTCTCAGTATGAGATGTGGTGATGCACAACTCAAGATTTGGTTTGAGGTGTACGTTTTCCAAGAAAATACAAATAATTTATAGGTGCAAATGATGATTACTCGTATGTCAAGTAATTAACTCTTATCAGTGTATTAAGAAGTTCAATTGCATGATTCTAGTGTATAAAGTATCAAGTGGATATGTATTCTGTTATTTAAGAATTTTATTCTGTCTGCAGGTATAAAATGTTAATTTATCAATATATTACAGTGTTTTGAGTATATTGCTCTGCCAAGTTTAGAATGATATACATGTTGTGTTATAAACTTCAAATAAATAGCCATGGTATCATACAGATACCAGAGTCAAGTATAAGTAAGGGAAAAGATACAATATAGTAAGAGCTTCCAAAAAATAATAAAATAATAGACATAGATGCCCTAAACACCGTAGATTCCCTATGGATGTCTGCATTGTAGGGAGGAAATAATCCACCCTGGCAGCGACCAGTATACGGGGATCAGATCGCACCCACAGAGCATGCAGGGAGACGAAGCCCTTGTGGAAGTCTCCTAAGAGAAGATAGGTTACCCAACATGAACCGGAGATCCTGGTGGTAACCCAGAGGTACCCACAGAGCGTACCAAGATGAGGCCCACAGAGCATCTCAGACCCTCTACCTATGTACTCAGCCTAGAAGGAGAGGTCCAGTTAAAGGCTAGCTGTTTAGCCACCTTAGCTAGATGTGACGATTCGAGTCAAGTAGACACAGATTCAGTTCTAGGCTTATCTTCTTGGGTTTTAAGTCTTATACAGTGAGATCGTAGTTCGCTACGAGTCTTCATATGTAAAGTACACTGCATATGATCAGGGCATAAGATAAAATATGGTCATATAGGTTTAAAGAGTTTCGTATAAGTAAGAAAGGCTAAGAAAGATTCGAGTACAGTTTCTCAAAAATCATTCTTTGTATGTTTCTGAATTATTAGTTCTCTTTGAAATTAATCAAGCATGCTCATATATTGATTTGCTCTTGTTGATATCTAGAGTTTCCTACCATATTTATGATTGTCAATGATCAATCTCTTTAAAGCTTACTGTTTTTATAATTGATATCAGTTGCTCAAAAGTATATCTATAATTATAGCAGTGCTTTAGACTGTTTCTTTGAAGTACTCATTCACTGAGTGAGTAGGCTCACCCCTCTACTCAAAATTTTAGGAAAACCATGGGGATTGAAGATATCGTTGCATCAGAGTAGATCTGCCACAAGAGTTAAGTCTGAGTATAGTTAAGTTCATTCGGTCCTTGTCACTCTAGGTCCTTGTAAAGAAATAAGAGAGAGTTGTAAATGATGATGTATAACATTATTCCTCTTTTAGCAATATATGTGAATCAGCAAGTCTTATGTGCTTAAAAGTATGAGAAACATAATGAATGTTCATACATGCATTTTTTTCTGTTGAAATCAAATACGAGAAATCAATGTTTACATTCCCTTGTAAAGTTAGTTTATGTGGTTCAATGTGAGAAAACAAAGAGTTTGAAAAAGAAGAAAAAGTTAAGGGTGATCTTTGTATTACGTTAAATCCACAATTTATGCCCTAATATCATGATTAATGGTCATTGTGAGATCGGGGTGTAACACCGAAGGTTTAATTTTTTACTAATTCTTCCACAACAGTCGATGGAACTACCCCAATTGTTATGTGTTCTATTACTGTTGCTTGACTGCATTAATGAGATGTCGCCAACAATTATGTCTTAATCCTGAGGCAGTGGGGTATCAGATAAGCTAGTTGGTGTGTATGATCACACATGTAGAGATCAAAAGAACTACAGCTGCAACAGCTAAACCACTTCATAGATGGTGGGCTCTTGACAACGAAATAAGTGTAGGATGACAGAACAAAACCTTGTCCAATGCCCATCCGAATACATGTTATAGTTTTTTTAGTCCTTTACATTCTCATCACCATCCAATTCTATACTTGTTTAAATCCAATTGATTGCCTATTAGGTAAAACCAAACGCGGCCTATATAGCGTCAAAAAATGGGTTTTTGTTACAAATTTTTGTTTTCTTTCTAACTTTATGAAGTGCATTTTTTAGTTTTATTTATGGTGTTTGTTGACTAGCACACATTGTAGTCACAATGCCATGGCTTCAATAGGTTATGATCTTCTTTTATTTTTTATGATACTTTATTTTAGCAAGTGCATTTTTGAGTCGTGGTAATACTATCACCCAATCAACAATGAATTGTATGAAAATAGAAAAATATTATGTGGATTTGATGCATAATATGAGATAAGAATAAAATGCTAGACATTTGTAAAATTACATCCATGAAGAAAGTGTTAGTTATGCAATCTGATATAAGTTTCTTCTTGTATGAATATTGCAATACTATTTTTTATGTAAGATTCTTGGGAGATAAAATATGTAGTATAATAAAAAAATTATGAGTATCCTTCGAGCATGATCCATCTAATGTAAGAAAATAAGATTAGGATTTACAAGTTTATATCTTATTGTGGAAGAGGTTCTAACAATTCAACTTTTTAGGCTCGGTGTATGTTACACCCCGATCTCACAATTTCCTCAAATCATGAGATTAGGGCATAAGATAGGAATTATATGTAATACAAAGAACACCCTTAACTTTTTTTTCTTTCTTTAAAACTCTTGTTTCTTCGTATTGAACCACATAAATCATTTTAACAAGGGAATATGAACATTTCTTTTACTAAACAGACTTTAATAGTAAAGATACATGTATAAACATTCATGATGTCTCTCACACCTTATGCACATAAGACCTACTAATTAGCATACAATTTCAAAAGAGGAATAATATTACACATCATAATTACAACTCTCTCTCTCTTATCTCTTACTGAGGACCTAGAGTGACAAGGACCGACTGACTCAACTAATCTTGTACTTAACTCTTGTGGAAGATCTACACTGATGCTCTGACCATCTTCAAGTCCACGCGGTTAACCCTAAAATGTTTGAGTAGAGGGGTGAGCCTACTCGCTCAGTGAATGAGTACTTCAAAGAAACAGTCTAAGGCACTAATGTGATTACATATATAACTTTGAGTAAACGATATGAAATTTAACAACAATAAATACTACACTGAGCAGTTCTAAAACAATATAATTGAAATAACAAAGAATGTAAATATTGCATCCAAAGAATAACTACTAGAAGACTATGCTCTAGTCTTCCTTAACTCTTTCATTTATAAGGAACTCTGTAAACCTATATGATCATATTTTAGCTTATGCCCTGATCTATGCAGTGTACTCTGCATAGAGACTCGCAGTGCACTACGGCCACACCGTACAAGACTTAGCGACACACCCGGGAAATGCTAAGTCTGACTTCTCATCCTGGTCTGCATAGGACTCTCAGGCTCACAAGGGCCTCACTACACTCTCAAAAGAGTGTAAACTGGACTCCTCCTACCTGAGTACACAGGCGGAGGGTCTCTAAGTCTCCGATGCCTGGGCGTATCCCCAGGGCTGACCGGGACATTCTCTCGGATCTCCGATGCCTGGGCGTATCCCCAGAGCTGACCGGGATCCTACCTCTCAGACTTCGTGTCACCGAGACATTCGGTATTTGTTGGACACGAGTCTCCGATGCCTGGGCGTATCCCCATGGCTGACCGTTTTACCCCAAAGGTACATACCGCGCAATGGGGTTCTACGGTGTTCAGGGCACCTAAGTCTAACATTAACATTATAGGTACATTTTAAACAGAAATCATAACTCATGTATTCAACATATATCATGTCTCAGTAACATCCCTTTCTGGGGCATGTCATATCTCATCACCTGCAATTTATGAGATATGTATTGAAAATAAGAAGCCCTGCAGTATGTAGATATCAACTCAGAGAGAACAAGGATATAAAGTTAAATGCACTAGAAACATACAATTCAACAATTAAGCATCACCACATCTCATATCGAGACCTTTCATATCACCATAACATGATTCATTGAACACCCTATCCTTAGGGTTTCATTTGCCTTATTCATTCATCACATGCTAACACCCTACTCTTAGGGTTTCATTCGCCTCATTCACCTTTTCATTTGCCTCATTCACTTGTCACATGGCTCTCATAAGGATTTCATAGGATATAAGCATTCACTAAATAAAGATTGTTTCCAACAAATCATATACAATCAATATAGATATGAAACCATGGAAATTTAACAAAATTTAGGTTTTCCATACCATTCACTGAGATATCATGTAACAAGAATAAAATTCAATTAAGATATCCCATGAGTTACATCCTAACCACTTATAGGATTACTAGTCCTCTTTATTAAACTTTGATCTTTAAGTGTTCAATTAGGATTTACTCCAACACGGTCGTGGTGTCACCCCACGGCCGTGGCACAGGTCATTCGAGCTTAAACTAGTGAAATCAAAGTCATATACTTAGTGATGAATCCCAAAGGTTTTCGATATTGAAATATGATAGCCTTAAGCTTGATTGAGAGCATTTAGACCTAGGTTTGGTTTAAGTCTAGATATCTCTTCAATTGGATTAAAACTCTAGTGAGATCTCAGTTAGGTTAAACCCTAATTACATCATACAATATGAATCTGAAAGGAATTCTTTCTAGAATGTGTTGTATACATTTCTAATATGAATCTATCATTAGAGAGTCATTCAAACAGAGAAGGAGCCCATTTCATATCAAATTGCAACTACACAGAACAAATGGACATTCAGGGTTTAAAATCACATACTAAGCAATTAGGGATTTGGATGCTATAATCAAATTTCATGCATTACACTGTTTGAAGGAAGAAACCACTCACCCTAAGGTGTGAAAACACCTCAAAACTGCAGCTCAACTCAGGGGATCTCGAACTCATATCAAATCCCTAGCAAATCTCCCAATTCTTCTTCCCTTCAACTCGGAAACCTTGAAAATGAGGGATTATGAAGAAAGGGTGAGAAAAGAGGGAATTTCGACATCATCTTGGATCAAATCAGAGCATGGACGGAATCTTGACATGAGAGAGAAGATTCACCATAAAAGTCTATGCAAAGAATCCAAATTTACTTGATTTCACCATTCCTCGGACCGCAAAACCCTAGGTCAGCAATTCCTCCTCTTTCTCCACTCAAGCCCTAACTCTCCCTCTCTCTCTAGATTTTCGTTTCTCTAGGGTGGATGACGAAGAATGAGAGCTGTGTGTGTGTGGTCGATCATATAAGTCAAATTTGAGCTGCTGGGGTCAATTGCATATTGACCCAACACTCAGCTTTAATTATATTGGCTGAATATTCAGTTTCACAATAGTTTCTGTAATTCGCCTACTGAATAGCTAAAAGAAGCTCTAAAAATTCTGCAAATTTTATATGTTATACCTAATGAAGTGTCAGACCTCCAGTAAAAATTTGAGATCATTTCTAGTTACAAATAAATAACTAAAAATCAAACAGTGCACTGCTATATTGCAGTCTGCAGCATATTCGGTCGAGTTTGTCCTGCACAGAACTCGACCGACACCCTCACTGTAGAGATCAAAAGTCATCCAAAAATTACGCCAATTTAACAGAGTGTCTAAAATTGTGTTTTTCAAGCACAGTTAAAATTTGAGATCAATTGGATATACCAATAAAAAGATAAAATTCAATTACCACACTTCTATATCAATCTGAAAATGTGATCGGTCGAGTTTGAAACTCGACCGATAAACAGGTCAGAACATTCTTCAAAAATTCTGATATTTTCCAATATTTAAATCATATCCAAATTTGAAGTAAATCAGAGTTACACATAAAATACTAAAAATCATTTAGTGCGACATTCTACTTATCAAATTCTGTATTCATATGTCATTAAAACCCTATTTTGGGATGATTAGGGTCTATGCTTCTCAAACCCTAATTCTCAAGACAAAAGAACATTTAGACTTCTTATCATAGTTAAAAAATGCTAATTGTGTTATCGTCATTAATTAGATTTCAAGAATGATTATTCCAATTAATCTTTGCAATTGTCTAGGTAAACCCTAGTTTACCAATTAAGCTCAGATGGGGTTGTAACAGTGTAGATCTGGATCATCCAATCTACGCCTTACTTTAATTTCACCGGATCAACAATCAAAACTCCTTTATAAATTTTTTTGCACTCCGGGATTTACCTCAAGATGCATGCAAAAAAGTATTTTTATGTTATCTAATACCAACAATCCATCAATGATTGTCAATGGAGGATTAAGGGAATCTCAAGGTCACAAAGATGGATCTGCTGACCCAAGATCTGACCTCAAAGTCACCTAAGGTGGATCACACTATTCCTCTATGCATGTGTGTGGATGATCACATGATTCTGCCATAATGGTTCTCTATCTGATCTGCGTGCCCTGGGTGGCGGATCATATCATTGTCGGGGAGACCCTTCTTTGATTTATGTGCCTAGTGGATCATGTTGTCCTACCATCCACATATATGTCTCAAGATAGTGTCTTTTGCTATCACCTCAATGTGTGTGTTGTCAATGAAGATATTTGTCTAAACTAATCCACTGTGTGAACTCATCTCCATAGTATGCATTTGAGTATCAAATATGACCATAGTTTCTAGTCTCTGTATTATACTCACCTCTCATGATAACCACTAATCATGAGATTATGGCATAAGTTGAGGATTAAATGTTATACAAAGAACACCCTTAACTTTTTACTCCTTTTTCTCACATTCAATCAATTAAACTAACTATACAAGTAGATTTAAAACTTGATCACTCTAATCTGATTTCAAAAATAAAGATACATATCTAAACATTAATTTTATTTCTCACACTTCCATGTACATACGACATGATAATCAAATATATTCTCTATTATTAAGGAAACAAATTTACACATCATCATTTACAACTCTCTCAACTCCATACAAAGACCTAAAGTGACATGGATTGACTGAACTTAACTAATTTGATACTTAGCTCTCGTGATAGATCTACTCTAGCATTGACATCCTTCATATCCATATTGTTTCTCAAAAAAATTGTGAGCAGAGGGGTGAGCCTACTCGCTCAGTGAATGAGTCCTTAATAGTCAAACATATATTATTGACCAATTGTGTTTAAAGTAGAACAATAAGAAACTAAGGAACTAATCATTCACAAATGTATATATGAAAAGATATTCTAGGTAGCTACAATAGTGAATCAATATCTGAACTTACTTGATTAATCACAAAGAGAACTAGAAACTCATGAACATACAAAGAACAATTGAATAATTGAACACTCTTGATTAATCTCTCATTCATCTTATTATGCCCTGAATCCACATGAGGTGTACCACAACATTTGAAAGTATCATAACAACCTACAATCTCACTATAAAAGACTTAGTAGAATGCCCGAGATCCTAAGTCTGTAGCCTCAATACCACGTCTGCAGTTGGCATCGTCACGTCTGGCTCTGGGCGACTAATGGGAGTGGTCAGATATCACAACTACTCCTCTCAACCTACAATCTCACTATAAAAGACTTAGTAGAATGCCCGAGATCCTAAGTCTGTAGCCTCAATACCATGTCTGCAGTTGGCATCGTCACGTCTGGCTCTGGGCGACTAATGGGAGTGGTCAGATATCACAACTACTCCTCTCAACCTAGGTACTCAAGCGGAGAGTCAAATCCCTCGGGCTTGTTATGCACCATTGGACCTATCAAAGATGTCCACTGATGGCCACAACTCATAACTCAAGAAATAAAACATCCTTGGTTGGCGTTGGATACCCATTGTTTAAGGATTCTACTCTCACTGGCCTACCCATTGGTGCACTGCGGCTTACCTCAACCTACGTGAGAGTTCCAGTTGGGAATCATATTTTCTCCCCATAGTGTAGGCCTCTTGTGAGGATTCTATAGTGTTCAGGGCATCTAAATATCTAATTCCCTGTATAAATTCACAATTCAATCATCACATCAACATTTCTTAGTTTTGCTTTTTATATAGTTCATTTTATAGATTATTTATAATAGGTACCACAACCTAAACTGTTGAGCACCACTGGCATGAAAAATACTTGATTCACTGAATGCCCTATCCTTACGGTTTCATTTGCCTCATTCACATATCACATGACTCGCATAAAGATTTAATACATCATAAACTTTCACCAAATAAAGACTGTTTTCAACAATTCACATATAACCAAACATATACATGAAACATTGGTATGAACTAAACTAGGGTTTCCATGACATTCACTAAAATAGCATGCATCAATAATAACTTGAATAAATGAATTTATAATAATAAAAGATCGCATTGGTTGAATTTCATGATGTCTATTTGTAAACTTCCAACTTTCCATTTATCTAGGGTTTCACCTTCTTTACTGTGATATCAAGCAAATACTAATAATATCACATAAAATCCAAGATAGTATATGACATATATAACTACACATTCGGATAAAATAATCATTCATAAATAAGGAGATTTGAATAGGCAAAGTCATTTATTCAATTATACATAAATTTCATATATAACCAAAACCCCTAGATTTCAGTATATTCTTATAACTTCTACAATAACTTTTGCAATTATATTTAAATGATTTGTATCCATTTATAATATGATTTTATCATCTGAAATTCATCAAAATAGGTAAACATTCCATTTCTGGATCATCTTTCATAAATTTAAACTAAAAGGCAAATTTATGGTTTGTAGTCGCATACAAAGGAATTGAAGATTAATGTAAATTTAGTCTAATTTCGTGAGATCTACTATTTAAAGGAAGTAGCCACTCATCTAAGGTGTGAAAATTCCTTAAAAGAATAGCCCCACATATGAAACTCTCGAATTCATATTAAAACCCTAACAAATCACAGCTTTCGTCTTCCTTTCATCTTAGAAATCCTAAGAACAAAGAATTATGAAGAAAGAGTGAGAAATGGGAGTGATTTGATATAATTTCGAATGAAATCAGAGGAGGGGAGGAATCTTGACATGTGAGAGAAGAATCACTAAGAAAATATACGTATAGATGACAAACTTACTTGATTTCATCAATTCTGGGAAGAGAAAACTCTAGATCACCATCTTCACCACTTTCTCCATCCAAACCGTAACTCTCCCCCTCTCTCTTGGATTTTGTTTCTTTGGAATGACTCAAAATTATGAGATTTCGTAGAGTGTTAGGTTGATCATATATAGAAATTGAGGTGCTTGGTTCAATTGTATATTGACCCCACTTACACTTTCTTCTATTCCAAAAAAAATGTTGTCCTAAAAATGCTGCTGTAAATCATTTACGAAATAGGTCAAACCTCTTCCAAAAATTGTGAAAATGTGTGATGTGGTTTTTCATTGAGTTTTAGATCTCTGATAAAACTTCAGAACATTTTGAGTTTTCAATAAATAATTAAAAATGGAACACTACATTGGTGAACAACAGTCAGCAGCATGGTCAGTCAAAGTATAGTTTGACTAAGAACCACATTCAAAGAACATCTAAATATTCTGGTATTTTGTACTAACACACATTATTTAGTTATACATATCATGTCTAATTTTCAAGTAAATCCAAATTACATAGAAAAAAAATGAAAAATCATTTACCACACTACTATACCTACAAATTTGTATTATATAATATCAAAACCCTAATTTTGGAGATTAGGGTATACACTTCTCAAACCTAATCCTTCAAAGTAAAATTATGATTAGAGTTACTTATTATGTTAGAAACATCACAATTGAGCTACTATATTAATTAGATATAAGTGATGATCAATCTAATTTAGCATGTAATCATCTAGGTAAACACTAGTTTACCAATTAAGCTCAAAAACGATTCTAACACTCCTCATCCTCTTTCTATCTCCAAGTTTCCCTCATGATTTCTCAAACCTTAGAGGCAACAATGAGATAATCTAAATGAATGCCATTAAGGCCTCCTCTCATATCATATATATAAAGGAGGGGAGATCTAGGGTTTCCTAATCCCTATTTGGCTAGGTTATGGACTCCATGACATATGGAAACTTATTTTCTAAGTCTAGGTTCATATTTTATTTAAGTCCTCAAAACACTTACTTTTAGGTCCCTAAATTTATTATAACAATTACAATAAGGTCCAATTCAGCCTTTCATCAAGCTCTCTCTATGTGTGCGACCCTTTAGGAACCAAACTACATTGGCAATGGATTCACTAATTAATACTAAGATCCATAAGCAATGAGCAGTGTCTAGATACATATCATTGTTATCCAAGTAGTAGGATTAGTCTGACAAGAGTAAACCAACAACATTCAGGGTTATTGTGTTGTATAATCCTTTTGTCACAGATATCCAAATTGAACTAGAGGCATGGACACATCATCCTCATTACGTTCAATTTAAGTCTTTTATCTTCAAGTAGAGTAGAAAAATATAATGAGCTCAAAATCATTTACTGACTCACATGAGCATGACCATGTGTTTCTCTAGTCTCATTTGCGAAGAGGCCTTGGTTATCATTGTCGTTATATGGGAGGGACAAATTCCTTCTATATCACTCACAATGTGCAACATGATTCTCATCACACCCAATCACTACCTTTATGGAAACCTTCTTCAAGATCACATTAGATAGTTTCAAAGCATGAAGATTGTCATATCACCATTGTAGTGACTTAAGGTCGAAGGGTCTCCACACCACCGCCACATTTGATAGTTGATTATGACTATCATATAATGGTCCATGAATAACTCTCCAGACGTGTAAGGACCCTGACCCAGGTTTTGGGGTCATCCTATTTTCTTTGGCTTGATCTTGTGCTTAGGACCTTGCTTTAATCTTTTTAGATGTGATTAAAGCTTGTGGAGAGTATAAGTTTCTAGTTTGAGCTGGTTGGGATGATGTTTGTGCTTTCTGTGTCAGTTTTGGTGCAAATTGCAATTTACCCAATATAGGGGGTTGATGTGCAATTTGTCACCTCTAGAGTGTTCCTTCTCTCTCTTGGCTTTATTAGAGAGGGTGTGGTTCTTTGGGGCACTTTGTTTGACTCTTGGTTGGGTGGTGTCACCCTTAGTGGTGATTAGGGTTTTCTAGGGTTGGTGTGTTTTGACCATGTGACCTTTGTTGGTTTGTCTCGACCTAGGTCACGACGTAGGGTTTGTTGAGGGGGTGTCATGGTCGAGACACTTCCCCTTGGTGTGGTGGTCATGACCAATGTTGTCTTGGGTCGAGACAAAGGCTTGGAGAGGTGAATTTTGATCTAGGTTGCTTGTGGTGGTCTTGGTGTTGTGACCTAGTGGTGTTGTTAGGGTGTGTCGCGACCATGGAGCCCCTTGGTGTGTCGCGATCACGACATAGAGGGTGGAGTTTCTTAGGTGGTCAAGACACTACCTAGAGTGTATCACCATGTCTTGCATGTCATGTTTAAGTGGTTGCATGTGGATACATGCTGGTCTCTTGTGAGGACAAATGTCCCTTGGGTTCCTTAGTGTGTTGACGCCTCACATGTTGTTCTCTCTCTCATTCTTCATGTATATAAACCATTATCCCTTCCTGCTTACAACCATTTCGGCCATCTATCTTCTTCCTCCTTTTTTTCTTATTCTTAGAGCTTGGTGGAGCAAGGAGGTTCATCCTTGGAGCTTAAGGAACCAATCTCCTCTTGCATGTGGAGGTGGTGTTGATCCGAGTTCATCTCCCATATTTGGTAAGTATTTACCTTCTAAGTTGATGTTCTTTTAATCTTCTACCTCATCTTCTTCCTATTTCTCAGCCTTAGATTGTGTTTTAGCATGGTGGTCTTTCTTGAGAATAAGCTCCTCATCACAAGGACAAGGTGACACCCAAGTGAGAGGGAGTTTCTTCTCTCTTTTCCCCCTTCTTTCCTTTGGTTTGGTTTTGAGGTTTTGCTCTCTATCTTGAGCTACCCTTTGACCTTGGTGTTTCGTCTTTCTTGAGGTACTCTTGAGGCCAAATGTGAATCTTTTGGTGAAGCTTCTTCAACCCTTGGATCGTGTGCTTGGAGCTCTTGATCTTGAAATTTGGAGATCATGGTGGTTCTCATCCTAAGGCGTGTTATATAACTCTTTGCCCTCTCTATTAATTACACTCGCTTATACATGCAAGTTCTTATTTTCTCTCTTTAAAAGATTCCCCTAACTTGATCTTATATGGTGATAATATCTAGAACTTGTTTGGTGGCAGTTATTATGCTTTGTTTGGAAGTAATCCAAAACCCTAATATTTTGTACCCATTTAGGTAGTTGATGTGTTATGAAGGTTTCTCTCCATGTATTTCTCTTTACCTTGCCCTCATACATGGTGTTTGTACACCTGCCCTCATGCATGGTGTTTGTACACCTAGAGGTTGGAGGGATGTTAGGTTCAGTTTTGATTATCTTGAGCTTGGTTTTATCTTCCTTGGCATAGTTTCGTCCTTGGTAGTTTCTTGAACCATGACTTAGGGTCTTGGTGACCATTAGTATGTGACCTTTTCTTCATAATAACCATAGTTACACCCTTGGTTTCAGTTCTATTTTGGCGATCTATATGGTGCATCTTGGGATGTCGTGACACTCCCTTCATGATGGTTGTGACCTTGTTATCTTTCTGGTCAAGATGCTTTGGCAAAACCTTAACCCTAATTGTCGCGGGCGTGACCTAGTCTAGTGGTTGGATGTCGCGACACTTGAGGATTTAGGGCCATGCTGACCCCTATTCATGGTTGCCCTAGTTTTGGGTCTTGATCCTGCCTTAGTGTTGGTCATAACGCACCCCTTGAGAGAGGTCACGATAGGGCGTTTGTTTGTGACATGTCACATTAAGGTGTTTGGTTGTGACATGATGCTAGTTGAGGGTCAATACATCTTCTGGTCGAGACATCTACTGGTTGAGACACCCTTTGGTCGAGATGTTTGTGGGTGTTAGAAACCCTAATGTCATGGGTGCGACATGAAGGAGATGGGTCATGACATGGTGATGGTGTTGAGGGTCAAGACACCCATGGAGGATGTCGCATTCGCGGCATATCTTGGAGAATGACCATGGCCCATGTGTCTATGTGGTTACTTGATGATGGTAGGTGGTTGAGATGTATGCTTGGACACATGATAATATCCTTGTATGAGTAATACATAAGTCACATGATGTGATGCTTGGATAACATAATATACCCTAATCATGTTTTTTAACCCTAAGGATGTTCCATGATGATGGGAAATGGTGAACCTTGGATTGGTGGTTGAATTTAGCTTCCAAACCCTTGTCGGCTATGGAGGGGAAAACCCTATTTTTTCCAATGATGAGTAATGTGACATATTTTCTTTTCTTTCTTGGAATGGCTAGTATGTTATGATATTATCTCTCTTGTCTTTGAACCCTTAACCTTATAGGTTGAATGCATGACACTTCTTGGGTATACTATGGTAATGATTATGAATAGTGGAGGCACGAGGAGATAGTGATGTGTTACATGGAGTTAGATGTTGCCTCTTTCTTGTTTATCAATTTGTAACCATGCAGGTGAGGTGAACTTGGATATCATAGATAGTGTATGCTATGGTGACTATGATGTGACACTGGTTGAATGAGCCTTTATGGCTCATGCTAAAATACTTGTAAACTAGGAATGATGAAAATGGGTCCTATGACCTAGTGATGGCATGATGCCTATTGTGAAGTGGTACCCTCAGTGCTAAGATTAAGGGATTGATATCCCATAATGATGTGATTGGTGATAGCATTGAGAGGTTGTGTAACATTGGTGATGGTATTGTGAATGGCAATGATACATGTATTATGTGGTGATAGTGTGACAAACTCACACCATATGTGTTTACATCTATTGAAAGTGTGCTATGACCTTATTTTGTAGAGTTGGTTATGGTCTTATAGTTTTAACTTGATTTATGCTAAAAGACACTTAATTGACTTTACTAATCAAGTGGAACCTAATCAAGTAGTTTTTCCATGTGCTATAGATCATTTCCAGTGTCAACCTTAACTGCTGGATAGGGAAATAAATTTTACTCAGAGTACATATTTTTTAATATGCACGGTGCAAGTCGAGTATCCCCTTGCATCCTTAATTTTAGGTTGTGTGAGACAGCCATGTGTGATCCGATCTCGTTGTGATATGGATGCCATGTGTGAGACACTCCTTCTTGTTAGAACGGCCATGTGTGAGCATGTTCTTCTAGCGTCGTTATATGTACCAAGGTGGGATAGGTGTTGATATATGTGGACGGCCATGTGTGACCCGATCCTTCTGTTAACTATGAGTCACTTGTACAGTTGACTGACATGTCTCTACGGTGTTACTCTTGTGTTACCGGGAGGTGTTGGAGAGGTTGTGGATTTTGGCTCTTCCATTGACCTTGTATGGCACTGATTTCAACTTAGTAGTGGTCGGTTGGATTTGGGTGGTATGACTCAAATCTTAGGGGCATAATAAGACACGTAACCATTTGTGTTATGTACATGATTAGGATCAAACACAAAATCATTAGATGAGGCCTTGCTTGCTTTTGTATAATATTGGTAGTGGATATACATGTTCTTCATATTCCTTTATTGATGATGAGATGTTTTACAATCTAATTGTAATTACTTATAATGATTAGGAAAGATTATCTGCTCTGTTATAGCTACCAGATCTACTTAGATGATAATAACTTCCCTATTTACATTAATCAAACCCAGAAAGATGCACACTTCTATTAGTGTCTTTGGCTGCTCACACTCTATCACAGACTCAACTTTCTTGGGATCCACATGAACTCCCTCAGTGGATATAACATACCCTCAAAAAGCCACCTCCTTTAGCCAGAAATCTCACTGGCTAAACTTGGCATAAAGTTGATTTTTCCTCAACAAGGTCAACGCTTGACGAAGATGTTGTTCATGATGTTTGTTGCCACAACTATATATCAAGATTTCATCTATGAATACCACCACAAATTGATCAAGAAACATCTAAAACACTTTGTTCATCAAGTTCATGAACATTGTCAGTGCATTGGTTAGCCCAAATGACATAACCACAAACTCATAATGACCATACCTCATCCTAAAATCTGACTTAGGTGCGTCATCCTCCTTGATCCTTAGTTGGTAATATCTTGACCTCAGGTCTATATTCGAGAACAATGTCACACCACACAACTGATCAAACAGATCGTCTATCCTTGGTGAGGGATACTTGTTCTTTATCATCACATTATTCAACTGTCTGTAATCTATACACAACCTCATGGACCCATCATTTTTCTTCACGAATAGCATTGGAGCTCCCCATGATGACGTACTCGGCCTGATAAAACCTTTTTCAAGAAACTCTTACAACTATCTCTTCAACTCTACCATCTCAGCTGGAGCCATCCAGTATGGTGTCTGAGCTATCGGTTGCGTGCCTGGGACTAGATTGATCTCAAAATCAATCTCTCAGTGTAGGGGAACACCTAGAAACTCCTCAAGAAACACGTCATCAAACTCTCTAACAACTGGAACCTCTTGAATACTAGGACTCCTCACCTTAGAATTCAACACATGTGCCAAGAATGCCTCACAACCCTACTTCAACAGCTTCTTCGCCACCATCTCCGACACCATACACGTCTGAAGAATCTTCCTATCTCCTGGAAACATCCACATCTTACCACCATCTACAAACATTGCCTACTTGTAACCACAATCCATGACCACTCTATACTTATCCAAGGTGTCCATTCTAAGGATTACATCGAATCCATGTGTATCAAGTGGTATAAGATCCACTTGAATGTTGTGCCCTGGAAAAGAAAGGACACCATAAGGACACACCTCCTACAACACTGTAGAACCAACTAACATGGTTTCTAACAAAAAACTATCTCTCCTATGACTAACAGGAAAAAGACAACTGTCACACACTTCACGAGTGATAAAAGAGTGTGTTACACCCAGGTTAACCAAAAAAAATATGAAGCAAGAAGAAGACAAATCAAAATGAAATAACTCCATCACACCTATCACCACTTGTGGGTTGACCACCACCTTTGAATGACTCATGGCATAGAATCTAGTCGTTGCATGTTGTTGGCCCTGTCCTATGCTTCCCTGAGAAGATGATCCGGCCTGCGATGCTTGGCCACATCCTCATCCTCCTACATCATTGAACTGTTTCCTCTGTGAGCCTTGATGGCTCTGCCTTGGTTTCTAGGTCATCTTGTCATATCTCATTGGACACTCCCGCCTCAGATTTCCTACATGTCCACACTTGAGGCAAGTCTGATGCGATGATTTTGAGTCATATTTATAGACTTGTTTGATATGTGCTTTATGCATTTATTAGTCATTTTTTATGGTTAATGTTGCATAATTCATTCACTTTGGTCTAAGCTACTTCTTTATGTCAAATTTCCCCTATTTCAAGCATTTTGAGTATTAATTATCAAAAGAATACATTTTGTGTGAAATTATGTGGTTTCGTGTGTTAATTTCAGGAAAAACAAGTATCTGCTACCATCAATACCATCGACGGTTGTCGATACCATCGACCGGACCACAGGTTGCCAGCCGCAAGGATCAGAAGAAAGTCGATACTATCGACAGGGATGTCGATGGTATCGAGATACCATCAGATTGATGGCGAGAAGTGAGTCGATACTATCGACTCATATGTCGATACTATCGACTGGTGGAGCTACATCGACACAAAAAGACAAAACCGTCGCTACAGGTTCGTCGATACCATCGACCCTCGTCGATGGTATCGAGATGACATCGGTCGCAAAGACAAAAGAAAAGAAGAACTGCCGATATCGCGCTAGGTCGATACCATCGACCCGCGTCGATGGTATCGACACCGTCAGATATGAGTTTGTTTCAGATTGATCTTAATCGGACGGATGTGATTAATTGGCAACCTAATTCGGGAAATATACCTAATGAAAGTGCCTAAGAGAAGGGAGGAACGTCATTAGTCGCGGCACACATCCCGGAGAGTAACGAGAGAAGAACGGAGCACGAGAACACGCCCCAGCTGATCTGGACGCTGAAGAAGGCGATTTCCACCACTGAAAGGTGGGAGCACGCGTATTCCACGCCAAGGATCGCTTGGATCTTCTTCGTTCAGGGGTTTGACCACTCAATCATGTTTTTCTTCATGTCTCCCTTGTTCTACTCCACGTTGTACTCTGAGATGAACATGTTGGGCTAATCCCCTTTGTCTTTAGGACCGGGAGTAGCCCGGGAATTCATTGTATGACAACTTTATCATAGTAATTCATATCTTATCTCTTAAATCTGTGGTATAATTTCGTTTTCTCAAATATATTGTTATGCTTGATCACCATAATAATAATCTAATGCCTTTAATTGCTTTGAAAGAAGAATTAATGGTTGAAAAGAGACGGAATTTACATTAATTGACAAATCCCTTGAACAAGGTGGTGTAAGATTAATGGTGGATACCGAGAGATCGTTTCTAATGCACCTAGTTTTGGGTATAGGTTACTACGACGGTGGAACCGACCTAGACATAGGTAGTGAATTGTACCACGACAGTGGGAAATTCTGATTTCAGGCCACTACCCGGATAGAGAGATAAAATTGAGTAACTATATATACTTTAATACAATGAAAACCCACGGTGAAACCGCAATCCTAAAGATCTCCTTTTGAGTTGATTAAACCAAACATTTAATCGATTGCTTTGTTTTGTTTTATTTTTATTTTCTTTTAATTTTAACAACAACTCTCAACTATTTAATCGGCTTAGCTGATCGCGAGTAGTTAGTAAGAGTCTCCGACAATTTCACGTATCCCTGTGTTCGACTCGGGCCTCACAAAGGCCTGTATTACTTCGACGCGTTCACTTGCGTTTCTGCGCACGGTAAACAATCGTCAAGTTTTTGGCGCCGTTGCCGGGGATACGGTGAATTGTCGGCACTACGAGTGCTACAAGCGGCCACTCTAGGCCACATTTTTTTAAATTTCAAAAATTCATAATCTATTTTCTAAATATTTGCAATCGTCAAGCATTGTACTAAATTTAATTTTTCTATTTGCAGGTATTGTGCATGGTGCAGACGCGTAGTACAGACTACACGAGGCACGCACCAGAGGTTCCGCTGCCGGGATCGGAAGACGAGGATGAGTATAATCAAGACCAGCTAGAGGATATAGTTTCTGAACATGAACAACAAGAGATGGATGAGCCACAGACAATATGGGAGAAGATCAAGGCTTCTTCCTCATCTACTTCCAAGGGGCCGATCAAGAAGCAAGCGGTGAATATTCTGACATATAAGATTGATCCAGCTTTAATCAACTTGGTGAAGTTGAATGCTTTCCATGGGCTCAAAAATGAAGACCCCGTCGCGCACATAAGTCAATTTGTGGAGAATTGTGATATGATAAAAATCGACAGATTTCCACAAGATGTGCTCTACTTGAAGCTCTTCCCGAGTTCTCTAGTGGGAAATGCGCGCGAATGGCTACACAACTCGGACGATGAATATGTGGAGTCTTGAGACCACATGGTGGAGAGTGTCTAAACAACCCACATACATCACAAATAATATTGGCTGCTTGAAATGTATGTGTGCTTAGCTTCTCAAAAGTTTGTGATAAAGTGTCTAGCTTTGCTGCAATTATGTCTATAGTATCAACCGTGTGATCTTCCACTTGCATTCCGGAAGTAGTATCTGAAAAGGATGGGTGGTAGCTTGTAGTCGGACTCCATTGGCAATGATTTTCTTCCATATCTTCAATAATAGCATAGGCTTCTCCATAAGATTTTTTCATTAGAGCTCCATTTGCAGCTGCATCAATAGACATCCTTGTATTGTAGCACAAACCATTATAGAAAGATTGCAATAGAAGCCAATTGCTTAGATCGTGATGTGGACAAAGATGTTGAAGATCTTTGAACCTCTCCCATGTATCATACAAGGTCTCTCCATCCCTTTGAGAATAATTGATGAGTTGACTCCTTAGCTGCAAAGTTTTGCTAGGTGGAAAATATCTTGCCAAAAAGACCTTTAGAAGCTCCTCCCAAGTGTCGATTGACTTCTTTGGCAAAGTATAGACCCATTCCTTGGCTCTATCTATAAGAGAGAATGGAAAAAGAATTAGGTGTATCTCATCAGTAGGAACGCCATATATCTTTATGGTGTTTAGCAAATGCAGAAATTCAGAAATGTGGAGGTTTGGATCCTCCATTGGTGTCCCTCTAAATGCATTCAGCTGTAGCAATTGTATGATGGCTGGGCTGATAGAAAACTCCTCTGCCTCAAATTCTGAAATATTAATAGGCCCACTCATGTGCATTGCAGCTGTACCAAAGTAGTCCTTAAGAGGAAGGTCATCCTCCTTGATTAGTTCTTTATGTGGATCCGGAGGATTAGGTGGATGTGGCGTACATGGTGGTGGTGTATGTGGTATGGATGAAGGTGGTGAATATGAGGGTGTGGAAGAATGTGGTATGGGTGTTGGTGGTATATATGATGGCAGTGAATTAGGTGTGATTGATGGTGGTGTGGATGTAGGTGGCATTGGTGAATGTCGTTTAGATGATGGTGATATGGATGATGGTTGTGTGGGTTGTGATTCCTCCATACATGTTTGGGTTTCACTCCTTCTTGCTCCATGAGGGCTACAAATGGTGTGTTCATTTTCTGAATGTATAGATATGCACGGTTCAAGGATCTTTTTATGAACACCCCATATGCTCCTGCAAATAAACAAGGTGAGTAAGATACAAAAACAAACATGGAAGGTACAACAAATTATGATGATCATGATGAATTATGATTTATGGATATGATGGTGGATATGAAGGTTGTGATCTAGTCTCATTTACTTATCAACAACTCTTACTCTAACATGAATACTGATGCTCCCCGGCAACGGCGCCAAAAACTTGTTGGTAGTTTACACTAACGAGTTTCAATCCAAACAAAGGATAGTTTACTCAACTTAACCAAACTCCACAAGTATACAGAGGTAGTATAGTCGAGGTCGAACACAAGGATCTTAGTTAACTTAATCGAGCACAACAATACTAAAGTTCAACAATCTAGATCGGTTTTAAAGAGTAGAGAAGGTTTGTCTAAAAGCATAAAATTTGGAAATTAACAACAGAAAAATTCAGATTTTAACTAGCAAGCAAGAACTACGAAACGAAGTTCGATTTCATAATTATTAAGAATCTTGGACATTAGGATTTCATTCACATATCATAGCAATCAAGGGAACACAATAATTTAAACATACATAAGTTCTTGTATTCAAGGAAAGGTTGTGTTACACTTCACCTCCCGGTGTAAATGCAACGATCGCAACTTAAAACAACACTCTCATGTGTGAATTTCGTTTTTGATCACAAACTGTTCCTCAACTCATTCCTCTCTACTCTCATAGAAGAGGAAGAGTTGCCAAGAAGAGCACCTCCATACATTCCTACTTATCTTCTCAGATCAAGCAAGAAAGTAGAAAACATGCACATAAGGTGGCCAACAATACATGCAAGAAAGGAGTAAACTGGTACTTTCATGGTTAAGAAACAAGAAGCATAGTATTTAGTACAAAATTACTTGTTCCATACATGCTATGACATGGGAGATACTCTCCCATGCCCAAGAAAAAGGAGTCTACTCGTCCATAATGATGTACAACAGATTTGCTACAGAAATTTCAGTTCTAAACATGGTTTAGAAGGGAAAAGACAAAGAGAACTAAAGATGTAACCACAAGAAGGAAGAATTCTGTCTTGAGGACAAAATTCCCCTTCTTTAGCTGCTCCAAGACGAACTAGCTCCTTTCCCAAGAAGCTGCTCGGAGTTGGGGAAGCTTGGCTGCACCTTGAAGAAGACAATGGAGAAGTGGAGAAGAAGAAATGGTCTCCTTATGCAAGAAATCACCTTGGATCCATCCAAATTTCCCTCCTCTGCTCTCCTCTGGCTATGGGACAAGAGAAACTCTTCAAATGACCGAACATAACCGTCCCTTGCCTTCCCTCTTTCTTTTAAAATTGAATTTTGAATTTTCGTATTTCTAAAACTGCCAGGTGCACGCTGTGCATTTTGGGTGCACGCCGTGCACATGCAATGCAGTTTGCATCAGACTGATCTGTGCACGGCGTGCGCTGAGGATATGCATATTGTGTGACTTTCCAGAGCATTTCTTCAGCAGTTTGCATCTAGGTGCATGTCGTGCATCGGTGTGCACATCGTGCGTTCGTCCTTCTGTGCACTTCTGGAAACTCGCACGTCGTGCATTTTCTCCGTGCACGCCGTGCGTTCTTATGGCTGACCGATCCGATTTTTCTCTGGAAATGTGCACACCGTGCGTCTGTCTTACACGCCGTACATTCTGCTATTTGAACGAACCATTCTTTCTCTGGAATGGTGTACGTCGTGCGTCTGACTTGCACGGCCGTGAATTCTGCTGTTTTAGTTGAAATAAAATCTGAATTCAGTTCTTTTTGTGGCAAATCTGCAAAGCAAGTTATGGAATAAGTAGAATAACAAAAAGATGGCTAAAGTAATATGAAAAGAGACTGAATTATATCAGAATGAACCAAATTTGTGTGTGATAACATGTGAAAAGATGATATATAAATCACACAACAGAAGGGGAATGAAATGGAATTAGCGGAATTGGCTCTTTTGGTTATCCATCTTGTCAAATTGTTTGAGTAGGTATTTGACCCACCTAATCTCCCCATTGGGTCTGATGCACTTGCTTCTGTATCCAAGGGTTCTCATCCTTAAGGAGGCATCGGCTTGTTCCTTCTCATCCGATGATTGGGAGACGAACCGCTTAGACACTGCTCCAATTTCATCATGGTGTCCACAGGTGCAACCATTGGACTAGATCACACATGCATGCCCATTCCTTAGAACTAGAGGAATAAAAATCCACAACTTTGGTTAGCAGGAAAGCCCTTCGGGCTCCAACAGTAGCTGCTACTCCTACAACACCGACATTGTGATTTTGAGTCATCAAGAGCTGGTGACTGAAGGCGACAACCAGAGTTGGCGATCGGATGCGGCAACTAGAGTCGGAGATTAGATGCAGCAACTAGAGTCAGAGACTCTAAGGAAGTGACTAGGGAACACGAGGCAGAGTCGCAGAAGAGATGGGTCACATGACTCACATGAGTGGCGCGTGTTATTTTTGTTTCTGGGTGACCAATGCTCCATAAAAATTGACTTGCATCCAAATTTCACCCAAGTTACCGCCTACCCTCAATGGGCTCACCCAGCCTCGCCCAAGTTACGGCCTACACCCAATGGGCTCACCCTACTCCGCCCATATACCCAATTAGACTCATATTTTGTATTACACCCCAATCTCACAATTACCATTAATCATGAGATTAGGGCATAAATTGTGGATTTAACGTAATACAAAGATCACCCTTAACTTTTTCTTCTTTTTCAAACTCTTTGTTTTCTCACATTGAACCACATAAACTTACTTTACAAGGGAATCTAAACATTGATTTCTCTAATATGATTTCAACAATAAAATGCATGTATGAACATTCATTATGTTTCTCATACTTATAAGCACATAAGACTTACTGATTCGCAAATATTGCTAAAAGAGGAATAATGTTATACATCATCATTTACAACTCTCTCTTATTTCTTTACAAGGACCTAGAGTGACAAGGACCGACTGAACTTAACTATACTCAGACTTAACTCTTGTGGCAGATCTACTCTGATGTAATGACCTTCTTCAAGTCCATGTGATATCTCTAAAAATTGTGAGTAGAGGGGTGAGCCTACTCGCTTAGTGAATGAGTAAAACAATAATGTAGTCTAAAGTACTAAATTAGACATTTATCATTCTTGGATAATTGAAATAAAACAAGATAGTAATTTCAAATTAAAAGACTAGATCTTCAAAAACGTACTTATAACATTGAAGCCTACATCATTAGAAATAAACAAGTATGGAAGTATAATCCTCACTATATTCAATATTACATTTAAAGAACAACTACTACGAAACTGTACTTGAATCTTTCTTAGCCTTTCTTCCTTATAAGAAACTCTTTAAAACTTATATTATCATATTTTAGCTTATGCCCTGATCATATGTAGTGTACTCTACATATGAAGAATCGTAATGAAATACGATCTCATCATACAAGACTTAGTTGACACACCCGGGATGCTAAGCCTGACTACGTCATTGGTCCGCAACATGAAAATGGCTCTCTGGCCTCAGCACACCTATGGGTCATAAAACTGGACTCCTCTAACTTGAGCACACAGGCAGAGAGTCAAGCCACCAATTGGATTTTATGTACTCTAGTGCCACCGGGATTTCTGGTTGATGTTGGACACTACATACTATATTTTTAAGGAGACTTCCACTAAGACTTCGTCCCCCATACCACTTGTTAGTACAATTTGACCCTTGTATACTAGACACTTCCAGGGTTGGGTCATTTTATCCCTATGTCGCAGACCTCTCATAGGGAATCTACGGTGTTCAGGGCTACTATTATTACTATAACTTTGATTATATCTTTCTCTTAGACTGATCTCTTTTAACTATGTATATTAATGACTACTCAGACTATTGAATTGAAATCATTGATGATACTAAACTGAATGCTTGACACATTGTTTGACCCTTTCTTAGGGTTTCTCCTTACTCATGCACATATAGAACTTCTCATGTATTCAAACATAAATCATGTCTACTAATATAAATATTCTCATTCAACATTTCTCACATATATGCATGGCATCGATAACATACCTATCTAGGGCATGTCATATCTCTCCACTTGAAATAGCATAACAACATCTGGATTTCATGATAAGTATTTGAGTTAGAAAATTCGAATCTCATAAACAAAGCATGTATGCATATAAGATAATATTAAGATAAAATCCCACAATATCACATGAATCATTTCAATCAGTCATTTACTACTAAATTAGATATGTATACTTGTAAAAGCATACTAGATTGGGTTTTCATCCTTGATTACTTTCTATTCACATGATATGTATTGTAGAAATCAAAAAATCTATTTGTCCATATATCAAATCAAGAGATCAAACATGTATAATTATATGCACTAGGAACATAATTAAGATCATATAAGCATAAATCTGGATTTCAGGTATAATGTTGTTCAAGCACCCGAATAACTTGAAAATTCAGATCTTCAGAAGATTCTCAATAAACTTCTTAATTCTGTAGTATTCAACATACATGGATATCTATATCCATGTCATCATATAAACATTTTCAGATCATAGTTGGAACATGAATTGAAGTATTCTATAAACTGAATTCAAGAACAATTCTTTTTATTTATTGTCATCTAGGAAGAAATCAGGAATATAAATTAAAACCATCTAATTGAGTACAATTGACTGAAATATTCTTTTACCCACTCACCCTAAGCTATAAAACAGCTTAAAAATCTATCTCATATATGAAAATCTCGAATCCATATCAAAACCCTAGCAATCGCCACTTTCTTCTTCTTTTCAACTCGGAAACCCTAGAATTGAAGATTAGGAGAGAAAGAGTGAGAAAAGGACTTGATTTGATATGATTTCGAATCCAATCAGGGGGGGATGGAATGTTGACATCTGAGAGAAGATTCACCATGAAACTATATCCAAATAAGCTAAACTTACATGATTTCATCATTCCTCGGACCGCAAAACCCTAGGTCAGCATCTCCATCACTTTCTCCTCTCAAACCCGAACTCTCCCTCTCTCTCTCTAGGATTTCATTTCTCTAGATTGAATCAAGAATTATGAGAGCTCCTTGTGTGTTAGGTTGACCATATATAGCAATTGAGATGCTTGGGTCAATTCCACATTGACCCCTCACTATACTTTCTCTTATTTCAGCTGAATTTTCTGTCATAAAAATATTACTGTAATTCATCTACTGATAAGGTCTAAACGCATCCAAAAATTATGAAAATTTTACATGTTGTTTATGATTAATTTTCAGATATCTATTTAAAATTTGAGATCATTTTGTGCTACCAATAAATAATTAAAAATAAAACACTACACTTATAAAAAGCACTCTGTCAGCATTTTGGTCGAAGTATAGTTTGACTGAGAACCACATTCAAAGAACACTCAAATATTCTGAATTTTTTCTCCAATATGAACGATTGAGTTATACATACCATATACAAAATTAAATAAAATACAAAAATTTTAGAAAATATGAAAAATCATTTACTACACTGCTATCTTGATCAAATTCCATATTCATGTACTATCAAAACCCTAATTTTTTCTGATTAGGGTTTACATGTCTCAAACCCTAATTCTTCAAACTAAAATCTTAGTTAGAGTTCCTTATTAGGTTTGAAACATCACAATTGATCTACTATTATTAATCAAGTCTAAACGATGTTCAATCTAATCAAGCATGTAATCATTCAGGTAAACCCTAGTTTACCAATTAAGCACAAATGTGGTCATTACATTTTTGGGTTAGGTCGGGTTGGGCCGGGTCACGTTGGGTTGGGTTGGGTGAAATTTCCATACCTAATCTAGGGTAGATGGTTGAGTATAATTTTGTAAACCCTAACCAACTAAGAAGAAACCCTAACCCTAATTATGTACAATGAGACTTGCTAGTTTCTCTCTCTCTTAGAATGGTTATGATGTTATGTAGTTATCTCTCATGTTTATGAACTTCTAACCATGCGGGTGATATGAGATTAATAATCATAGATAGTGTATGCTATGATGATTAAAAATCATACAGGTGGAATGAGCCTTCAAGAGGCATGTTGAAACACTTGTGATACAAGAATTGATGAGTTGAGGTATGGATATCCCATAGCATGTGAATTTGGTATTGATGATGTGGTGAATGAAAATGATATATGCATCATGTGGTGATAGTGTGACAAGTTCACACCCTATATGTTTATATTTTCTGAAGTGTACTATGCCCTTATCTTTGTAGAGTTTGTTATGACTTTATATGTTGTAACTTGATTGATGCTAAAAGATATTTAAATGACCTAACTAATCAAGTGGAACTTAATCATGTAGTTTTTCCCTATGCCATAGATCCATCTCAGTGTCAGCACTTCCAGGATGGTGAAACAAACTTTCCCTAATGAAAGCTTTGAGTCTTATATTATGGAGTATATGCATTCACAAGATTGGTTGTGGACCATACCCGGGAAGAAGTGTGGACACAGGTTGTAGCTCAATGAGATGTGGCTTATGAGGTTTCACATGATTGGTTGCGGGCCATACCCTGGCAGGAGTGTGACTATGGGTCATAGCTCAGTTTCACTAGTGTCGTGACCTGTACCAAGGTGGGCTAGGACTTTTACTGTTTGACTATATGTCACAGGTTGCAATTGACTGGTATGTCTCTACTATGTATTCGTGTACTGACCACGAGGTTTGGTGAGTTCCTAGATTATGTCTCTTCCATAAACCTTGTATGGCACCAATTTTGATTTAGTAGTCGTCAGTTGGATTTGGGTGGTATGAGTCAAATCCTCAAGGCATAATAAAATGTGTAATCAGCCGAGTAGTATACTTGCTTATGATCAAATATGAAAATCTTGGATGAGGCCTTGCTTGCTTTTGCACGATATAGTTGGTAATATATATATATATATATATATATATATATATATATATATATATATATATATATATATATATATATATATATGTATATATATATATATTCTTCATATTCCTTCTATGACGATAAGATGTTCCACAATCCAAGTGCAATTTCTTACACTATTTAGTAATGATTATCTACTTTAGACATATCATTTAGCCAGATCTACTTATCATAGATGTAGTTTACTTTGTCTTCATTTTATCCTACCTATGTTAATAATAGCATTGGTGGAAAGTTATATTTCCCGCTGAGATTTGGATCTCACCCCATGGGTTCTCTACATCTTTTAGGTGGACATGCACGAGGAGGTAGAGATTGTGTAGCTGAGGCAGAGTAGCATCAAGAAGGCCAATAGCTGATAAGGTTGGAAGTATTGCTAATCTTTTGGTGTAGAGTCCTTGAGTCATTCCTGTACACTCAGGTCTTTGGGATGTTTTTTGGGTATGTTTTGTAGAAATGATATCGATACATGTTTTGGTTAGCATGCCCCCTTTGATGTCCAAATATAGTAGATGTTCATGTATGTATATTTGGAATAGGTTTATGTTGCAGTAGGATGATGGCACATGTGATAAGATCATGTTGATATAAGCACCTTGTGATCTATGAGAACTTATAAGTAAAGGTTTTTGTTGTTTTGGTGCTTAATGATATCGGTTTTAATTTTTAGTATTTTGTGGTAATCTAATTGTTTAAGTTTTGCTTCCACATTATGTTTTGAGTAATCTCATGGTTTGTGGTGCGGGGAGTCACAGTTTGGTTGGTATCATAGTTTTGGGTTCACCAAGTATACAGGGACCTGGGACTAGGATTTGTGTCTGTTCTTGTGTCCTCTCATCTGTCTTATGGTGACTTCTACTTATGGAGAAGAAGTAGAAAAGCTTATAGATGTTTGGAGAACATAAAGAACACACTGCTGAAAGAAGTGTTGCAGTACTAGGTGGTGGTGCAAGGAACAGGGAATGAGAAGATCGGGTGCCTGAAATCCCCCAGTTTGACCCAGCCATGCTTGAGAACCCTACTTATCAATCTCTTTTTGGGTATTTCATGGCTACTATGACACATATGGCGGATAGGATGCCCGCACCTCAGCCTAGGGCACCAGTTCCCAATGCAGAATCATCGGGTACTGGGAAGACTTTCAAGCGGCTTCGTCGTGTTGGGGAAGTGGAGTATGTTGGGATGGTTTATCCAAGTGGATTTGGATCTGTGGCTAACCGAGCCTGAGAAAGCCTTCAATATCCTTAGCATCCAAGAGGCTGATAAGGTGAAGAATGCAGTGCACCTTCTGAAAGGGAGTGCTGGCCATTGGTGGGCCATAGAAGAGGAGAAGAGACCTGGTGCTAAGGTAGGTTGGGAGGAGTTATAACGTGAGTTTGTTAGTTAGTACTTACCACATACATATCTTTATGAGAAGATCATCCAGTTTGAGCGGATCAGGTAGGGACCCATGATGATAAATGAGTATGAGGCTACGTTTATGGAGCTTCTTCAGTTCTGTCCTCACATGGCTACTACGGATGATGAGAGGATCTGGCATTTTGAGAAGGGGTTTAATGCTGAGTTGTCTACCCCAGTGGCTGCTTTGGAAAATTGGGAGATGTTTTCCACATGTGTGGAGTATGTCTGGGGGATAGAGAGATCTATGATAGAGAAGTGAGAGGCGAGTTCCAAGAAGAGGCTTGCACAGTCCCAATGAAAGTCATTAGGAATCTTTAAGAAGCCGAAGTTTTCTACACCGCCAACACTGTAGAGGTTCAGTGCATAGACATAATGGTCACTGAGTAAAGGTAGAGGTCATAGCCTTCCACCTATTGGAACTCACATCACAACATCAATGTCAGTGATGGGGCTGCCTAGGCCACAGTTTGAGACTAGGACTTTGACGATTGTTTACCGTGCACAGAAACGCAAGTGAACGCGTCGAAGTAATACAGGCCTTTGTGAGGCCCGAGTCAAACACAGGGACACGTGAAATCGTCAGAGACTCTTACTAACTACTCGCGATCAGCTAAGCCGATTAAATAGTTGAGAGTTGTTGTTAAAATTAAAACAAAATAAAAATAAAACAAAACAAAGCAATCGATTAAATGTTTGGTTTAATCAATTCAAAAGGAGATCTTTAGGATTGCAGTTTCACCGCGGGTTTTCATTGTATTAAAGTCTATATAGTTACTCAATTTTATATCTCTATTCGGGTAGTGGCCTGAAATCAGAATCGCCCACTGTCGTGGTACAATTCACTACCTATGTCTAGGTCGGTTCCACCTTCGTAGTAACCTATACCCTAAACTAGGTGCATTAGAAACAATCTCTCAGTATCCACCATTAATCTTACACCACCTTGTTCAAGGGATTTGTCAATTAATGTAAATTACATCTCTTTTCAACCATTAATTCTTCTTTCAAAGCAATTAAGGGAGTTAGATTATTATTATGGTGATCAAGCATAACAATATATTTGAGAAAACGAAATTATACCATGGATTTAAGAGATAAGATATGAATTACTATGATAAAATTGTCATACAATGAATTCCCGGGCTACTCCCGGTCCTAAAGACAAAGGAGATTAGCCCCGCATGTTCATCTCAGAGTACAATGTGGAGTAGAACAAGGGAGACATGAAGAAAAACGTGATTGAGTGGTTAAACCCCTAAACGGAGAAGATCCAAGCGATCCTTGGCGTGGAATACGCGTTCTCCCACCTTTCGGTGGTGGAAATCACCTTCTTCAGTGTCCGGATCAGCTGGGGCGTGCTCTCGTGCTCCATTCTTCTCTCCTTACTCTTCGGGATGTGTGTCACGGCTAATGACGTTCCTCCCTTCTCTTAGGCACTGTCATTAGGTATATTTCCCAAATTAGGTCGTCAATTAATCACACCCGTCCGATTAAGATCAATCTGAAACAAACTCATATCTGACGGTGTCGATACCATCGACGCGAGTCGATGGTATCGACCTAGCGCGATATCGGCAGTTCTTCTTTTCTTTTGTCTTTGCGACCGATGTCATCTCGATACCATCGACGAGGGTCGATGGTATCGACAAACCTGTAGCGAAGGTTTTGACTTTTTGTGTCATTGTAGCTCCACCAGTCGATAGTATCGACATATGAGTCGATAGTATCGACTCACTTCTTGCCATCAACCTGATGGTATCTCGATACCATCGACATCCCTGTCGATAGTATCGACTTTCTTCTGGTCCTTGCGACTGGCAACCTGTGGTCCAGTCGATGGTATCGACAATCGTCGATGGTATCGACGGTAGCAGATACTTGTTTTTCCTGAAATTAACACACCACATAAGTTCACACAAAATGTATTCTTTTGATAATTAATACTCAAAATGCTTGAAATAGGGGAAATTTGACATAAAGAAGTAGCTTAGAGCAAAGTGAATGAATTATGCAACATTAACCATAAAAATGACTAATAAATGCATAAAGCACATATCAAACAAGTCTATAAATGCGACTCAAAATCATAGCATCAAAATCCCCTAAGCTTGAACCTTGCTCGCCCTCAAGCACTAAACCTTAGAATAGAATCGCCAGAGTCAACTAAAGAACAAAGCATCACAACAAACATCCCATATGACTCCCACCGGACATTCGCATACCGGCCCTCGCTAACCACAGAATGATAATTACCCTAAAGGCCACAATAATCATCCATAAAAGATATCAACCTCAAAACTGATGAACACTAAGGCAGTTAACATAATAAAATTCGCTGGTCCAGACTTAGTGCATATTGTGATCTCCTATACTACGTTGCTCGCCCTAACTACCATCTACATGGAAGCAGTTCTCCTGATATTCACAAGTGAGGAGAAGTTCACGGTGGCCTACCAATCCGAGCAACAGGTGGATGGAATGGGTGGCTCATGGAAGAAGTGGAAGCATTATACGGTTTCAACATGCATAAAATAAAAATGCCCTAACTGATGCAAATGCACATGAAAAATGCCCTAATGCCTAAGATTAGGTGGAATGATGCATGCACTAACAATCCGTCTCAAAATGAGATGGATATCTAATTGAGCTATGTCATGTACTTACTCATCTTAAAATGCAGGTGAGATTATGTTCCTTTCTCCTTCTTATTCTAGTTGCTTCTAAATAACTTTTTTTTTAGATTTTTAGATTTTTTTTTCAGATTTTTTTCTTTTTTTCCTAAGCCCTTATATCCATAATTGACAATGAATGCTTTATTGGGCTTATTTTTTTTTCCTGCATAACTCGATATTTGCACTATTTAGAAGGTATGGAACAATTTAATTCACCATTAAAGAACAAATGAGGTACATGATGTACTCTATGCATAAAAGTTATGAATGCAACTACATGACATGCACCTAAAAGTAATGTGCATGTATACCTATTCTATAATTTTTTTATTTTTCATGCAAAACATATGAAGGTGGTTGCAATGCAAGTCCTATCTACATGACATGCAATCAAAAAGGTTAAAACTGTACTTTACTTCCAAGTCTTGGTGGATTGTGAAAAGCAATGAGGTGGACAGATCACAAGATTAATTGACTGAACCTTTGAAAAAGTATTATGTGTCCCTCCTTACTGACTTGTGTAGTAGTTAAGAGGTTTTTCTCTCTTACTTCAAATTAGAGTCTCATTATCATTTGGTCAGTTTAGGCTCAAACAACCAATTCTGTCCACTTTCATGAATCATTAGGAATATACAGTTGTGATTTTCTATTTTAAAGTTGACAAAGCCAATCATTTTCTAAGTTAAGTGATCAAAGTTGAACAACACTCAAGCTTGCGAACACTCAAAAAATTTTAGTTTTCCCCTTAATTCCATGCACATGCAACTGAGATGACTCAAGATTAACGACATCCACGATTACACTAGATAGAATGTGGATCCTACAGACAAACTAAGATTGCAAGAAACAAATGACAAGAAACACAAGCAATAAAACTAAAAATAGAGAAAATAAAAGATAGAGATGTTCCAACACCCCCCCTAAGCTTGAATTCGACTATGGCCTCATAGTCAAAAACAATCTTAAAGGTTGGAACAGAGATACCACTTTACTCTTCAGGTGGAGGCTGGTACTGCGGAGCCGTAGGGTCCCAAGAAGGATACTTCCCCTAGAAGCTTGGATCAAACTGGGCCCTAGGTGGAGGTTTTGGATAGCCTCCAAAGTAGTTTTGGCTCCAATAGTGATCGTAAAATGGCTGTTGTTGCATCTCCATCCGTTGCAACCGATCATGAATTTGTTGTTGGTTGTCGAGGAGAAGACGCTCGTTCTCGAACATTGCCCTTTGATTGTCCAGTAACCGGTTTGTAGTGTCTTGAATACCGGTGTACATCGCCATGTGATGTTTCTGCATCTGTTGTATGTCTTGCAGCATAACATACATGCCCTGCATCAAGTAGGCATCCTCGCTTGACTACGAGGGCGGTGGTGGTGGCGGAGGCTGTGATGATGAAGATGCACCCGGATGCATCCGAGGATGCTTCCGTGGTGCCACTCGAGCCCGAAGAGGTGTGAAGGCCTCCTCTTCCTCTTCAGCCTCATTGTCATTGTCGTCGTCGTCGTTGTCGCCGTCTTCATTGGAGTCAGTGATGGCTATGATAGGCCATCGGAAGTGTTGCGCCCCGTCGATGTTGAAGACCGGATCGGGAAGCGAGCATTCCTGGTAAGCATGGTTGACGTGGCAGTGCGCATACGCCAAACCATCTCGAAGAAGGATGAGGTTGGAGCGGTGCAGATGTTGCAAGTTCACCTTGCTCCTGGTGGAGAGAGGAGTCAAAGTAGAGAAATTCAGCCCGAGGTAGGAAGCCAGCTTGGTGATAAGCCCGCCAAAGTGAATCGACGCTTTCTGTGTACTCCTCTTCACCGCCAAAACCCGCTGCAAAAAGAAGGCACCCCAGTTGCATTCTTGGCGTTTCAGGAGTTTATACAAGAAGAATAAGTCCATCTCCTGAAACTTGTTGAGGGCCAGATCACCCCTAGCAAACAACGTCGAACTCAGCATCCGGTGAAGTATCCGGACGAAAGGGTGCTCGAAATCAGCGACCGCAGCATTATGGTAGCTCACTGACTTGCCCGGCGGCACCGTCACTAGCTCAGCGAAGATTGCATCGTAGTCGGTGCGGTTGTCTGATCACCGGTAGTCAGACCGCGAGTGATTTCAGTTGAAAATCTCGTTGAACTTCCGGAGTGTAATGGTGTAGTCGTTGTTGTACAGCCGGAAAGACACCCAGCCCTTGATCCACTCACGGTCGGTGGCTATGATGTCGTTGGGTACGACGCAAACGTCCAGTGATGCCATGAACTCATCCACCAACTCCTTGTAAGTAGGCCACTCGCCGAAGAATGGCTGGCCATCTGCATGGTATTCCAGTTCGTCAGGCCTTCTGCTCGTGTGATGCGCATGCCCCTTCAAGACGTAGGCAAGGTTGGCGTCGAACCCCAGGTTGTGGATAGTTTCCCATTCAACATAACGGGTCAGCTCGATCTTCCTCTTTAGAATCTCCTCGTATATCTTCTTGACCTCCGTGGATGGATGAATCAGCCGCGGGCGTGAGATTGACGCGGTCGAAGGTGGCACGAACTCCGGGATGTCCATCGGGTTCATGCGTGAAGATGATGCACCAGCTACATGCATCATGATTGCGACAGAAAGAGGAATAGAAAGGGAGCTCGGTGAAGATCGGAGAAGTGAATCTTCACTCGATGAAGAACTTGCTCGGTGTTGCTTTTCATCAGGCTTGGATAGCTCTAGAACACACTCGACACAAGTCTAGGAGAATTGCACTGGAGTTGTGATGTCATCTGACGCAAATACTCCTCATATATAGTCGTGGCCGGTGCTACTGTATGCCCGTCGATACCATCGACGCGAGTCGATGGTTTCAACATGGGTAGCATGATCCGTACCTCCGCGAGTATTGACGGTTGTCAATGGCTGGATCTATGGGGCCCGGATTGCTGACGTGTCGATACTATCGATGCAAGTCGATGGTATCGACCCATCCCCCGGATCGACTTCCTTGTTGTTGCGATCACCGTTGATATTTCCTCGTGGATCGTTGACGTGGCGCGTCGATACTATCGACGCGAGTCGATAGTATCGACTCTCTGATTAGGGCAAACCCTCGCGAGGCCCGGCCGCCGCCTTCTGTGTGTGAAAGTGTCGATACCATCGATAGACCCGTCGATGGTATCGACTTTACTGAGATGATTTCTTCTGAATATCTCCAGATATCTCGATGGTATCGACTGGCATGTCGATACTATCGACCTCTGCTTGCGATCTGCCTGTTGGTATGTCGATACCATCGACGAGGCCGTCGATGGTATCGACGCAGTGTGATTCCTATAGTCGCCAACCTGTACCATGGTCGATACCATCGACACAAGGGTCGATGGTATCAACTCCGCCTTAACCCTGCACATGTAGCAAACGATCACGGTATCTTTTTTTTACACTACAAACTAAGTTAAAACAAATCAAACTACAAATGTAAAGGAACTAAACTAAAGTACCAATGGTTGGGTTGCCTCCCAAAAAGCGCCCTTATTTAACGTCTTAGGCTAGACGACTTGAAGCACATCATGCATCCGAAAGTGAAATGAGTTTGACCTCATTCCCCTTCCTCGTGTAATCTTCACCAAAATATAACTTCAACCTCTGTCCGTTCACCAAAATTATAGTCTCGCCATCACACACCATGATTGCGCCATGTGGTTTGACCTCTTCTACTGTGAATGGCCCACTCCATCGAGATTTAAGCTTCCCGGGATGCAACTTTAGCCTTGAATTGAACAAAAGCACATGATCTCCTTTCTTGAAGGTGTGCATCTGAATGTGGCGATCGTGGATCAACTTAGTGCGCTCCTTGTATATCCGAGAGTTCTCATATGCAGTCATTCGCAGCTCATCCAATTCATTTAATTCAAGTAATCTCTTCTTCCCCGCTTCATCATAACTCAAGTTGAGCTTTCTCAACGCCCAGTGTGCTTTGTGCTCTAACTCCACCGGTAAGTGACAGGCCCGACCGTACACCAACCTAAAAGGTGTGGTGCCTATAGGTGTCTTGTATGCCGCCCTATATGCCCACAATGCATCCGGTAGTAAGGCACTCCAATTCTTCCTCGTGGAAGCCACCGTACGCTCCAAGATATTCTTAATTTCGTGATTGGAGACCTTCACTTGTCCCTGAGTTTGCGGGTGATATGGGGTACCAATGTTATGTTTGACCCCATATTTCCTCAATAGTGCCGAGAACTTTTGATTCTTAAAGTGCATACCCCCATCACTGATGATCATTCGGGGCACTCCAAACCTGCAGAAGATATTTTCCTTAACGAACCTGCACACTACAGTAGAATCTTTAGTCCTTGTGGGTATTGCTTCTACCCACTTCGACACATAATCAACAACTAAAAGGATATATAAATTCGAATTGGAGGACACAAAGGGTCCCATGAAATCTATACCCCATAGATCAAATACCTCAATCTCTTGGAAAACATTTAGGGGCATCTCTTGTCTCTTTGAAATGTTACCTGCTCTTTGGCAGGAATCACATTGCCTCACGAACTCATAGGTGTCTCGGAACAAGGTAGGCCAATATAGGCCACTTTCCAGTACTTTGGCAGCCGTACGAGAGCTCGCATGGTGTCTTCCCGTAGGTAGAGTGTGGAAATGATGAAGAACACTCTCGTATTCCACCTCAGATACACACCTACGTAGGACACCATCCCTGCATTGCTTCAAAAGAATGGGGTCATCCCAAAAATAATATCGTAGAGAATGGAAAATTTTCTTCTTCTCTTGATATGTCCAATCATCCGGGATGATCCTACAAGCAAGATAATTCACGATATATGAAAACCACAGATCTTGAGAATTGACTTTCAAAAGTTGTTCATCCGGAAATGTCTCAGTTATGGGTATGTGTATATCTTTTTCATCTACCCTCTCTAACCTAGACAAATGATCCGCTACAACATTTTCAATCCCCGCCTTGTCTTTGATTTCGATATCAAATTCTTGTAAGAGAAAGATCCACCTAATCAATCTAGGTTTGGCATCTTTCTTTTCCATCAAATATTTAATAGTGGAGTGGTCAGTCCAAACTACTACTTTCGATCCAACTAAATACTGCCGAAATTTCTCAAAAGCGAAAACAACAGCAAGCAATTCTTTTTCAGTAGTCGTGTAATTTAGTTGGGCACCATTCTAAGTCTTAGAGGCATAAAAAATCACGACGGGTTTATTGTCCACCCGCTGTCCCAACACAGCTCCTACAGGGAAATCAGATGCATCACACATGAGTTCAAACGGCTTAGTCCAATCCGGTGTTTGAACAACCGGTGCGGAAATCAATTTCTCCTTCAGCACATTGAATGCGTGTAAACATTTGTCATTGAAATAAAAAATGGCATCCTTTTCGAGAAGCTCGGATAGAGGTTTGGCGATTTTTGAAAAATCTTTTATGAACCGAAGATAAAATCCGGCATGGCCTAAGAAGCTTCTTACCCCTTTTACCGAATTTGGTGGGGGTAATTTAGAAATTACTTCAATTTTTACCAGATCTACCTCCAAACCTTTGCTGGACACCTTATGTCCCAGCATTATCCCTTCACTCACCATCATATGACATTTCTCCCAGTTGAGGACCAAATTTGTGTCCTCGCATCTTTGTAACACCTTATCCATATTATAAAGGCATTCATCAAAAGAAGCACCATAAACCGAAAAATCATCCATAAAGACCTCTAGACAGCGTTCTACCATATCAGAAAAAATGGCGAACATACAACGCTGAAAAGTCACTGGTGCATTGCATAATCCAAAGGGCATGCGGCGATACGCGAAAGTTCCATAGGGACAAGTGAAAGTAGATTTCTCTTGGTCCTTAGGATCAATCGAAATCTGATTGTACCCCGAATACCCATCCAGAAAACAAAAATGTGATCGGCCGACTAAACGCTCTAGAATTTGATCAATAAACGGAAGAGGAAAATGATCCTTTAGCATAGCAACATTCAGACGTCGGTAATCTATACAAACTCGCCACCTCGTTACCAAGCGGGTGGTGACAGTTCATTTAAAATATTTTGAGTGACAGTTATTCCCCCCTTTTTAGGGACTACCTGCGTGGGACTCACCCATGTCGAGTCTGAAATTGCATAGATGATACGTACGGAAATAAGCTTAATCACCTCCTTCTTCACCACCTCCATCATGCTCGTATTCAGTAGACATTGCGGTTGAATCACCGGATTGGCTCCCTCCTCGAGCCGAATCTTATGCTGACACAAAGTAGGGGAAATCCCCTTGATATCTGCAACAGACCACCCAAATGCTCCCCGGTGGTTCTTCAGCACTATCAACAACTGGTCCTCCTCTTCAGCACTCAGATAAGAAGAAATAATCACAGGCAACTTGTCTTCCTCAGCTAGAAAGGCATACTTGAGGTGAGGTGGCAGCGGCTTCAATTCCAATTCCGGCGGGCTGATTAAGGATGATTGAAGCGGAGGTGGTAGTTCGCCTAAATCTTCATAATACCTCGCATAGAAGCATGGCAACATCTAAAGCATCTTGGCACACTCCTTGAGTGATTTGCTTCTCATCCAGTCATGAGTGATATTGACTAAACAAGCCTCGAGTGGTAATTCCAGATATGCATCAAAAACTGAATTTGATATACATCATCTTCCATAGAGGGAGGAATGACATCATCCTCATCGTTTGGGAACCCTACAGCCTTGCAAAGGGATACCACTTTGGTCTGCTCCATGATATCCACAGCCAAAGTCCCTTTTTCCACCTTGGTCATTACATGGGCCATATCTAAAAATGGCCTCCCTAGACAAAGTGAGATATTGTTATCAAAATGTTTTACCATGTGGCATTGCTCCTTAGATTTAGATGAAATGGCGTTGGAAGGCATGACCATTTAAAATCGGTCATCGGATATACCTAAGGTCAACCGGCCTCTCCCCATCTCAAGTATCATGTCAGCTATAGCTTGGAAAGGTCATTCGAGTAGTAGCTCATTGCCTTGTTCATCCTGCATCTCCATGATGACAAAATCTGCTGGAAATACAAATCGATCTACTTTCACTAGTACATCTTCACAAATTCCATATGGCCTTACCACTGAATTGTCCGCCAATTGGATTATCATGTTGCTTGGTCGTGACTCTTTTAATCCTAGCTTCTTGAATGTAGAGAGAGGCATCAAGTTAATGCTCGCCCCTGAGTCACATAGTGCTTCACCAAACTTGACCTTCCCGATGTAACATGAGATGTAGAAATAGCCCGGATCTTGCCTCTTTGGTGGCAATGTGCCCATGATGAAGGCATTCACCTGCTCCTTAAGTACAACAACCTCAGTGTCTGGGATTTTTCTCTTCTTGGTGATGATATCTTTCAGAAATTTCCTATAAGAAGGGATTTGCTCAATAGCTTCCAATAGAGGGATATTGACTGAAAGCTTTCTGAAACTGTCTAAAAACTTTTTGAATTGGGCATCTACCTTCCTTGCCTTAGCGTTGTTCGGATAAGGGACCGGAACATCTTGTGCCCTTTGATGCGGTGGCACATAGGGTGTCCTTTTCTGAGGCTCCTCCTCCTATGCAATAGGATCTTCAGTAGCATCCACTACTGTGTCATCAACTAGTTCAATGACCGGTACGGGAAGCTCCTCAATGGCCTCACCTTGAATTTCCGCTTGGGGTTTGCTTGTTTCATCGGCCCTAGGATTTAACAATTTCTTGCCACTTCTTAGCAAGATGACCTTCGCCTGCTGGTTTCCTCCTGGAACATTAGTATTACCCAGAAAACCTGGATGCGCCAGCTTCTTCAAACTAGCTATCTCCACTGCCATTTGTGCCATAGATGTCTCTATTGTCCTCATTTGAGCCCCATGGCTTTGCAGTGTCTGCCCAAATTGGTTCATAAACTCCCCTTGTTGCTTTATTTGCTGGCCGAAAGTAGTCATGAGTTCTTGATTTTGCTTTATCACTTGATTGAGCAGCTCTGTGCTCTTATCCTCCGCTACTGGCTGGGGTTTAGCATCCGGATCCTGCAAGAAGTTATTTGGATCCTTCCAGGAGAACTTCTTGTCTTTCCTCCATGAATAGTCGTTATTCCTGTAGCATTGCTGCTTCCTCATGAATTTAACTTGAGCCTCATCCTCGGACTCAATATCCTCCTTTGCAAGTAGTTTCTTTGCGAGAAGATCCATCTTCTCATTCAGCTCCTTGATTGCTTTAGATTCACCTGCCACTCGAACCTGCTCCACAGCGCCTCTTTCGCCCCACGATTGTTTCTTAGCCATGTTCTTTAGGATTTCCCAACATCTTGTGTCTGTGTTATTCAAGAAAAATCCAGAGCCGGTTGAATCAAGGTTGCTTCTATCATGCTCGGAGAGAGCAAAATAGTAGATCTTGACTTGTGTCTCCTTATCAAGCCCGTACGTGATGCGGGCATCGCCTGAGCATGATCTGAAACCTTTCCCAGGTCTCAGAATAGGTCTCTCCTGCTTGTTGGGTGAAGTTATGGATCTTTCTGATCATTGCTTCTTCTATTTATTCTCCAATGGGCTACACTCCACCGGACTTCTGCAACAATGTGAACCCGAATTTCATTCAGCCACAACAACCGCAAGTAACTCCTAGATTAGAGTTCATGCTTGCAACATTTGTTTCAACTCAAATGCAGCAAAAGGAGGAGTTCCAACAACAAAGACAATTAATGAAGGGTTCCATTTTCCAACTCTCTTCTAAGGTGGATGATATTTCCACTCATGCACACATCTTGGAGAAACAAATTTCCCAGTAAGCTCTTTCTAGCAAAGAAGCATTTTCACATTTCTTGCCTAGTCCACCGGAGATGAATCCTACGTATTTCAGGTTGGCAACATTGAAGAATGGTGTTATCATAGAAGTATATCCTTCAAAGTATGATGATGTTGATATCCATGATGATTATGAAGTTCCAACTCAAGGGGAGAAAGCTACAACACATGCTCTACATGTTGATTCTTCAAGCAAGCCACATGTCCTTCCTCCTCACACTCTAGATGACACATTACTTTATAATGAGAACACTCTTCCCAACTCATATTTTGATGATGCTTCAAAGGGGAATGAAAAGACAAATCGTATTGGTATACAAAAGACTATTCTTGTTGCAGCTCATAGGTGCTTTCGCTTGCCCCAAATCAAAGACATATTTGCAAGGAGGCATCAATATTTAGCACAACAATTTCCAACTGCAAATCATAGCACCGGTCCTCCATGGACTTTGATGTTTCCACCATGATGAGGTACCCGGTTGCAACCTTTTTAGTTTGATTTATGCAGTGAGGACACTGCAGATTTCAAGCTTAGGGGGGAGCAACCGGATGGTATCCTAGTTCTTTTAGCTTTTCCCTTCCTAGTTCTTTTAGCTTTTGCCTTTCATGTTATTTGCTTCTTGTCATTTGCTTTTGTTTTGTGTTCACATTTTAGTTGTTGTTTTCAGTTCTTCTCTTCTTGTGGCAAGTCTAGTATGATATGAGGTTTATCTTTTATATGTGGATAGAACTCCTATGCTTAACTGATTGTCCTCTTTTGATGAGAAATATCATTTGGAGAAATTGTAAAAGGCGTGCATTAATCAAATGAAACCTTTTGGCCATAAACATGTGCTTAACTTTGGTTTATGCTTCTAGCCTGAACATTCATCTTTTACATCCTTGATTGCTTAAAACATGTAATGGTTTCAATTTTTGTGAGTAAATCAACTTTACAACATCATTTGGAATATGGGATGCCCTTGTCAAGCTCTTAGTGCATTTTCAACCACTCTTTCAATGGGAAAAAATCAAAACAAATGAATGAAATCTAGCTAATGTTGTAATTTAGTTGACTCTCCTATGTTTTGGAAAAAAATTAAAATTTATTTTGGCTTATCTCATCTTTATACCCCATAAAAGATGGCTAAACTTCCCAATATCATGCTAGCCTAGTGTAAGTCCGATCTGGCCACGATGGTTAGGTGGTATGTCTTAAAAAAGGGTAAAATACCCCAACCAACATTCCACGTGTGCATAAGCCTACATTAGCAGTCGAGTGTCGGAACCCATAATCCATTATCATGTCATTTTTGGGAAAGAAGGAGAGTACATCAAAAAAAATTCAATTTTAACTAAGATTTCATCATTTGTATCCTTAATAGTTGAGAGTTTGAGTTGCACATCCACTAATTGCTTGGCTTGGTCATCCAAATTCTACTTAGTGTTGTTTAATTGATTAATTTATTTGATTGTGACCACCCATGCTGAACTAAAAATCTCTTTCTTGGGTGTTTAAGTTGAATTGATGGCTATGATCATAAACATGTTGATCATGGTTGGTTTGGTCTTATACACATCTTTCATTTCATTTGATCTATTCATGAACTTGACAATTCTTTATTTATGTTTCTATGCTCTTTTTTATTGAGGACAAGCAATGGTTTAAGCTTAGGGGGATTTGATGTGCACAAATCATATCATCTTTTGGATCATGTTTGGTTGCATTTCCATGTTGTTTTGACTCAATTATCACTCTCATTCATGCTAGATTCTATATTTTTTGCTATTCTTACTTGTCTCATGGTTTGAATTGTAGGTACTATATTTTGCAATGAAATGATGAGGAACATATCATATTATCACTTATTGGATCATTCCTCAAGTATCTACATGTTTTGGGGTTCGAAAGTGCGCAAATACCACTTTTTACAGCATATAATTCAGACCTACACACTGAAAGTTATGAGCAGAATACACAACAGCCCAGAACATCCAGGTGCACGCCATGCACCAAAAATGCACACCGTGCACCTGGGAGCGTCAACCAAACCAAAGTTTCTGGAAAGTTGCACGGCGTGCATGCAATTGCACGGCGTGCACCTGGGAGCTGAAAGTTTCTAGAAAGTTACACGGTGTGCATTTCTTCAGCACACGTCGTGCACCTGGGTGCTAAAGGTTTCTAGAAAGTTGCATGGTGTGCATTTCTTTAGTGCACACCGTGCACTGTGTATTCTGGATCAAATTGAAGGTTTCTAGAAAGTTGCACGGCGTGCACCTGGCAGTTTCAGCATTTTGAAAAATATGAGTTTTTGTTTAAAACGAAATGGGAACTTAAGGGGCGGTTATGCCCGGTCATTTGCGGAAGTTCTCTCATCCTACAGTAAGCCTAGAGCATAGGAGGGCGATTTTGAGGGGAAAGGAGGTGGTTTCTTGCCAAAGAACCCCCATTCTTCCTCTCTTCTTCTCCAAGCTTCTTCTCTAAGGTGCAACAGAGCTTCTTCACTCCACAAAGCTTCTCGGGAGGGAAGTTTGTCCGGTTTGGAGCAGCTGTAGAAGTGGGATTTCGTCCTCAAGTTAGAATTCTACCTTCCCTTGGTTACACCTTGGGATTTCTTAGCTTTTCCTTCTCTAAACCATGCTTAACTCTGAAATTTCTACACATTTTCTGTTGTACATCATTATGGACGAGTAGACTCTTTTTCTTGGGCATGGGAGAGTAACTCCCATGTCATAGCTTGTCTGAACATATGAATTTCGTACTGAATGTTAGTTTCTTGCATATTCCAAGAGTTGTTTCAGATCTGAAATGCTTGTTCGTGTGATTGGCCATCATACTTGCATGTTTTATACTTTCTTTCATAATCTGAGAAGATGTGTTTGAGAGTATGGAGTTACTCTTTTGGCAACTTGTCCTTGATCGCGAGAGTGGCTGGGATTATGTTGAGGAGCAAGGTTTGTGATTTGAAATGAAATACATACATTAGAGTGATGTATGGAGTTAAAATCATCATCACTTCACCGGGAGGTGAGTGATGACTACAAACCTCCTTTGCAAGTTAATTAACATGTTTAAATTCATATTTTAATATAAGGTATGATGTTATAGTGAAATCCCAAGTCTAAGATCCTTCCAAATCTGAATCTTAACCTTTCTTAAGTGATAATTTACTGTTTTGTTTTAAATCTATAATTTAGTTGTTCTAATCCAATCATCTTGTGTACAACGATCTAGATTATTGAAAATCACAACTCTGGCGCCTAACTAACCAACGCTCCTTATGTTCAGCCTCGACTACAACTACTCTTGTATACTTGCGAGATATAGCTAGTTGAGTAAAAGATCATTCTTATGATTGAAAGTCGTTAGTGTAAACAACCAACAAGTTTTTGACTTTTGCTTTTTTGTGTCAAGAAGCTTATTAATAATGTAGTAGCCAGAACTTATTTGTTCATTGTTCACCAAGCACCATAAGAAGAAAAAATCAGTCTTTCCTACTACACCTTGAGTTTCATTCTTAGGAAAAGGTCATGTGCTAAGAAGATGATGAATAACTCAGAAAACTGGATTGTGGATGTTGGAAGCTCGAGCATTCCTTGCTCTATGCACTATTTTAGATGTGATTTCAGACCAGAAAGCATCACTATTAAAAGTGGGAGGATAATCAGTGTAACTTCCGAAATTGCATTTAAGCAAAACACAAAACTGTTGAAGATCCATAGAAAAAGATTTGTCTAAAAGGTGAAAACTGATTTTCTGATAAGGTGTGTTGCGGTGATGTGGGTCATTCTCAGCCTTAAAAGTAGTGAGAAACTCGTAGACAAGGCGGGGATAGGTTTTTGTAACTCGGGTGCAGAGGTAGTGTAAACCCAAAAACGTTAAATGATCTACTACCTCATTTTTGAAACCTAGTTTGTTAAGGGTTTCATCGCACATGTATCGGGAGGGCAAAACACGAGGTGTAATGAGGAACTGGTAGTCGGTGTCCTCCTCGAGTTTGACCCTGAACTATGTAGAGGGTACAAACGTCGTAGGTGCTGGTGCGGAAGGTTGTGCTTTAGTAGCGGGAGGTGCAGAAGAAGAGGAAGCTATTCCATGGCGTCGGCCTGCCTTCTGCTTGATTGGTGCCATTCAATCTGTAACTTGTGCACGGTGTGTTTAGATGGTGCACGGCCTGCAACTGTACTATTCGTCTTCTTCAGGAAGTTGAATGCACGGCATGCAAAGTGGGTGCACAGCGTGCACCTGCAGATTTGGGGCAATTCAGAAATCTGCACAGACGGCTGCGATTTTGGGCCAAGTTGTTACTGTCGGTGCTCGGAATTAGGCGATGGTGGTTGTTTCTAGCTGCTGCGTCGTCGGAGAAGAAGGCCGTAGCAGAACACTGTGTCGACGTGGCCGGATGCGGGTGGCTGCTAGCTGTTGCTGCTTCGTCGACGGTGGCGATGAGGTGGCTGGCTGCTGGCTGCTGGAATGCCGAGATGGAGAAGAAAACGGTGGCAGTTTGTAACTGCTACTGCTGCTAGCTGATGGACAGCGATAGCGGTTGGCGGCTAGCAGCACGGCGGCGTTGTTGCTGCCTAGCTCAGCTTGAAGATGGCGGCAGGTAGTGGGATGCCTGCGGAGCGGCCGAGATGGAGAAGGAAACGGCGGTAGTTTGTAGCTGCTACTGCTGCTAGCTGCTGGATGGTGATGGTGGCTGGCGGCTAGCGGCATGGCAGCGTTGCTTCTTCCTAGCTCAGCTTGAAGATGGCGGAAGGTAGTGGGATGCCTGTGGAGCGGCCGAGATGGAGAAGGAAACCGGCGCACGGCTGCTGCTGAGGTTGCATGGTTGCTAAGGAAGAAGAAGGTGCGTGCACGGCTGGCTGCTGAGGATGCACAGTTGCTGAGGAGGAAGAAGGCACCTGCACAGCTGGCGGAACGGCATGTGTTTACTCTAGCTCTGGTGGGCGGTGGCTCGCACGACTCTTAGGGTCGGGGTGCACAGTTGCTAGGGTTGGAGTGATTAGGTCGTGCACTCTGGCCCTTTTTGTCTAAACTTTATGAGTAAGTGCACGGCATGCGTTTGCTCTGCACGTCGTGCACTTCTCTAAAGTTTGTTTTTAAAGTTCTCCCTTACGTCCAGGTGCATGGCGTGCGTTGAGGAAATGCACGTCGTGTAAGTTTCCAGAAACTTCACCGATTTCCATTTCCCAGGTGCACGACGTGCGTTTGGACAATGCACGTCGTGTCAATTTCCAGAAGATTTACAGAAATTGTCGAAGATCAGGTACACGCCGTGCAGGTATAAAATGCACGTCGTGCACTTTTCCAGAGAGTTGTCGAAAATTCTATTGCCTAGGTGCACGTCGTGCATTCTGATAATGCACGGCGTGTTAGTTTCTAGAAAATTTCTAGATCTTCAAATTTCCAACAGCATGGTGTGCATATTAATAACGCACGCCGTGTGAGTTTCCAAGAGGTTTCCTACAGATCTCGCATACCAGATGGACGGCGTGCATTGAGGAAATGCATGTTGTGTCAGTTTCCAGAGAGTAGACGAAATTTCCAATTTCCAGATGCACATCGTGCATTTTGACAACGCACGACGTGTCGTTTTCCAAAACATCTTTCTGCTACATTTTGTATTGAAGTGCACGTCGTGTCATCAAAAGACATGTCGTGCACTTGTTGTTTCTACAGAAAATTGCAGTCAGTCAACAGTAAACTATGACGGATAGAGTAGAAATCAAGTCTATATTATTACATTCATCCATGACAGGCTTATTAACAAAATTAAAGAGTGTTTTTTATTTGAAAAACTTAAAAGAAATCTATCCTAATGTAGGGTCAACTCCCACGAGGTCCTCCATTTAGAGTTTGGCGTAAGACTTCTTCTAAATCTTTAAGCATCTTGGAGGGAGCAAGAAGATCCTTTCTCCACTTCTTCCCTGCAAGAGTAGCGTTTGCAACGTTGTCCATTGTCCTTGAAGGTTCCATCTTTGCCTTGGAGTTCTACAACTCCATATGAAAAAATCTTAAGCACTAGGAACGGGCTGGACCACTTTGATTTCAACTTTCCTGGAAAAAGCTTTAATCTGGAGTTGAATAACAATACTCTATCTCCTTCTTGGAAGTCTTTCCTGCGAATTCTTTTATCATGCCAAGCCTTTGTTCTTTCTTTATACAACTTTGCATTCTCATAGGCATCAAGACGAAGTTCTTCAAGCTCCTGCAGCTGCAAAAGACATTTTTCTCCTGCTCTCTTCATATCGAAATTCAAGAACTTAATTGCCCATAAAGCACGGTGCTCTAATTCCATTGGAAGGTGACATGCTTTGCCATAGATCAACTTGAATGGAGTAGTCCCAATGATGGTTTTGTAGGCTGTGCGATATTCCCATAGTGCGTCATCTATCTTTAATGCCCAATCTTTCCTTGAACTAGAGACAGTCTTTTCAAGAATATTCTTCAGTTGCCTATTTTAAATCTCTACTTGCCCTGATGTTTGGGGGTGGTAGGGTGTAGAGATCTTATGAGTCACACCATACTTGGAGAGAAGATTTTTAAATTGTTTTTCAGCAAAGTGTGTGCCTCCATCAGAATTTACAGCACGTGGAACTCCAAACTGAGGGAAAATAATATTTTGAAAAAACTTAATTATGGATTTGGTGTCCGGTGCTTGGGTTGGAATGGCTTCAACCCTTTTAGACACATATTCACAAGCAACAAGAATGTATTGATACCCACAAGAAGATGGGAATGGTCCCATGTAGTCCACTCCCCATACATCGAACACCTCAACCTCTAAGATAGAGTTGAGTGGCATGTCGTCGTGGCGGGATATGCCTCCTATCCTTTGACACCTATCACAATATTTGACGAATAGATTGACATCTTTGAATAATGTGGGCCAATAGAAACCAGCTTGAAGAATTTTTACAGCAGTCTTTTCTCCTCCGAAATGTCTTCCATAAGGAGAGGCATGGCATTCAGCAATGATGTTTGTGACCACCTCTTCAACAACACACCTCCGGATTAGCCCATCACTTCCATGCTTGAATAACAACGGGTCATCCCAGTAATAGAATTTTACATCATGAAAGAATTTCTTCTTTTGTTGATATGTCAAGTCCGGTGGCAGTTTTCTAGTAGCAAGAAAATTAGCGATGTCTGCAAACCATGGTGCTGGAGTGGATGACAATGCATAGAGTTTTTCAATAGTCAAATGATCCTCAATTGGCAATAGGTCTCCAGCCTCTGTGGTCAATCTAGAGAGGTGATCGGAAACACTATTTTCGATACCTTTCTTGTCTCGGATTTCAAGATCAAACTCTTGCAGGAGTAGTATCCAGCGAATAAGGCGTGGTTTGGCATTTTTTTTATTCAGCAAATACTTAATGGCAGCATGATCAGTATATACAATCACCTTTGACCCTACCAAATACTGTCGGAACTTGTCAAATGCATATACAATTGCAAGCATTTCTTTCTCCGTGGTTGTATAGTTGATTTGTGCTTCATCGAGAGTTTTGCTGGCATAATAGATGGCATGGAGTTTCTTGTCTCTCCACTGTCCTAAAACATCTCCCACTACATAATCGCTTGTATCACACATTAGTTCAAAAGGAGAATCCCAGTCTGGAGGTTGAATAATTGGGGCTGAAATGAGGGCCTCTTTGAGCTTGGAAAAGGTTGCTTGTCAATCGTCATCAAACACAAATTATGTATCCTTTGCAAGTAGGGAACATAACGGCTTTGCAATTTTTGAGAAATCTTTAATAAATCTTCTGTAAAAACCTGCATGTCCTAAAAAATTGTGAATGTCTTTAACTAAATATGGAGTAGACATTTTCTCAATTGCTTCGACCTTTGCCCTGTCCACTTCAATACCCTTGTTAGATACAACATGTCCCAGTACTACACCGGATTGTACCATGAAATGGAACTTCTCCCAGTTTAGCACTAGGTTAACCTTTTTACAGCGGGCTAAGACTAGAGACAGGTTCAATAAACATTGATCAAAAGAGTCACCGTACACGCTAAAATCATCCATAAAAATCTCCATTATGTTTTCAATAAAATTAGAGAATATGGCCATCATACACCGCTGAAAAGTAGTGGGAGCGTTACAAAGACCAAACGGCATACGGCGATAAGCATATGTTCCATAAGTACAAGTAAAAGTGGTTTTCTCTTGGTCAGGAGGATAGATAGGAATCTAAAAAAATCTGGAATACCCATCCAAGTAACAAAAATAAGAATGCTTGGCAAGACGTTCAAGCATCAAATCAATGAAAGGCAACAGAAAATGATCATTGCGGGTTGCCTTGTTCAAACGCCGGTAGTCAATACACATACGCCAGCCGGTAACCATGCGTGTTTGTATTAACTCATCAGTGTCTCCTTTAATGACAGTTGCACCCCCCCTTTTTAGGTACCACGTGAATGGCACTAACCCAGGGGCTGTCACTTATGGGATAGATGATTCCAACATCAATTAACTTGAAAATTTCTTTCTTTAACACCTCAAGCATATTTTGATTTAGGCATCTAGGTGGTTCAATAGTTGGTTTAGCATCATCTTCCATATTTATTCTATGCATACAAATTGAAGGATGAATGCCTTTTAAATCTTCTATGGAATAACCAATGACGTCTTTATACAAACGCAATTCGGCAAGCAATTTATTTTCTTGATCATTGGTTAATTCATTATTTATTATAACAGGAGATGTATAATTTGGGTCAAGAAATGCATACCTTAGCCCAGGTGGAAGGGCTTTTAGTTCTACCTTTTTGCATGTTGTACTTTCATCAACTTTATCTTCAACAAGTGAAGCATCTTCATTGATAGTTGCTGCTTTTGAAATAGATAGTGCTCCAGAAATTTCAGCCAGAAATTTCAGAATTTTTGAGTTCAGCTACATCATCATCATAGAGATTAACCATCAAGTCAACATCATCTTCATTATCATTCTCAATGGGATCAATAATGTCAAGCAAGCATATTTCTTCAACATGTGCAGGTGCTTTCATAGCTTCATAAATAGAGAATTCCATAGCCTCTTCCCCAACACGTAGAGTGAGCTTTCCTTCCCGAACATCAACAAGACATCCGGTAGTCCTCAAGAATGGTCTCCCAAAAAGAACGGGGTTGGAAGGAACTTCTGCCATGTCAAGAACAACAAAATCACAAGGTATACAGAATTTCCCAATTTGTACAAGTACATATTCCACCATACTTTTTGGATATTTAATAGAATGATCAGCTAGTTCAATAGCCATCTTTGTGGGCTTCAAATCCCCAAGATCTAGTTCTTTCCATAAGGTAAATGGAATGAGACTAATAGTGGCACCGAGATCTACTAAACCTTTATCAAAAGTGGTGTCAGTAATCTTGCAAGGCAGTGTAAACGCTCCCAAATCATCAAGCTTTTGTGGAAGATGATTTTGAATAATAGAACTCACTCGTTCTGAAAGCATTATTGTTTCTACTTGATCAACTTTTCTTCTTTTAGTCAAAATATCCTTTAGGAATTTAGCATAAGAAGGCATCTCAACAATAACTTCAGCAAAAGGAAGATTTACATGCAATTTGTTGATTATATCCATAAATTTCCTAAATTTCTGGTCTTCCTTCCTATTGGCTAATCTTTGAGGAAAAGGTGCAGTAGCTTTGAAAGAAGGTGGTATTTCAGCTTTACCTTTCTCCTTGCTGCAATTTGGGGTGTTGGCCTCCTCTTCATTAGCTTGTTTCATGTTCTTCTCCTCGGATTGAGGTCTTTCAATCTCAGCTCCACTTCTTAGGATAATTGCATGAGCTTGTTGCCTTGGGTTCACTTCCAGTTGGCTTGGAAGAGAACCAGATTGTGGATTCCTTTGTTGATTTAGATCTTGTTGTGCTATTTGGTTTTCTAACATCTTGATGTGGGTAGAAATTCCATCCACCTTTGCAGAAAGTTGTGTAATAGCATCTTTTAAATGCTTGTCATCCCCCCAGAGTTCCTCATTCTGTTGCATTTGTGTAGATATGAATTTCTCCATCATAGCTTCTAGAGAAGAACCTTGGGGTTGTTGTGGCTGCTGGTACCCCCTGTTGTTGAAACCTGGCAGATTTCCTTGATGATTAGCATGTTGCTGTTGTTGCTGTCCTTGCTGGAAGTTTTGAGTGTTGCTTGCATTCCGGTAAGAGAAATTAGGATGGTCTCTCCATCCAGGATTGTATTGGTTGGAATAAGGATTGTATTGTTTATTTCCTTGCATCCCAACTGCATTAACCTGTTCAAAGTTTCCTTCCATTGCATTAGTGGCAAAACATGAAGAAGAAGTGTGTCCTACATTACCACAAGCTTCACATGTTGCTTCAGCGGATTGAATTGGCAAAGTGGTCATCTTCTCAAATTTATGTGTAAGCACATCTAGTTTTACAGCATTAAGATCAACAACATCAACAGTGTGTTTTCCTCCTTGTTTTCCAGTTGAAGAGCTTGCTGTAGAGGTTGATTTTTCTCCTCTATCTCCTCCCCATTGGCAGTGATTTAGTGATATATCTTCAATAATATCATAAGCCTCTCTGTAAGACTTGGTCATTAATGCACCGCCAGCTGCGGCATCTAGAGTCAACCGGGTATTGTAAAATAGTCCATTATAGAAAGTTTGTAGCAGAAGCCAATTTGTCAAACCATGGTGCGAGCAAAGGTGTTGAAGATCCTTGAATCATTCCCATGTGTCATATAGGGTTTCTCCTTCACTCTGAGAGAAATTGGTAAGCTGGTTCCTCAAATGGGCTGTCTTGCTTGGCGGAAAGTACTTTGCAAGGAAAGCATTAAGGAGTTGGTCCCAACTTTTAATTGACTTATTGGGAAGAGACAAAAGCCACACCTTGGCTCTATCTCTTAAGGTGAAGGGAAATAGCATGAGTCTAATTCCATCCATAGATACCCCATTACTCTTGAAAGTATTCAGATATTCCAGGAATTCGGCAACATGAAGACTTGGGTCTTCATTGGCTGTACCCCCAAAACGATTCTGCTGTATCATTTGCATCATAGAAGGAGCAATTGAAAAGTTATTTGCTTCCACAGCAGGTAAATCAATGGCTCCACAGATGTTTGTGGCAACCGACATCGCGAAGTCTTTTAAAGGACGATCGTCTTCCATGGCTAAAATGCTTGGTGTAGCTACTATAGAAGATGAAGAAGACGGTAGTGGTGATGATGGTGGTGGTGACGGTGAAGTACCTCCAAATAGTGATTGTTCCACTCTTCTTATTCTTCTCAAACTTGAAAGAGTTCGCTCTATTTCAAGGTCTAACAAAGCAGATGTTTGAAGACCGCGTTGTGAGTGACGCATACAACCTAAAAAATAACAAGAGAAATTAAGAACACAACTAAGAGGTATATGGAAACTTGAAAATTATGAGTGATGATCTAGTCTTGAATACTAATTAGTACTTATTACTCCAATCAAATTACCGTAGCTCCCCGAAAACGGCGCCAAAAACTTGTTGGTTGTTTACACTAACGAGTTGCAATCATAAGAATGATTTTTTACTCAACTAGCTATATCTCGTAAGTATGTAGTCGAGGTCGAACACAAGGAGCGTTGGTTAGTTAGGCGCAAGAGTTGCAATTTTCAATAATCTAGATCATTGTACACAAGATGATTGGATTAGAACAACTAAATTATAGATTTAAAACAAAATAGTAAATTATCACTTAAGAAAGGTTAAGATTTAGATTTGGAAGGATCTTAGACTTGGGATTTCACTATCACATCATCGATTATATTAAAATACGAATTTAAACATGTTAATTAACTTGCAAAGGAGGTTTGTAGTCATCACTCACCTCCAGGTGAAGTGATGACAATTTTAACTCCATACATCACTCTAGTGTATGTATTTCATTTCAAATCACAAACCTTGCTTCTCAACATAATCCCAGCCACTCTCGCGGTCAAGGACAAGTTACCAAAAGAGTAACTCCATACTCTCAAACACATCTTCTCAGATTATGAAAGAAAGTATAAAACATACAAGTATGATGGCCAATCACACAAACAAGCATTTCAGATCTGAAACAACTCTTGGAATATGCAAGAAACTAACATTTAGTACGAAATTCATATGTTCATACAAGCTATGACATGGGAGTTACTCCCCCATGCCCAAGAAAAAGAGTCTACTCGTCCATAATGATGTACAACAGAAAATGTGTAGAAATTTCAGAGTTAAGCATGGTTTAGAGAAGGAAAAGCTAAGAAATCCCAAGGTGTAACCAAGGGAAGGTAGAATTCCGACTTGAGGACGAAATCCCACTTCTACAGCTGCTCCAAACCGGACAAACTTCCCTCCCGAGAAGCTTTGTGGAGTGAAGAAGCTCTGATGCACCTTGGAAAAGAAGCTTGGAGAAGAAGAGAGGAAGAATGGGGGTTCTTTGGCAAGAAACCACTTCTTTTCCCCTCAAAATCACCCTCCTATGCTCTAGGCTTGCTTTAGGATGAGAGAACTTCCGTAAATGACTGGGCATAACCGCCCCTTAAGTTCTCACTTCGTTTTAAACAAAAACTCATATTTTTCAAAATGTTGAAACTACTTGGTGCACGTCGTGCACCCAAAGTGCATGTCGTGCAACTTTCCAGAAACTTTCAATTTGCTCCAGAATTCACTGTGCATGGCGTGCACTGAAGAAATGCACATCGTGCAACTTTCTAAAAACCTTTAGCACCCAGGTGCACGACGTGTGCTGAAGAAATGCACATTGTGCAACTTTCTAGAAACTTTCAGCTCCTAGGTGCACGCCGTGCAATTGCATGCACGCTGTGCAACTTTCCGGAAACTTTGGTTTGCTTGACGCTCCTAGGTGCACGATGTGCACTTTTGGTGCACAGTGTGCACCTGGATGTTCTGGGCTATTGTGTATTCTGCTCATAACTTTCAGTGTGTAGGTCTGATTTATATGTTGTAAAAAGTGGTATTTGTGCACTTTAGAACCCCAAAACATGTAGATACTTGAGGAGTGATCCAATAAGTGATAATATGATATGTTCCTCATCATTTCATTGCAAAATGTAGTACCTACAATTCAAACCACGAGACAAGTAAGAATAGCAAAAAATATAGAATCTAGCATGAATGAGAGTGATAATTGAGTCAAAACTACATGGAAATGCAACCAAACATGATCCAAAAGATGATATGATTTGTGCACATCACCTTCCTCCCCCCATAAAACAAAAATAGAGACCTCCCCTATTTTATTATCTTGTACGAGCTTACCAAGTACCAACAGCTGCGTATGTGACTAAATCATAGGTCCTTGCTGGACGGTCACATCCTTCATGTCTGGCATTTTGGACATGAGTTGCTAGAGATGATAGTCACAGTCTAGTGATGCAACAGAGCAACACATTCAATTGCATGGTGACGAGAGATGCAGTGACGCCGAATAGGCTAAACCACTAACTCGGCATGCCAATTGCCGAAGCACACAGCTCAAGCGAAGAGCTTCTTCACTTGTTTCGGCAAGCACACACCTGTAACTGATGTCGCTGCTACATGTCCAACAACATGAATGACCTCAGCTGCAGAGATGGTTTTCGTCAAGGGTCGTTGAAGTAGAGATCGAGCAGCTGGCTAGCGACAAATATGAGTGTGTTCGCCCATTGTCATGTGAAAATGCACGGACAGTGTTTGTTAGAATGCTCACACCCAGAATTGAGTTCGTTGATTTTATCTGTTTGCAACTTCATACGTATGGAGTGTGTCATACAAATGTATTAACTTCATATGGGTTGGGTCGGGTAGGGCTCTGGTCGGGTTGGGTGAATTTTGGGTCGGTTGAGATATTTTCTATGAAACCCATAAAATATGGGTTGGGTTTGGGTATGTGTTTAGAAAATGTGGGTCGGGTTGGGTTTGGATATGGTTGAGAAATATATGACCCATTTCCATCCCTACCCTATATTCACCACCTCCCATCATCTTGTGTTAACCACATAACAACTAGGTCACGGCCACCCAACCTAGTCCATGTCACGTCCCTGACATATATGGTGTCTTGACCAATCAAACCAAAATGTCGCAACCTCTTCCACGTAGACCATGCCACACCTGCAACATCTAGGGTTAAGGTTCTAAGCTTCCACAAACATCTCATCTTAGAAGTGTCTCAACCTCAAGGTTGTCTTGACCATAGCTAGCAACATGTTGTAACCCAAGACCATCTGGTCGCGACCTCCCACTAGGGTATGTATCGACCAAGATGAAGGAAAGACCAAGAACCAAACACAAGGGTAACAATCCAACCAAAATAGGGGTTAACTTGTCCACTAACATCAAATGTCATGACCTAAAGGACACTAGGTCCAACCCTGTAACAAGGGGGGCATCTCGACCCAAAACTAACCATGGTTGTGACCATCAAGGGGAAGATGACTCAACAACCCTCAAGGATAACATCTTGGTCTCAAAATAGAACCAAAACAAAGGAGAAAATCATGGTCACAATGAAGGAAGAGCTCACACAAACAGTCATAAACAATCCTAAGACATGGATCATGAAACCACCAATAAAGAATCTTATCCAAGGAAGAGAAAACCATGATTAAGGAACCCAGACCAAAAACTAAACTCTTCATAACATCTAGATACTCTAACATCATGCATGTGAGAAAAACCAAGGTTAAAAGGATAGAGGAAGATCATCATAACACTACAATTATCGAAATCGGGTATATGAAATTAGGGTTTTAGATTTCTACCAAACCAAGCAAGATATCTCCACCAAACAAGTTCAAGAGGTTATCATTATCTAAGAGCATGATAAGGGAGCATTTTAGAGAGAGAATACAGTAGCAAACATGCATAAAAGAGTGCAATAATAGAGTAGGTTAAGTGTTATATAACCCACCTCAAGAAGATCACCACTAAGGATTCCAAGCTCTAAGATCAAGAGCTCCCAACACATGAGCCAAGGGTTGAAGAAGCTCCACTTAAAGATCCACTCTTGGCTACAAGATCACCTCAAGAAGGATAAGACACCAAGTTCAAATATCATACAAGAAATGAGAGACAAAAAGCTCTAGGCCGAGGCAAAGAAAAAGGGGAGAAAGAGAGAAGAAACCCTCCTCACACTTGGGTCTACCTTGTCAAAATATGGTCTATGACCCTTGTGATGAGGATTTTCTTTCCCAAAATGACCACCATGGAGGAACCATAGTCTAGGTATGAGAAAAGAGAGGAAGGTGAAGGTAGGTGATCAAAAGAAACATCATCAAGGTAGATAAACACTTACCTAGGTTGAAGATGAGCTATGGTTGCCACAAACACCACATGCAAGAAGAGATTGGGTCACCAAACTCCAAGGATGGATCTCCTTGATCGAACAAGCCCCAAGAACAAGCAAAAGAGAAGGCAGAAGATGGAGGGCCGAAAGGGTTACAAGCATGAAGTGATAGGGGTTATAAAGGTGAAAGATGAGAGAGAAGGAAAGGGATGATGTGTCAACACTCCAAGGTACCAAAGGGACACTTGTCCACTCAAAAGGCCAACATGCACCCACATGAAACCACCTTAACCATGCATGCAAGACATGGTGATACATTCTAGGTTGGGTCTTGACCATCTTTATCACCCACATGTTCACAATATCAACCATCCCATGGTGTACCATCTATGGTCACGATACCACCAACCACCAACTCTACCACTTGGTCGAGACAAGAGGCCACTTCAAACCCTAGGTCGAGACATCTTATAAGAGTGCAACCATCTCAAGACAAGACCACCCAAGAACTCCTTGGTCATGACCCCGCCATCTATAGGGGGTGTCTTGACTGTGACACCCTCCAAACCAACCCTAGGTCGTGACCTAGGTTAAGAAAACATACCATGTACACATAGGTCGAGACACTCAACACTAATAGAATCCATAAACACCACTAAGGGTGACACCCCTCAATCAAGGCCCACACAAGGCGCCCACTTCTTTATATCTCTTATAGATGATCTTAAGTAAGAGAAGGAACACAATAGAGGTGACAAATTTCACATGAACCCCTTACTTTGTGTAAATTGTAATTTGCACCAAACTAGCACAAAAAGCACAAACAACATCCAAACAAGATCAAATTTGAAACTTAAGCTTTCCACAAGCCCTAATTACATATCAAAATATTAAAGAAAGGTTATAAGAACATGATTAAGCCAAGTCAAACAAGGTTACCCCAAAACTTGGGTCAGGGGTCTTACAATTTTTCTCAATAGTTTCCTTGGTTTCTATAGTTCTATGGGTTATTGTAATGGAACCCTAGAGGACCATGATTTCGATTGTTCATTTGAGACTATCACTATTGTGCCACATTTTTTGTGCTAATCGGGTTTCCATATTAGAAACTAGGATGATTCCTAGTCTGGTTTGAGTTATGATAGCCTTGACCATGTATGCAGTGGATGGAGTTGAGATCCTCCATATGTTGTCCATTCATGGGGTTGTCATGAAGGAATTGGCATTGTGAGTAGAGTGATCATGGCCTTGGTAGATCTCAAAAAGAAAATCTACAGATTTTACATGTTGCTACAGATATTGAGATTACTGCATCTGTCTTTCGTAAGTATTGAAAGAGGACTCTAGATGATCTTTCTACAAGGTGGGCATCTTGAGACTTTTATCAATAGATTTGATCTCGAAATTGTCTTCAGACTTGGATACCTTGAGAACTCCCCCTTGTCCTCCATTTGATTGGGCTTCAGTCTCAACACTTCTTTTAACAACTTCCCAGGAATTATCATAGTTTTGGAATATAAAATTACCTCTAGATGAGGTATTAAGGAAGGTCTTGGTGTTGTTATCAAAACCTCGATAGAATATTTCAATCAAGTGCGCTTGGGAGAGGTTGTGATGTGGAAAATGACAAAGGGATTCTTTAAATCACTCCAAGCTTTTTCCAAGGTCTCTCCTAGCATCATGACTGTGTAATTTTCTCTGATAGGTGAGGGATGGGTAATAGTACATTTTAAGGAATTTTTCTTAGAGGGCTTTCCATGTGGTGATGTGGTCTCCCTCCATAGCATTGTACCAACTAGTGACTAGATCTATCCGGGAATATTTGAATAGCAGTAGTTTGAGGGCATCATCAGAGATTCTTGGCATCTTGTACAGGAACAAAAATCTATGTAGCACCATAGATGTTCTTAACAACTTTCACCTATCATCCCAGCAAATGCACTACCTTGAAGAATGGCGATCTACTGTGTGTGGATATCAAATTGTGGAGCGGTGATAGCAAGAGGAACAATGAGATGTGGTGCATTGATAGATTTAGGGATTGAGAAGTCTTTAAGTTACTTTTTTCGCTCTGCTTCTTGTGTTGTGGCCTCTCAAGATTCTCTCTCAGCTTTCATAGCCTCTCTTTGTGTGGAAAGGGTCCGTTCCATCATCTGATTGATTTCCTCCTCATCCATCATGTACTGATGATTCTGGTTCAAGCGATGGAAGGTTCTATCAATCTCTAGATCAAGTACTAACAATATAGAATCAATGCCTTGGGAGCGTCACATAAATAGTTAGTACCTGAAAGTGAGATCAACAAACATTAAGTTTTAATAAAGGGAAGATTCAAGCATATAATATTTATTATATATTCAAAAGAAAAAGTTCTAATTATTCAAAGCAATGAGTGTTTGAAAGAAACTCTATTTTCCTTGACAACGGTGCCTAAATTTGATGCACATCTCTAGCACAACAAATTCACTAGGAAGAAACCCCAAAGTTCAACATGTTAACAGTTATCAACTCACCCATGAGTGAATAAGTTAATTTTCGTATAGAAAGATATGGATCACATGGAACACCATTTTTAAGAGTTTTATTCAAACTAGTTACTAAGTTTAATATCAAAAACCAATTTTAGAGAGAGTGATTAAAGCTTAAATAGGAATGAAAATTGTAGCTAATTTGGGTTTTAGTTAAAATGTTTAGAGGTACTGAGGGTTCGGGAGATTACCACCATAGACCATGTTTTTACTTTAATTGGTTCAAATCCTTAAATTTAGTTGATTAAATTTGGAACATGTAATTTTTGTGTCATTTAGGAACACAAAATCTAGAAAAGGTATGACTTCTCTCAAGCTCGAGATTTCAGTGCTTGAGGGTCATTGTTCAACCATCCAGTAAGTCCTATCAGATATCCTATCAAGACCTCAATATCTTCTACTAATGTTCCAACTCATGGATCAGGTTTTTGTATCTGCAAGGATTCTTTCAGAGTGATCTTCACTGAGTTAATTCATCACGTCTTATCCAAGTTGCATATGCTACTTCTACATGTTGAGACGACACCTTAGCGCCTCTCAACGTGTTCATTCCACGTTATGCATGTAGGTAGTTATTTGTGCTTATTCTAGTTGGCTACACTTTGTAGATAATTCAGAGACATCACCACTACTACATGGACATTGTGCCTCCATGTTCATGTCGTATTATGTATGTGTGATGTGTTGAGTGTGCTTAATCCACTCCACATTCCTCTCCAGTGAAGATGGTGTAGTCGTCATATTTATGATTGTTTGCTTTAGATGTTCTTCACTCCAGATGCACTTTAAGAGAAAGACCTTCTTCAAATCTCAATCTTCTCCATCCTGCAGAACATACCTCAAAGAGGCGTCATCATATTTTTAGTAGGCGGTATTGTTTAAGGGGAGTAACAATTTTTGTATGGGGAGTGACACTTTTATCTTTCATTCAGCATTTATTTCTTATCGTTCAATTCAGTCATGTAACTCCAAGCTTGGACATGCATTCACCCATGCTCTAGCTTGGGGGGGGGAGTGTTAGAATATAGCCTATTTAGTTAATAGGTTATCTACATGGACCTGTTTCCCATGGCCCATTAGGATTAGTCTAATTTTTTTGTGCCTCATTGTAATAGCCTCCTTTCCTATACATAGAACAAGGGTGTACATATCAATACAACAACACAACATCATTGTATACACTTCTTCATAGATATGAACATGGGGAATAGGAAATGTATAGAGTTGATCAAGAACTATGATTGTACACTATATTATCATCTTGTAAAGGTGAATGTTGTGGATGATGATATTAACATATAATCATTTTATTCTTATCATTCAAATAAGGTGCAATTGTATTTCATGGCATGCAACAACGGGCGTGTTGGGGTGTCCCTTCATCAAATGAATGTTTAGATGGATTTTTCCTTGTTAGAATGATTTTTAGCCACAAAATGCATATCAAAAACACACTACTACAACATATAAATATGAAAAACATAATGATATTGCAATTATATCCTTTTAGAGTTTTTTGTTGCTAAGTGTTTTGGTTTCCATGAGTTCAAGGCTGGGAGAGTTTTTTCCACAACCTAATGGTGGTTCCTCATGCTGAAGGTTTGAGGAATATGGTTCTTCAAGAAGATCATTTCTTAATTTACACTAAGAATGCTCAAGGTACTAAGATGTACCATAATAGAAAGGATGTGTACTGGTGGTAAGGGTTGAAGCCTTTTATGATAGAGTTTGTGATGAAGTTCCTAGTGTGTCAGCATGTCAAGATAGTATATCAAAAACATGTATCGTTATTGCAACCATTGTCAGTCATTGAGTGGAAATGGGATCATGTCACCATGTACTTTATGGTTAGTCTTCCAAATACAGACAAGGGTTATGATTCCATTTGGGTAGTTTGTAACTTTTTAACAAAGTCAAATCACTTCATAGCAATCACAACTATTTTGACTATAGGTTATTGGTGTAGATTTACACTGATGAGAAGTTATCAAATATTACATATCGGCAACCATAGTTTCATATAGAGGGCCACAATTCATGAGCATGTTTGGGAGCGTATGCACATAGCTCTAGGGGCATATTTGGAGTTTAGTATGTCTTTTGACACACATACATATAGACGGTCACAGAGGGTGGTCTGAATGTTTGAACAACTTTTGCACCCTATTTTGTCAGTAGCTAGGTTATCCACTTGATTTTTTGATAGAGTTCTTTGACAACAAAAATGGTCATAGAAGAATAGATGTCACATGATATGAGGCAATGTACAGTTGACATCGCAGATTGTGTCTTTTCTAGTATGAGACCAGTGAATAAATGCTTCTAGTCCCTGAGTTGGTGCAGTATGTGAAAAAGGAGATAAAGATAATCAATAAACATTTTAGAGCATCATAGGAAAAATAGAAATCATATGCATATAGTCATAGAAGGCCACTATAATTATAGATTATAGATCCCATTTACCTAAAGGTCTCTCTATGGAAGGGTGCTTTGGGTCTTGGTAAGAAGGGTAAGGTCAATTCTAGGTTCATGTGTCAACCTATCATAAACTTTGGAGGTAGATCCAACTTCTAGGTTCATGTGGTATTATCCTATCACAAATCAGGTTTGGAAAGTGTCCTACAAGTTGGATCTACCTCCATAGTTTATCCATTTGCACAATGTTTTTTTACAAGTGTGACCTTGACACTAAGCAAAAGATATAGCCAGTAGAAATCCATCTTGAAGAGGGTATCTCTTTTGATAGACCAATTTGGATCCTAGATAGATTCATGAAGAATTTTAGGAAGAAATATATTGTTCCAATGAAGGTTTTATGGCATCATTATGAAAGTGAGAAGACCACATGGGAATTAGAGATGTGTAGGAAGTAACTATATTTTTTTACAATCTTGGGTGTGATTTCCTATCAGGAGAGAAGGGATTTAAGGCCCCAATATTTTCTTAACCCTAATCTTTTTTTACTTTATCTTATTATATTTCTTAGTAAGAACTTAATCATGTTGATCGATTGTGAGTTAATCCTAATCAACTGATAACATAATGAATATGGTTGCTTTATCTTGAGATAAATATGTAACAATAATGTTTTATAGTCTGATGAACATGTATATGATCATGTTTGGTTTCTTTCCCCTTGAATCATGGTTTCAAACTGAAGTCTTGTGTTAGAATTTTATTAGGCCTTAAAGTGGGTCATATTCACCCAAATCTAGGCTGAGTTTTAGGACCCTTTGTCCTAAAAATAGTTTGGTTCAAGAGAATTTGAGAAAGGTTAATGTTTTTCTCATTGCGCTAATTTTATAGGTGAGGTTGAAGTGGTTTTTGCCTAGATGAGATGGAATTTGGGAGGATTCATGTGAACAAATTCTAAGTTGATGAGGAAGTAAGATAGGAGGTTTTACTAAGGAATGTAGTGAACCTGTTTGGGTTCAAGAGAACCCAAGACAGATTCACTAGAGGTGGTTTGAGGTGGTGTTGGACAATGCAGATCAGGTTCCTTGAACCTGTACAAGTTGCTTGGATTGGGCCCAAATTATGAAATAGACAATATGTGGGTTAGACCTTTTTTAGGCTAACTTGAAATATTCCTATGAATAGATTACCACAATGTTTGTTTTTCCCATTATGATACTTCTTCATTATTGAGGTGCTTACAAAGAGATAGGAGAGCCTCTGAAAGGGTATATCTTAAGATGTACCTTGTTGGAAGGTATTTGGGCTTGGATCTTAAAGATCTAAGCTACCAATCTTGATCAAATCATTTTCATGTATGACCTCCATCTTTCTAACATTTACCTTTTAGAGCTTTTTGAGCTTATTCTGGTTTTTGGGAAACACTTTTTCTTCCCTAAGATCTTATTCCTACCTTATTTGGCCTAGCTCAAGCGATATCTTCCTAGGAGGATGTTCAAAGGGATATATGGTGGAATTTCAAAATGTGGATCCTTCCTTTCCTTGAAAGATCTTGCGTTCTTCACAAGAGGTCAATGATATGACACTTATTTTTTCTTTTTATTCTTACAAATGTTACATGCAACCTATAATATTGTTAAATATGTGTTAAACATGCTTGAATATGTAACTTGTGTGACCTTTTGGGTTGATAATGGTGAAATTTTACATTCCATACCTTTACCTCGCCATGCATGTTTACCTTAGTGAAAATAGTAAGTTTTCTTGTTGCAAGAATGCTAAACCGTTCACATTACACTTGTTAATCTAATATGGTATCTTTATGGGATTATATATATATATATATATATATATATATGCGCGCGTGTGTGTGTGTGTGTGTGGAGAATCTGAGAATTTTCCTCCTTTTTTGTTGCAAGTGTATCTAAAACAAAAATGTTAGCTTCCTAGTCGTTGATGTTGTCAAATTTTAAATAGTATGGGTTCCTATATCCAAAAGCCCTTTTTATGCATCATCCTATGCTTGCTATACCTTTCTCATGATAAATACATTATGGATGAATCTAGCATAATTTTTTGTACTAAAATAAGAAGCTATTTACATATTGTCATGACAAGTTAAATTTTTTGGACTTGATATTTGTATGAACATTTTTTAAGATGAAGACTTAACTAGTCTTGTCAATGATGAATCCATTTTGGACATGGTGCATCTTTCATGTTAAGTATGCATGCTTTCTATGGTTTTCCAACCAGGTTCAGGTGCCCTTTAATTTGGATGGCTTCTCCATCACTTTTCTTGAATAAGATTTAGGTTTCAAACAATCAATTAATATACTATTATACTATCTATTGTATGATGTTTAAATGCTTCTTTGTATATGAAATACTAGCAGAAGGATGAATGTCATGTTTATATTCCAATGCATATAATAAATTACACAAACACATCCATAGAAGCACAAGTAGGAAATTGGGCTATCAGCCTTGTCTGGATGGTGAAACATATGGATATAAATATAAAATCATTCAATGTATATGATGACACCATAGTATTTGTGTTGTTACATGTAGAAAGCACTAAAGAAGAGAAACGATGTCATCCACAAGAACTCCAGAGCTATTAGAGGTGAAAGTAAAAAGTGATGATGATATACCGCACAAGATGATTTGTGCTTATGAACCTTTTCCTAAAAATGTAAGAGGTTTCTTGGCCTACTTTAAAGTTTCTTGAAAGGATGTTTGTAAAGGGATAAACTCCCATCAGGTCCAAAATGTCTTGTTTTCCATTTTGATAATCAAATAACTGATGGTAATGAATACCATCAGACCACGTTCAAGCTAAGACATAGGATTTTCCTTCAGCACCTTTAGTACAAAATGAGAGATAAGATCAAAGAGATCATAACTAATGACATCATGAAGAAACTTATAACTAGGATTTGAGAGGCTATGTACAACCTGATCATTGAAGGCATTGAGGTCTATAATGTTGCAAGAGGGCAATATTTATCACCAGGGTATAAATGATCATGACTAAATCCCATGGATAGCTTACTACCCAACATGCAACCAAAAGAATCCAAGGCCATCAATATGAACAACAAACATGAAATCTTGTGTACGGCAATCTTGTAGAGAAGAGAGATTATCTCATTTCCACAGGGATAGACCTCTTGTAGGGAATTGTTGGATTACTATTTTTTAGTACGTGTCTACAAAAATTGGCTAGGTCTATGAAGTGATAGAAGGCATACATGACATGTTAAAATAGAAAAAGTATGGCAAGATATACATATGATAGTATGTGTAGGCATAGATATGACCTCCCACAAAAAATGGTCATGGAGTCTGGGGTATGGACCCAGGTGGAAAAATAGGAAAAGTTGTATACATAATAGGAATACTTGATGAACAACCCCTAGTGTTGCATCAGAAGTGTGGTCAAGCACCACTATAAATCACGAATTCATGGGGTAACACCAACCACAATGTGTTATAGATAATGATAAAGTCCATGATTAAAATCTTCCAATGTGAGTGAAATGGAAATAAGGGTGTCATTCAAAGACCAACAAAATATTTTGAATACCAATACACTACCAGAGAAGAAGATGATACTATGGGTCCTGAAATAATTCCAAGTGATTTATCATGTGTAGCATTTTAGCCACATGTTTCCTAAGAATATCTTTGACAAAACATGGGTCCATGTAAACGAGGCAACTTTAAATCCTCAATCCACACCCTAGACATGATATGCTAGCAAGAACAAAACTATGAGAGAGTGGAACTGTATCTCTCCTTACTGTATGTCCCCTCTATCACTACCTAGATCCTTGTTCTTCTACTTACATTAATTGTATGTTTTGATACAATTTTATGAATAATTGATTGGTTTAATACACTTGTGACACCATGGATATATTCAAGTTGATAAAAATCAAGTTCTAGCCTCATTTTACACCTTATCACTCATTCAAATTTTGACTCCACCCTCGTGCACACTAGTGGACCAAAACTTATAATGGTGTGGCAGAGATTTTTCTAATGATTCCAATGCATGTTGTTTCATAAAATTCAGAGAAACTATGAGTAAGATATGCCCAATTGCAATTCTTGACCTTAGATCTTTTTGCCTGTCTATTTGGGCCTTGTTATGCTTGTTGGGCCCAAAACCACCTAGCACACACGTCCTGCAAATCTCCTCTCCTTTGGCAATCCAAACTTGTCTTTCTTACCCAATCGCAATTCATCAATTCTTAAATCAGAGTTTTGAGCCCTTGGATCTTAAAGCCTCAAATGTGGGCCCTAACTGATGGTCATGAATATGTCCCTAACCTTTGTACTTGGGCCAATGCACATCATGTCAGATCCACCTAACCTTGCTTTTTCTCCACTCCAATCTCCCACTTTTTCTTCTCTCTTTACCAAATTGATGCCCCAAACCTTCTCATTTATCCTTCCTATTCATTTCCCCTCACGTTTCTCTTTGTTTCATGCTTTGGATCACCCTATGGCACCTATGCTTCTTCCTCCCTTCCTAACCGGCACCGCCAGAGATTCCCTTTAGGGCTTTTGGCTCTGGCCCGCTTCAGCAGAAGATGAGACCATCCTCAACTCTACGCAAGGAAGCCAAGATCTTTTGACCTACTGGAGAGGCTTGTAGTGACCTCTGGCATGTGGCCTACCCCTCTGGCCAGTAGCCCTATCGCCACTCATGTAGGTGGGTCAAGGCAAGGCAACAACCTTCTCTCGGCGGTGGTGAGTGGTTCTATGCCACCTCCTCATAGTGAGACCAGAAGGTGAGTGTGTGGGAGACACATAGTGGTGAAGCGCATGCCAACCACAGGAGGACAGGTGTCCCCGGTAACCACCTAGGCCTGTGCACCGGAGGGCAAGGCTCATACTTCCAGATCGCCATATGGCAGCCAAGATCCACCCTCAAATAAATTTAACGCCCTCCTATCTCCTCCTACTATAGTTTTTGATTGAAAATTGTAAAAAAATAATATCTTGCACATCCTACAGCCACATATGGCATATGATATACGAATTTTGACCCTCTCAACGAGGTCTATCCATTAAAATTGGTTTGGATCCCAAGTCTGCTTATAATTATATGTTTTTCTACAAAAATACTTAATTTAAAGCTTTTGACGATGAGTAATGCTATTAAGTGATAAACTATGGTTCCTTATGCTCCAAAGTATGATTGTATCCCTCTTCCGTAAACTATACTTAACTTTTGAGATAATTGATGCCTTGGATCCTTTTATGTACCCTAAATGACTATCTTGACCTAATTGTCACTCCCTTATGTGTATGAATGATGTAACTTAATCAAGATTGAAAGTCTAGACTTTCTTGCTATTATATAATCACATGACTTCAAAATCAGTAATCTTACTTATGCTAAGTGTCATGTTTGACTAAAGTCTTATGCTATGTTTTCCTATATAACTCATATGACTTAAGGACCTACTTGAGCACCTTGATATGACCTAAAATGTGGTTTCTATGGACTTATATATTTGGATCTTTAATCCTTATGTGAAAGTGGATCTTTAATGATCCAATCCCTATATGCACCTTAAAAAATGAACCCAACTATGATTTGTTGTTCAAAGCTCCATGTAACATACCCATGTGCTCTATTGACTACATGTAACTCATAGTGTGATCAAAATACATATGTTGCTTGTTTGGAATCTAAGCTTTCTAAGAACATGCTCTAATGTTATACATGTATCTTAAGACTTAAAATTAGTAGATTTTCCATGCTATATCTCTACATCCTAACTTGATTTACTTAGTTCTTCTATGACTTGGAAATGGATCTTATATGATTAACCATGATCTTGCATGTTGAAACATGATAGTAATCCAAATATTATGTTTCCCCTTATTCAAATCATAGTTTATTCTTATCTAGTATTACTCATGATGTGAATGTATCACCTAGACCTAAGGTGTTGATGTGACTTTTGGACTATGTTGAATAATTGCATACATGTATGGAACTTTGGATCTAAGGTGATCTATTTGAAACGTAGTTCTAGGGGGACATCCACATGACTTATATCATGTTTATCTTAAGTGATCTAAGATCCACGTTGTATCGCTTTACATCTTGGCTCCATGTTGGCTCGGGCCTTCTCTAAGAATCTCACTCATGATTTAAAGCTTGTTCTTTACTTGCAAGGTATGCCTAATCTCTTGACCCTACTATGATATTGTCTTGTTTGCATGTATGCTCATATGAATGCTTGGCTATTAGTTACTTGTTTGAGCTATTGTTCTTATTATTACTATATCTCTATGTTTGATTATACTATGTTTATATTTATATAATTATGTAAAATATATTATTATGTAAAATTTTGAAAAAAATATCTTATTTATTTTATTTGAAAAGAATTTATTAATTTCATTTTCATTTTAATAATTTAATAATGAAAAAAATCTTTTTTAATATTATATAAGATTTTTAATATATAATTAATGTATATAATTAATGACAAACAAAATAGTAATGGATAAAGAAACCTAAAACATGCTTTGTATAATGTTTTGTTTCTAATGGAAGATCTGTGGCACTCAAGATTTTAAGCTCTGAAATTAAACACCAATGGGATATGCTTGAAATAAAAATGGGTATGAAATATATAGAGGGGGGTGAATAGAGATTTATGGTAATTTTAATCAAATTAAATTACTTAACTTAAAGAGCAATTGAAATATAAAGTAAAAGAGGCAACCACAAAAGGACATAGAGACTTAGAGTGGTCCAGTCTAAGACGTAAGTCCACTACCTGGTTGTCACCAACCATGATTTGCAAACATGTATTTTATTCATTTTGTATACTGATGCATAATACACAAAATTTACTGGTGCCTTTTTTGGGTCAAGACAAACCCTCCTTTTCAGCTCAAGGAGAACTATTACCTTCTTTGACGGGCCAGCAGAAGGTCACCCTCTTAGAGAGGATCGCAATCCACATCCACCACCTTGGTCATATCCTTCAACTGAGAATTAGAACCAAGAGAGCTTCACCACAACCTTCAACCTCAAAATAGTGAGAAGCAACAGCAAACTGTTGTACAAGAATAAGAGAGGATTATAAGGAGATTACAATATTCTTTTCACAAGATGTACAAGTAAGCATTATGGACAAGTGATGATGATCTTCTTCCATAGAGCTTAGGCAAAGTTGTATTGGGTGGAGAGAACACTTGAACTAATGGTGGGGCATAGTCTATATTGATGGCACTATGAAGTAGGGACTAAGCACTTTGGGAAATATGGATAGTATACTCAAGTGTATGTAAATGTATATGCAATTGTTGCTCAATGGATGTGCCTAAGTGTCCTAAGACCACTACTACATATAGGAATGTTTACAAGTGGCTAGGACATCTTAGGCAGTGGCAAGAATGTTATGGATGGCCAACTATCCATTAGGACGAATTTAAGGTGCAATGGCTAGTTGATCGCTAATTAATTTTCAGTCCAAAATGCTCCTCGATCGAGATTTATTTTGACCGGGCACTGTCTCAGTCAAGATTTATTTTGACCGAGAATGTTCTGAGTGTGAAAAATCTCCAAAGCCTATATCTTGATCAAAGATCAAAATATGTCCCAACAGATCTTTGTCGGTCGAGAAAATTTTTGACCAAAGGTGTTTCTGATCGACAATAAGTTCAACCAAGAAGGACTATGTTCAAGAATATGCAAAGTATGTGAGGTCCTATAGAAGACTTATTTGAAACCTATCAACCATAAGGTCTTTATGTGAGGTAGGATAGGGTTTTGGGTAGGTTTTAGAAGATCATCACTTGTCCTTAAATCATGTCTATCGAGTTGTACAAAAATCACAACAATACATAAATACACGGTACAACTTGATTTGCATGTATCCAAATATATATATTTGCAAGGTATTTGTATTTGGATCTTGACTTAGTTACTTGATCACCTGAAGTACTTAATACATATGTTATTAATATTTACATCACCAAAATATGAAATATGAGTGTGGAATATCCAAAAAGCCAACAATCTCCCTCTTTTTTATGATGGCAAATATTTCCATAAGATAAATTGAAAGTAGCAAATTTAGAACCTCATACCTTAAATAGCTTTGTTGATAGCTGATTTATCTCATAGCTTATTCTCCCCCTTTTATCAAAGTCAAAAAGGGACAATACTTACCAATTCTCCCCCTCAACAAGATATTCATTTTGGAGAGGGAAAAACTTATACTCAATGTATTAATTGAAAAAGAATACCAATAGATGAAAAATACAAAAAGATAGACATTAAGGCATAGCCAAAAAGCCATATGATTAAGGAACATTAGAAGGTTGTCTAATTTCCAATGAAAGGAATGTTATATCCTTCATGACAAAAATATCCCATAAAGCACAAATATCATGAAGATACTCTAAATCAGTGGTCAGGAATGCTAAGTCTTCCATGATGTAGAGATGCCATGAAAATCAAAAGATAAAACTAAAATTGATTTCTTAGCCATTTTCAAGGGATGTTAAGCCCAGAAATGATTAGAGAATCATTAAAGCAAAACAATGATTTCAACAAAAATATCTCTAGACTGAGTGTAAGGGATGTTAAGCCCACATTGATATAGGGAACCAATTAAGGATAGAATGAGGTTAACAAAAATATTTCTAGTGCAAATGTCAAAGGATGTTAAGCCTACATTGATATAGAGAATCAATTCAGAGATGAAAAAGATATGCAAGTTATATTAAAAGGATTTTGATCTCCCCATTAATCTCATATCACGTAAATAGAGCTCAAAGAAAAAGATCTACTAAAGGATTGTCATTTAAGGTCCCAAACTTTCATGACAAAATAGAGATGTAGGGTGCTATCAAGATTTAATTCAAGCATTGAAAGTTAAATCAAAATTTTCTTAAGGAATAAAACAACTTTTCTTTTCATACAAAAAAATGAATATTTATATAAAAGACAAGAAAGTTAGCCTCAAATTTTGGTTGAGACAAGACACAAATAATTTGTCAAGATTAAGCATAGGTCAAATCTCAACAAGTTCTCTTTTATGTCCTATGTTGGCGATATTTGAACCCAAATCATGTTAAGGGATCCTTTCTTTCGATAATCACATGAAAAAGAATAATAACCAAAACGTTGACAATAATGACATGAGATACAAGATATTTATTTTATTCTATGACATCATTTTTAGGCACATTTATAGATCTAGTCTTTGGAGCATAAGTCTTTTTGGTTCTAGGCATATGTGAGGGTTTATTCTTTGGCACATATCCTAAACCTCTTTTTCCTATTTGTTTAGAAGTATTAACTAAGATGTTATCAAGACTTTTGTTCCCTTGCAATAATCTCAAAACTTGTTTTTGCAAATCAACATTTTCGGCAATCTTCTTATTTAGATCTAAGTTCAACAGAGAAAGATTTGAAAGTAAAGCATCTCCTTCCTTTATCAAAGCACCATAATCTAAATGATTGCATAAAATAGGTTGAGTTTGATAATAATTTAGTTTAGAAAGCATATCAACCTTTACTTGGGAAAGAAGACTATTCTTATTTTCAAGAGCAAGCATTTTAATCTTATAACACTCAATAGATTCTTTTCATGCACTGTTTTAAGATTTTAAAGTATCATTTTCAGAGATAAGATTATCTATATTAACATAGATTTCATCAATAATTTTGTCTAGTTTCTTCTTTTGTTTCTTGCAATCAATATATTTAGCATGAATTTCTTCAAGACTGTTTACTAATTCTTCTTTTGATAATTCAAAAATATCTACCTCATCAGTTTCATCTTCTTTTGCCATCAAACATTCTATCTCCTCCTCTACATTGCTTCCATGATCATCGCTTGATTCATCCCAAGTAGCTTTGTAGGATTTTTCTCTCTTATCTTTCTTTTTATATGAGGAGTTCTTCTTCTTAAGATTTCTACACTCATTTTTCAAGTGACCCTTTTTCCACATTCGAAGAACCTGGAAGAAGAGGACAAAGCATGATGAGTTTTGTCAGAATTGACTCCCTTATATTTCTTACCATCCACAATCATGACGCTTTTGTTATCATCATCACTTGAGTCACTGCGTTGTTGAATGATTTTTCTTGATGACGCTCTAGTGAAGGAATTGAAAGCAATATCCTCCCTTCTCTTCTTTTGTTGTTTTTCTTCCACTTTTTCTTCTTCTTCTTCGAGGGTGACTTCATGTGTCTCCAGGTTTCCAATGATCTTATCCATCTTTATTGTTGTAAGATCATTATCTTCCTCGATGGAAATAAATTTTGACTTGTATCTTAGGGGCAATGATCTAAGCATCTTAGATACTTTATATTTCTCACTTATGTTCTTCCCCAATGCACTTAGGTTGTTTACAATGTTAGAAAATCTAGAATACACATTTGCAATGCTTTCTTCAGGTTGCATACGAAATAATTTCCAATTTGTGTTTTAACATTTCAATTATTCTGCTCTTTACTTGTTTAGTACCCTCATGAGTTACAAAGTGTTTATTTCATATTTCATAAGTTGTCTCACAAGTAGATATACAATTAAATTCATTTGAACATAAATAACAATAAAATATTCTTATAGCCATTGCATTTAATGTTTCTTGTTTAACCATTGTTGCATCCCATTGCTCTAGTTTGGTAATTGAAAGTGTCTAGCATCTGGAAATCATCTCCTAAAAATTGAACCTTAATCCTTGAAAATATAATTGCATTCTCCTCTTCCAGTAGGTGTAGTTAGACTTGTCAAACATTGGTGGCTTATTCACATATGTTCCTTCCATGTTGAGGTTGCCAAGTATGCCCCCCCCCCAATTCTTCAATACTTGTGATGGCTCCTTGAAGACCTGCTTTGATACCAAATGAAAAATCTAAAGGGGGTGAATACATATTTATGATAATTTTAATCAAATTTAATTACTCAACTTAAAGTGCAGTAGAAATATAGAGTAAAAGAGGCAACTACAAAAGGACACAAAGATTTAGAGTGCTTCCATCTAAGACGTCAATCCACTACCTGGTTGTCACCAACTAGGATTTGCAAACATGTATTTTATTCCTTTTGTATACTGATACAAATACACAAAATTTACCGATGCCTTTTGTGGGTCAAGACAAACCCTCCTTTTCAGCTCAAGGAGAATTATCACCTTCTTTGACGGGGCGTCAGAAGGTCACCCTCTTGGAGAGGAGCATAATCCACCTCCGCCACCTTGGTCGCAGCTCAACTGAGAAGTAAAACCAAGAGATCTTCACCACAACCTTCTACTTTGAAGTAGTGAGAAGAAATAGCAAACCGTTGTACAAGAATAAGAGAGGAATAAGGATATTATAATGCTCTTTTCACAATATGTATAAGTAAGCACTATGGAGAAGTGATGATGATCTTCTTCCACAAAGTTTACACAAAGTTGTATTGGGTGGACAGAACACTCGAACCGACATTGGGGCTTAGTCTGTATTTACGGCAATTTGAAGTATAGGGATTAAGAATTTTTGGAAATATGGCTAGTATGATCAAGTGTATGTAAATGTATATGCAATTGTTGCTCAATGGATATGTCTAAGTGCCCTAAGACCACTACTATATATAGGAATGTTTACAAGGGTCCTAGGACATCTTAGGGAGTGTCTAAAGTGTTTTGGATGGTCAACTAGCCATTTGGACGGAGTTAATTAAGGTGCAATGACTAGTTTTATTGCTAATTATTTTTAGTCTAGAACTCTCTTCGGTCGAGATTTATTTGAACTAGACATTGTCTTGGTCGGAATATTTTTTGACTGGGCACTATATCGGTCGAAATTTATTTGGACTGAGAATTTTTCTAAGTGCAAAAAAGCTCCAATGTCTATATCTTGGTCAAAGATCAAAATATGTCCCAATGGCTCTTTGTCGATTGAGAAAATTATCAATTGAAGGTGTTTCTGATCGACAATAACCTCAATTGAGAAGGACTTTATTCAAGAATATGCAAAGTATGTGAGGTCCTATAGAAGACTTATTTTAAACCTATCAACCCTAAGGTCTTTATGTGAGGTAGTATAAGGTTTTGGGTAGGTTTTGGAAGATCGTCACTTGTCCTTACATCATGTCTATAAAGTTGTACAAAAAGCACAAGAATACATAAATACATGATAAAAGTTGATTTGCAAGTATCCAAATATATATATATATATATATATATATATATATATATATATATGCAAGCTATTTGTAGTTGGATGTTGATTTAGTTCGTTGATCACCTGAAATATTAAATACACATGTTAGTAATATAATTTAAGAAATATTTGCATCATCTAAATATGATATATGAGTGTGGCATATCTAAAAGGCCAATAGGGTACATGTCTCTATCTCCACATTTTTATCTAGTTATATGTATAGTCTTTTTGTTGCCTTTTCATATATATTGCTTATGTGAACTATGTTCCATTCTAGGGACGGATGCCCAAGCCCACTCGCCTTTTTCTATATAGCCATTAGGAGTGTGCACGTAGGGTAATAAATGGTTCTGTGACAAATGGTATTAGACACAAACACATAGGCATCTATATATGTTCAAGGCATAATACATCTTAAGAACCCAGGAGGACCAAAATCCTTTCCTTAAAGTTTAGGGAGTCTTCTTGAATCTCATCTCTTCCTTAGGGACCACCTAAGCCACCCGAGTAGATGATGATTAGTTAGTCTTCTTGTCTCCTCATATGATTCTTCTCCCATGACTATTAATCACATGTTTCTCGATTATGGGTATCTTATGCATGGGAAAACTAAAATTTATTTGAATTCATGAAAGTTAGATTAAGATGATAATTCCATGATATGATCTTGAATTGAAAACCCTATTTGGCATAAGAAGGTACTCTTGAAAGTGGTGTACTCATGCAAATTCAATGTAACTGAATTGGATATAAGTGCTTTTTATGTTGGTATAAACTATTGATGTGGTTAAATAAGGTGTAACTCATGTTTCAAACCTCATGGTTGGTGAGATCCTTATTGATTAAACCTATGTTTTCCTAATTTTTATCAACCTCAAACATAACTAAGAAAATCTCTCCCTATTGATATTTACTTGATATGACTATGTCTTTGGGCCCCTAGATCACGATGTGAAGACTTGGATACAACAGTGCATTTCCCTATCATCTTATATGCCTCTTTGTAAGCTCAATTTTTTTATAAACATGATGGGCATGGATATCACTCTTGACATATTATCCCCAAACTCTTGAACTCTCAATTTGACTTCTTGGCCTTTCCTTCATCTATAGAAGGCAGGGAGCAATCTTATACCCACAACTCACTCTTGGGGATGATGTTTCAAACTTTGTGTGGGTCAACCCAAGAAGGGGAAAAGGGCATATGTGGGAGGCATAACCCTAAAATGTGGGGCCATATTGTGGCTAGAAATCCTAACCTCCTCTTGTGAGCCAACAAGGCACCCTAGGTTAGGACCTCCCTAGGAGGGTGAGTGTAAGGACCCTGACCCACATTTTGGGATAACCCTATTTGCTTTTCTTAAGTATTTTGCTTAGCTCCTTGCTCTTATATTTTGAGATGTAATTAGGGCATGTTGGAAGCTTGAGTTCCTTGTTTCAGCTTGTGTGTTTGATGTTTGTGTTTCATGGAGAGGTTTGGTGCAACTTGCAATTTACCCAGGATAAGGGTTGATGTGCAAGTTTGCCACCTCTGGTGTGTTCCTTCTCTCTCTTGGCATCATCTAGAGGAGTGAGAGAGATATGGACACCTTGTTTGAGCTTTGGTTGAGTGGTGACATCCTTGGTGATGTTTTGCACACCTGTTTGAGGTGTATCTTACACCTAGGAGTGTTGTCTCGGGCCTAAGAGCCTTGGAAAGTCCTTGTATCAGTTGTGGGTGTCTTAAGGGACATCCTTTCGATTTTGGGGTGTCTCTAGATGCACCATATCAATTTGTGTCTCTAGGTTTTTATACCTATTGGTTTGTGAAGGGAGGAGAAGATGTGTATCGGCCATGATCTTGGAAGGAGACTTAGTGGGTGAGGCATGGTTCTTTTCACCTTGTTGCATGGTGTTGAATGTGGCTCTTTCTTTGTGGACATGTGTCATCTAGGGTTCTTTGGTGGTGACACCTTTCCCTTGCTCTCTCTTTCATCTCTCTTATATATATACTTCTTTCTCTCCATGTAATAGAATCCTTTTCCAGCTTTGATTTCCTCTTCCTTGGTAGATGATCTTGAGCTTAAGGAGTGCTCTCCCTTGGAGCTTGGTGGACAAGCCTAAGCTTGTGGTGTTCTCCTTCCATATTCTTCCTTGGTAACCCATGATCCTTAGTTTCCTTTCTCTCTTTATTCCTTCTTCTTAGTCGTGGACCTTGGTATCTCTTTTTCCCCTCTCTTTCTCTCTTAGAGGTGTTGTGGTGATCAAGCTTGGAGGATCTTCTTCTATCTTGAGCTCATGAAGCTTGGAGCTTAACCTTGGAGCTTAGAGATTGGTGGTGATCCTTGAGGGGAGTTATATAACTCTAAACCCTCTTTGTTATTATCACCTTTTACTTGTTATCTTGCTCTTGATCTGTGACTCCTTATTGCTTGCATGATAGTAGTTCCTTTGGGTAGTTTGCAACCTATTTTAGTATAAGAGCATGGCTTAGTTTCTGCCCATGTGTTGCACCTTTCTTTTACCTTGTTAGTAACGTCATCTTGGGGTTGAATATGAAGTAGCCGATATGCCTTGTGGCTGATTTGCTTAGTGGAGGCTGCCACATAGGGTAGGCTGATATGTGGGGTGACCGTCATGACTTGTGGTGTTCCTGGCCATTACTTGGTGGCAAGTCATCATGATCCTTGAGAGGTTTAGGTCAACATGATTAGATGTTATTCGATCATCATACCTTTAGTAAGGAGCAGGGTGATGTTAGATGAGGGTGATAGTTTGTTGGTGGTTGTTGAATCGAAGGGGTGTTGATCGATATGGTCTTGGCCGTCATGACTTGGCATTGTGGCTAGGGACGTGTTTCTTGAAGCATTGTTGAATTGTCACTATGGCGTTATAGATACTCTACGATACCCCTCTTTGGGCATTGCTTCCTGATACACCTGTGGCCATCATGCTTAGGCGTTGCAAGCCAGAGAAGCATGTTCTTATGTGGGTTTCTTGTCAGGGCTTTTCCTATCAGGATTTGATGCTTTGCTAGCTGATAATCCTAGTAGTCATCATGACTTGAGTGTTGGCTGACACACCAGTGTTGCTATTATCCCTTTTGACACATGTCATCCATGTGTTGTGTTGCTGATAGAAAGGGGTTGGTCGACACCCTCTCTTTGAAGTGTTGTCCCCGATACCTCATGGTGCTAAACTGATACATCCTCCCTAGTGATAGGCCGATACTTTGGTTACTCTCTTAGAATATCCTAAACCAATACCCTATCCTAGTGTGGTTTCTCGATACACTTAGGATTAACTGATACCATAGGTGTAAACCCTAAACGACACCTTGTGGTGATGTTTGAGACACACCATGTTGGTGCTAGGGTCTCATAATAATGATGTGATACTCTATGGAATAGTTTTAAGGATGATGTGAGGGTTATATTCCTATAACCTTTATCTTATAACATGTGTCATGATGATAAGGAAAGTGATAACTTAAGGGTGGTTGTTGATCCAACCTTATAAACCCTAATTGGGTAAAGTGAAGCCCTAATTGTCATGATGTAAAAAGTATGATGTGACGTATAGTATGAATCCTATGAGATGATTTTGATGATGATGCATTGCCTCCTTGTTATTTGTTTCTAACCATGCAGGTGATACCAATTGATGTACATATCTAGGTATGAGCTATGGTGGTTATTATGTGATGGACATTGGTCCTTGTGATGGCCATTGGTCCTTGAGATGGACATATGATGAATAACAAGCATAAAGAGACATGATGTGATGAGATCACACTTATTTTGTTATGGTGATGAGTTATGCCTTGTTTATGTAGATCTTGTTTAGAGGTTATATGTTGTAACTTGATTGATGTTTTAGGATGGTTAAATTGATCTAATTAATCAAGTGGAATCTAATAATGTAGTTTGCCATGTGCCATAGACTGATTCAGTGTCAACAATTTGTCGAATGGTGAAATGAGTTTAACTCGGTGCACATATTTTTGAATATATGGGGTACGATTCAAGTAATTCCTTGTATCCTTAAATACATGATGTGTGAGATGACCATGAGTGAGTCAATCTCGTTGTGATATAGATGGCCATGCGTGAGCCCCTCCTTTTGTTAGAACAGACATGTGTGGGCCTGTTCTTCTAGCGTCATACATGTACCAAGGTGGGCTAGTTATGATTATATATGTGGATGGCCATGCGTGATCCAATCCCTAATCTTGACTATATGTCATTATGGCAGTTGATTGATATGTCTATGTAGTGTTTTCTCTTATGCTGACCAAGAGGTGTGGTGAGGTTGTGGATTCTGACTCTTCCATTAAACTTTGTGTGGCACCGATTCTGACTTAAAAGGTGGTCAGTTGGATTTGGGTGGTACGACTCAAATCCTCGAGGCATAATGAAATATGTAATCAGTCGTGTAGTTCAATTTTATGGAATCAATAATGAAAACATTGGTTGAGGCATTGCTTGATCGTGATACAATGTTGTTGATAGGAAATATACATGTTATTCATATTCCTTTTAAATTAATAATATGTTTCATAATTAAATAGTAATTACCCTTCATGTTAATAATCATTACATCCTTCATCTCAGTTGTATTTATATTGCTGCTCAGTTTATCTTATCTATGATAATAGTAGAGTTGGTGGTGAGTTATATCTCCCACTGAGATTTGGAATCACACTCCATGGGTTTCCCACACCCTTTTTAGGTGGATGAGCATGAAGAGGTAGAGATCGTGCAGAGGAGGTTGAGCAGTAGCCAAAGGAGCAATAGCTGATAAGGTTGGAAGTGTTGATGGATGTCTTTTATTGATAGAGTCCTAGAGTCGCCCCTGTACACTCAGGTCTTTGGGAACATTTTGTAGATGATTTGTCAATGTGCTTTCTTTATGTTCCCTTGTATACAAATGTGGTAGAATCATGTATATATGTTCTGGAATAGTTCTTTAGTTACGAGGTGACAAAATGCCTTGTGAATGCTTTGAGGCATGAAAGGACTTATATGTGAAAGTTTTTCTATTTGGTAGTTTTATGAAAATGGTTTTAATTTGTAGTGTATTATGATGATATGTTTGTTAGTCTTTCTTCCATGGTTATGTTTTGAATAATCTCACTTTGTGTGGCATGGGGTGTCACCTTCGTGACACTGAGTTAACCAATTGGTTTAGGAATTGAGGTAACCTAGAATGTCACATAAAGTTTGAACAAGTAAGCATGCAAATCATGAAAGAACACATATCGAGTATAATTCTCTGAACCAAATTATGCCATCTCTGAGGGACATAAGGAAGATCCACTTAGGAATTGGTTGATAGTATGTGACCAAGCCCAAGAGGGAAGGTCACCAAGAGGCCAAGGCCTGGAGGGAAGGTGATCATGAAGACCAAGCCCACAAGGGAAGGTCACCAAGAGGCCAAGCCCAGGAGGGAAGGCCATCATGAAGACCAAGCCTAGGAGGGAAGTTCAGTAAGAGGTCAAGCCCAAGAGGGAAGTCCATCATGAAGACCAAGCACAGGAGGGAAGGCCACCATGAAGACCAAGCCCAGGAGGGAAGGTCACCAGGAAGACCCAGCCCCGGAGGGAAGGTCACTGAGAAGACCAAGCCCAGGAGGGAAGGTTGTCGTGATCCCAATGTAGACACTTTAAAGTAAATAATGCACACCCTAAGTAATTTAGAAAATCTAGTTAAAGAATTATACAGAAAATCATGTGCGCAAATATTTTTAGAGAAACCTCAAGAAAAATGTGTATGACATCTCAATAAAACCTTAGGAAGGGTAAAGCCATAAGTCACCCCTAAGGTATAAAGTAGGAACCTACCTAGCTTCAAAATTTTGAACCCATGACTTTTTATGTCCAATATATTGACTCTCAATATTGAATAATGAAAGTGGGACTCATGATTAATGATATGATATTGACTTGTCTTCTATGATCACCCTATTTAGATGACGAGATCACCATAAATATAAGATTGATGGATTTCATGTTCCAAAAAAAAATTGAAATGATGATTATGTTGATTCCCTCAATTTGTGACTAAGGGATACCTCTCATGTGGACTAGGGTGGGACCTTTAATTAATTATGAGCATGAAATTGCCATATTGAAATATGATGTTGTCTCAAATTTTTAAAATATTAAATCTCAATCATTGATGCATATCCCCGCCTAGGCCAATGAAGAATCTAGAACCCTAAAATATTATGACTAAAAGTCATGTTGTACTCTTGACTCAATAGATAAATTTGTTTGACCTAAATTTGATCTCTACAAAATTGTTATCTATAGAATAACCTCACTGAATTTGTGATTTATGTAAAGATATGCCTAATTTGATGATCAATGTGACTATGCTTTGACTGTGATGCTTAATTTCTAGATAGAGTTGATGATGAAGGAATTCCTAGTTGCTTATGATATGGAGTATGAAAACCCAATCTCGATTGATGACTTGATTTAATTTTGGGGACAAAATTTCTTTTAAGGTGGGGAGGATGTGATAGAGTTGAATTTTCTCTCTCCTTATTGTATGTCTCATATATCACTACATTGCTCCTTGTTCTTCTACTTACCTTCAATTATATTTTTGAATATAATTTGATGAATAATTGATTGGTCTAATACACTTGTGACACCATGGATATACTCAATTTGATAAAAATCAAGTTCTAGACTCATTTTACACCTTATCACTCATTCAACTTTTGATTCCACCCTCATGCGCACCATTGGCCCAACACTTATACTAATGTGGTAGAGCATTCTCTCACGATTTCAATGCATGTTGTTTCATCAAATTTATAGAAATAATGAGTAAGTTATGTCTGACTGAAGTTATTGACCTTAGATCTTTTTAACCCATTTCTCCTACCTATTTGGGCCTCGTTATGCTTGTTGAGCCCAAAACCACCTAGCACACACATCCAGCAAAGATCTTATCCCTTGGCAATCCAAACATTTCTTGCTTACCCAATCATAGGTCACAGATACTTGAATAGGAGTTTTCAACCCTTGGATCGATCTTGAAGCCACAGATCCGGGCCTTATTTGATGGTCATGGTTGTGTCCCTAACCTTCATACTTGGGCCAGTACAAATCATGTTGGATCCACCTAACCATGCTTTTTCTCCTCCAATCGCCCTCATTTTCTCCTCTCTTTACCAAATTGATGCCCCAAACCTTCTTATTTATCCTTCTTCTTCATTTCGCCTCATGTTTCTCTTTGTTTTGTGCTTTTTTAGCACCCTATAGCACCTCTTGTTCTTCCTCCCCTCCTAATTATCACCGCCAAAGATGCCCTTTAGGACTTTTGGCTCTGGGATGATTTGGTGGCAGATGAGACTAGCCTCATCTCCGTGCAAGGGAGCCAAGCATAGTTGGCCTACTCGAGAGGCTTGTAGTGACCTCTGGCATGTGGCATGCCCCTCCAGCTGGTAGCCCTACCTATGCTCATGCAGGTGGGCTGAGGCTAGGTGACACCCTTCCCTTGGCGGTGGTGAGCGTATCTATGTCGCCTCCTCATGGTGAGACCAGAAGGCAAGCATCTAGGAGATGTAGAATGGTGAAGCACGGGCCAACCACAGGATAGGTGTCACGCCTAGGTGTGCACATAGGAGGGTGAGGCGCGTACTGCCAAATCACCATCTAATGACCAAAATCCACCCTCAAATAAATGTAATGCCCTCCTATCTCCTCCTACTATAGTTTGGATTGAAAATTGTTAAAAATCATATCTTGCACATCCTTTAACCAAATATGGCATATGATATATACATTTGACCCTCTCGATGAGATCGGTCCATTGAAATTGGTTTTGGAATGCAAGTCTACTTATAGTTCTACGTTTCTTCAAAAAATACTTACTTTGAAGATTTGAAGCTCTAAAGTGCTAAACTACAGTTCCTTAAACTTCAAATTATGATTGTATCCCTATTCGATAACCTATACTTCACTTTTGACATAGTTGATGCCTTGGATCCTTCATATGTACCCTAAATGACTATCTTAACCTAAATGTCACTCCTTTATGTGTATGAATGATGTAACTTGATCTAGATTGAAAGTCTAGCCTTTCTTTCTATCATATAATCACATGACTATGAAATTAGTAATCATACTTATGATAAGTGTCATGTTTGTCTAAAGTCTTAAGCTATGTTTACATTTGCGTACCTACTTGAGTACCTTGATATGCCCTAAAATGTGTTTTCTATGGACTTATATGTTTGGATCTTTAATTCTTATGAAAAAGTGGATCTTTAATTATCCAATCCCTATGTGCACCTTAAAATAAGACCCTATTATGATTTGTGATTCAAATCTCCATGTAATATACGCATGTGCTCTATTGACTACATGTACCTCCTAGAACAATTTAAATGCATATGTTGCTTGTTTGGGATCTAACCTTGAAAAGAACATGCTCTAATGTTACACATGTATCTTTAGACTTCAAATTGGTAGATTTATCATGATATAGCTCTAAGTCCTAACTTGATCTACTTAGTGGTTTTATGACTTGGAAATATGATCCTATTGCTTGAAATGGATCTTATATGATTAACAATGATCTTGCATGTTGAAACTTGATAGTAATCCAAATCTTATGTTTCCCATTTTTAAAATCAAAGTTTATTCTTACTAGTATTACTCATTATGTGAATGCATCACCTATATCTAAGGTGTTGATGTTACTTTTGAACTGTGTTGAATAACTACATACATGTATGAAACTTTGGACCTAAGTTGATCTGTTTGAAACCTAGTTCTAGGGGAACATCCACATGACTTATAACACATTTATCTTAATCAAACCTAGTGATCTAAGAATTCATGTTGTATCTCTTTACATCTTAGGTCCATGTTGGCTTGGGCCTTCTCTAGGAATCTTGCTCATGATTTATAGATTGATCTCTACTCACAAGGTACGCTTAATCTCTTGACCCTATTATGATATTAACTTGTTTGTATGTTGCTGGTATGAATGCTTCACTAATTATTACTTGTTTGAGATATTGTTTTAATGATTATTATTTTTCTATGTTTGATTATACTATGTTCACATAACAGATAAAGAAACCTAAAACATGCTTTGTACAATGTTGTCATCTAAGATTTCTCGTCTCATTTCTTGTTCTTGCATAGTACTTTGATTTAGCCAAGAAACTTATATAGTACTCTTAAATTGTGTTTTCTTGCTCTTTCATAGAGTTCTTAATGCTTTAGCATTAATATATATTTTTTTATCAATTTTTTAGTTGCCAATGGAAGATTTGTTGCACTCAAGATTCTAATATCTGAAATGAAACATCGATGGGATATGCTTGAGATAGAAATGGGTATATGTCTCTATCTCTATAGTTTCATCATCAAGATAGAAAAAAAAAGTCAAGATGATATTCATCTTTCACCAATAAATCATATAATGGTGAGCCAATGAAAAAGGAGGGGTCAAAATAGATTGCCTTATTAGACACCTACTACATAAAAGAGGCTCACTCTGATCCATGTATATGGGTTCTAGAGTGATATAAAAAACTCAACTCAACATGAAATAGCACGACAATGAAGACAAACCTACCAAAATATGGTATGTTTTTGAACTAGGTTGAAGTAATTGTTGAAGTCAAAAAGACCCATTGTGATAGTGGTACAATGTTGTAGGTCATAAACAAGGTGAGAGAAAATGTGTAGAAGGGCCTCAACACCACCAAAAATACTTATACCACATTTGAAGACCTTAATGTAAGAGATTTTTTCTGACAAGATCCTTTGTCGCAACCTTGGAGATGAGGAAACACCAAATTTTTCCCACGCTATAGGTTGGATGACATTACCCAACTTCCATGGAGGTGTCAAAGTAGCACTAGGGACGTAGGGTGCTAAGGAGGTAGGACAAAAAAGTAAGGGTAATTTAATCAAGCAAAACCAAGCTCATTTAGATCCATATGATTGTAGATATAACCCAAATTTTGAAAACTAGGATAGTGAAATGAGTAGCCTTGTAACAATATATGATTGTGAGAAGGTAGTCATCGTCATATACTAGTGAGTAGACATGAGAAATCAAGGGTACATATTAGACATGGTTTCCAACAATACCTTATTTTAGAAATGTATATGAGTGTGGTTGAGGCAGTATCTCAAGTTGTATATGACAAGGTTAATGAGAAAATATGTGACATCATGAGACATATGATTCTTTGTACCTATGAGCCTAACTACCCAATGCGGGTCTGATATTTGTTATTAAGATTTTTGGAGCATGAGGCCCTACTTTTTATTCTCAAAGTGGTTGAAAAGGGGTTCAAAATTATGATTTCTAATTATCCTAGTATCCTACACGGTAAGGTAGGGGAATTCACAGTTACTAGCTAGTAATTTGAGTGATCTGTCTTAAAATACTCAATGTTTCTATAATACAATATGTAATGAAGTCATGTAGCATCATTTGTGTACTGTTCTAGCATTTTACATTTTAATACTTTATTGTCTTATATGCCTTGCAATTTTATATGATTTATCTTTATACAACATCTAGTATTGTATATAATCTCTAGAATTTACTTCTCAATGTCTAAATCTATCTCCTTTAGCTTATAAATACAGAGTTGTATGCATCAAATGCTTGAAAGTTGTTATATCTCTCATTGGGACATGGATACTTTGGAGATGTATATAGTCTTCCATGTATGTTCACCTCCAATGTTTGTAATTTTTGTTGCAATGTATCTATGAATATGTTTAGTCTTGTTTTCCATCCATATATGCTCATGTTATAAACTTTAACAGACAAATGTTTTTCATAAATAGGTTGTAGTGGTGGTCATGCATGATAAAGATGTATTGCTACTTTTAGGAATGATATATTGTCCCTTTCATGGATATGTGTGAACTTCTAGTTGGAATTTTATCTTGCATTTTTCTTTTCATCTGGATTATGAAGCTAATTAGTATTAAATTTGGTGTTTTGTTTCTAGTGATCTCGTCTTTGTGGGCATGATAGGTTTGGATTGTCACATGAAGACTATGGGTAAATAGACTTTCCTAGACTATTTTAGAAACTCAAGCAAAAAAAAATAATAGAAATGATTTGAAAATGAACTACATAAGAAGGAGGTGGGAGAATGAGAAAAATAATACATGGTTAAGAAACTATAACACTTACTAATCGGTACCTAGTTGGATTTTTAACTACTATGTTTTGTCAAAGTAACATCTTTTTAAGTTGAGAGAAAATACAATAAGTAACTATAATCACAAACAAAAAGTAAATATGATCAAATTTTGTACTTCTTTATATTTTGGCTATAAGAGAACTTAGCCAAGCTTCCTCTACCATGCCACTGGTAAACCACCTTCTTTCTCCTGTGGATACATGGTTTATGGGATATCATCACATATATTCTCTTTTTTAGGGTGAGGACAATCACCTTCTATCTTCTTTAGTGACTTGGAAAGAAGAAGATCACCACCTACTTCTTGATTGGATGTTGCTTCTCCCCTTAACATGCCTTTAGAAGACTTATTGTTACGCTAATTTTTTAAATGAGACTCAAATGTTTCTTCCCAAAACTATACTAGATCCAAGTAGCAAACATCATTTTCCAAAGGTTATTTTTGTAAGGGGAAAGAATGCAAAAATCTAGCTATATTTTAAAGGGATGTGGTTTGCATTAAAATAAAGAACAAACCATTTAATAAATAAACATATATATCAATCAATGATATGTTTAAGACAACTATCTCTGGCTAACAGGTTAACACATGACACATAGAACTAATTTATTCCATAATTCCCATGCACGTAGTTTATAAAGGGATGCAATGAGGTCCCTCTACCCATTTCGGTAGTAAAAGAGAGCTACCCTAATTCCCATATTTGACATTCAAGTGCCAAATTATGAAACTAGGTTATAAAAGTTATTTAGTTGTCCTACTCAATCTAACCATTACCATCAATAAGATCAAGTACTTTCATGTGAACTCTCCCTACTCTATGTACACCTTGTCAAAATGCATAAAAGAGCACAAGACGTTCATTAAATATGGTTGAATTATTAAATATGCATATAAATACATCCACCACATTAATTAAAGTTGTATAAAAACATGAAATAGGGTTTTTCAACATGAATGTGGTGGGGCCCATTCCCCATATATTAGATACAAATAAGAAATCATCCATGGTATTGTTTTATAAGAGAAGAAACACTAGCAATAGAGAATTTCATGGTTCAATATGAAAAAAATGTAAGAAACTAAGTAGAGGAAAAGGAAGGACTTATACTTTAATAGGAATTAAAATCCTTTCTAGGGAATGTTTGGCTCTCACTACCACACCACTTCTTAAGATAGTAATGGAAAGAGAATAGAACTCCAAGGTGGAGAGAGATTTGTAGTTGTTGGTGGAGAAGATTTACTTCTTCTCTTCATCTTCCTCTCTAGAATGGTGGTATCACTTGAAAATGACCTAAAACATAATGGACCCCCCACTTAGATAGTTAACGTATGATTGTATATGTCAGGCCACTGTAAGGTCTAAATTTCTCAACTGTCATTGTACACAATGTGTACTTGGTGAGGTATGAAACATGTAGTATGTCGACTTCTCAACAAAAATTGCACAAGTCAGGGAGATACACCCAAGTGGGGCACACATTGTAATATGTTGTATAATTTGGGTACATGTTGGGTAATAGAGGCGTTATTCATTCTTTATTGTCATGGTACATGTTGTGAAGTTTGAAATACACAGTGTGCATTGTCCTTATGAATCAAAAGTTGTCTCAAATGTCATGCAAATTAACATGTCTATGAATCAAGCTTAATGACTTCTCTAGTGGTGAATGTTACATCATAGAATTTATGTCCTTTGATAACATGATCCTAAAAGGAAGAATTTTCCATTCCATATCAACAAGGTGTGCCTCCTTTTTGGTAGTCGGTCAATGGGTACTCTATAATCAAGCATAATTGGTCCAGAGTAGTGTTGGGATGGGTGACCTGGCAGGAGTAAAATCTAGTTTGTGTCTAAGTGAGGACAAAGCATGCTGCTAAGGCTAGTTTTGGTTTTTGGGTCAGTCATCATTCCAAAAACTCCCCTACGGCCTCATCCTAGGAGTGTGATCTTTACATAATGGTATTAGCCCTAGTTCCCCTTTACTAGACATAGCCCACCTAGATATATGGCACTATATTCTTTAGTTGTGAGGTCCATGCATGAGGAAAGGGATATCCACTGAGGTGATATGGGACACCCTTATTATGGTAGCCATGAATTAAATCTGGGTGTTCATGGACCATTCCTGGTATATGTTGAAATGGGGAAGAGATAATGAGGCCATATAGTTGAGTCTTAATGAGGACATCAAGAATATAAGTGAGGAGATTCTAACATCCTAAGATTTGAGGTGTTTCTAAAACAATCTTAAAAGGAATTATTAGACTACCCATATTAAAAATGTACACTTCCTTTTTAGGTAGCTCATTAATAGGTACATTAGATTTTATTGTGCTCTGCCTCTAGTAGTACTATGATGGGTGACCTATCACGAACTAGAACTTGGATTGTAAACCTACGACGACAAAGCATCCCAAGCATAGTATATGTTTGGGGGGTAGTTATCATTCTAGAAACTCCAACAGAGCCTTCATCTAGGGGTCCATACTTAGTAAGGATTGTCAAAAAAATAGAGTACCCATAATCCAAACAATGGGATGGATCAAATAACACACAAAAAACATTTCTAGACAATAATATATGCTAAAAATAATGAAATGAAAAACTTAGTGCATAAATAAGTCTAGAAAATGCTATACTAAAAGTTCTTATAAACCTCCTTAATATTGAAGTATTTCTTGTACTTAATCAATCAAACTAGACAACAACAACAAAATGTAGTAGTCACAATAGATGTATCAAATTTCTAATGTAGAAGGGTAGAACCTAGTTAAATCTCATACATAAAATCAAAGCGATGTCAGCATATCCAAAGCAATTATTCAATATTATGTAATAACATTTCACTTAGGATTGATCCAATCGAAGTGAACATATCACACTGATAGTAAGAATCGAGTAGCATCTCAAATAAATAGAAAAGTGACAACATAATCCCCTAAACTATGAGATTGAACTAATTGTTTGAAATATAGATAGTAATAATTATTCAAATGTAAGGTCAACATAGAAAATATGATTTAATCATGAAAAGATATGTTCTAGAACTTGTCTATCAAAAATCAAGTGTATGCCTTCATGAAGTGTTGGTTGATACCAATTAGCCCTCTTTTTTACATACCACTCAACCATCACCACCAGATTGGACATCAACCCATATTGAAATGCTATATGGGAAATACATCCTCTATTGTGTTATTGCAGCTAAAACATGACTAATAAGCCCAAAAATTCCCAATATCTAATTTCAGTTATGCACTACACAAACTTATTCTAAATTTGTCTGCCATATGCATACATGAATTGTATTTGAACTAAAGCACAAACTATACATCATTTGATTGTTGAGGTGAAGGAAACTATAAGTATTCATAGATATCATATTCATGATAAAAATTATATCCATTTGCTAACTCCATAAAGATGAGATCATTAGATAAATTCAAGAAATTCATCTATTTTATTGGCCTCATCTTTTAACATAATATTTAAAGTTGAAATTGGCAATGAGTAGGCTTAGCAAAATTGAAAATTGAAACATGGTGAAGCATTTCTATTTGAGTTTTGAAAAGGAAGATACATAAGAAAAATAAGGCAAGGTAGGATATTCAAAATAAATAAATTATATACCAAACCAAGTCATACTAAAAAACCACAACAAAACTAGGAAATTATGAAAGAACATATGAAAAAAATGATTCCAAACGAAACTACATGCAATTTTCCTCCTAAACTTGAAATAAATTGCGTCCACATTGTAGGTCCCAAACCAAGAAAATTCAACTCGGTACCTCACAATGGTAGTGGTTGATAGTGTGGAGGGTTGAAATTCCAATCTTGGTCTTGATGTAGAGGGTAGTGTTTGAAGGCCCTCTCATCATCACATGATTCGTTGGAAGGTGCATAAATAGGCGGTGGTTATTATAGCACAAAGTAGTTCCCCCAGTTGATATACTAATGGTTCTTGATAGATATCATTCTAGACATGTCTGATTACTAGTGTTGTACTACGTGATTTGGGATTCTTCACAATTCAACTCATGTTTTATGTAGACAAGCATATATCCCATTTTAGGAGTTTCCCAGCCATATTGTTTAGAGTCATTGTTGATTATGGAAGTGGAAAAGTTGTTGATCAGTAGATAGTGAAGAATCCCTTGGTCAATATAGTAAGACATTTCCTTAAAAAATCTAACACGGCCTGGAGTATTGTTTAAATTTCTTAGCATGATGAGGATATACATGATCATCCCAAATGAAACCAAAAGTATTATGTCAAACAATGTTCAGTAAGGTATAATCTCAAACTTTCTAACATATATGTTATACTACAAGGCTAGATGAGCGATCAAATCTCCTATCATAATGTCCACAAGACGGCTTCCTAGATCTTATTGAATCATTATATCAAGTAATAGGAAATATTGAATTTTTATTTACTCATCATTTCCCACATAAGGAACAATACATTCAACCCCACAAAACCACGAGTCTCTTTCTTAGTAAACAAACTGATAGTAATGAGGTGATGAATCGAATGCATTACTAGGTGTTGTACTTGGTCCAATATGTGATCTATGAACATCGCTCATCTTTAAATTATTTTAGAATATGAATGCTCTACCATGGGTGACCGTAAGATCCCAACTTGACTTCTTGAAGGTGAGCTTGTATTCCGAGTTGAACATAAATAAAAGGTTGACTAAAAATTCTAAATTACCTAATACCATGTTTTTGTTGGGAAATATAGGCACAGAGTAGAAATGGAAATAAAAATTTATCTATTTGTATCACCACAAAAGCAAGATTGTGTAAACTACTATGAAATAGGAAGGATGGTTTAACGAGTTATACATGATCCTAAAGCAAGTCCACCGACAATAACTTGATTCAATGCAACTATCTACTAGTTGCTCTTGGATGGCGGTTGTTCAGCTCCTGGTCTTCACCACAAACAATTAACAGAACAACTTCTGTAGTGACTCTTGTGGTCTCGCCATGGACTACATGCTGACTTTTCTCTCCGACTAGCAGCCAAAGGACTCCTGCCTCTATAGTGGTCCACATGGACCAACTAGAACTCCAATCATTCAACTAGAACATATAAGAAGGAGTTGTCCCTCCCATTGGTGTACGAGTCATCAACTTGCTCTCCCACAACAACGATCCTTAGTTTTTCTCTCCCATCGTAATCCCTCCCTAGTCAGGTAGGATTTTCTTGGGCTCTATCGGTTACCACAACCAGAGAGGACAACAGTTGTCAGTGGAATTGATTCTCAATTGTATTTGTTGTGTTCTAGTAGTACCCTCCTATTTATTGGGGGGGTAGGGTAAGGGTTCCCAATTTGTATGAGATTGTGTGGGAGTGGAAGGGACCAGAAGATCTTGAATTTTCACAACCCACAAACTCCAAATAGCCATCTGGTGACCCAGACAGTTGTCTGGTCACATGAGACCATCGTCTCGTACTTCCAAACATTTTTTTCAATTGTACATGAATTTGGAAATTTTGAGTCCAATTAATATTACATATTAATTCATTGCACCCCAAGTAATGTGCAATCAAAACTACTCAAAAAATCAAGAATGTTTCCTCGGCCCAATTGAACCATCTCACATAAGAGAGACACCCATCTCACTCACCTAGATGGTCATATGGTGAGTTTGAGATGAGCCGATTTGTTCAATCACATTGAATTGGTCGGTTCAAGGGCAGAACTTATCCAATTTGAACTCTGATCAACCTGACAACCCAAACAACCATCTCAACACTTGAAACGCCAGTCTGGTTGTCCAAACAGCTGTCTTGACACTTGAGATGATCGTTTGGAAGTTTATTCATCCACTTTATCAATTTGTTGTGTGAATTAAATACCTAAATGCTTTAGTAATCAATCCAATCATCATTCAAGATAAACTCCTCTTCTAGATGAGTTCCTTTGTGTGTTACCCTATAGGTCCCATATTACATTGGCAGTGAATGTCCATAACTAACTTATGACATCACAAGCAAGGAGTGGTGCCTAGTCACACATCAGTGCTACCCAAGTGAATGGAAAGTTGGAGAACAACTTAAACCTACAATCTTTGTAAGGTGATGTAGTGATTGTATAATCATTTGTATCTAATATCTAGAATGAACTCAAGGCATGGAATCATCATCCTCTTAATGTTCAATCCATGTTCCTTGAACTAAGAGCAGACTGTCTGAGATAATGTGACATCAATATCATATATTGATTCACATGTGCATGCACATGCATTTCTCAGTCTCGCTTATCAAGTGGCCAGGATATCATACTCTAGTAGGAGGGACAAATCGCATATCTATCTCTAACAATCTATTCCCATGTGTCAAAGTCACCCAATCATCACCTTTATAACAACCCATGTTTCAGGACTGCGTTTGATGATGTCAAAGCATACCCAATGACATGTTAAGAGTGTAGTGATTTGTAACATACTGAATCTTGGGTTTATTTGCAATTTAACCCATTTTCAAGATTTTGTTCCCTTGATATCCTTTTTATCCTTTTTCCTAAATTTTCTGATCTTTTCTATCCTCTTTGGCCTCAATGATGAAATTAAGGAATACTTAATATTGTGATTTATATTTGACCCACATTCATTACAATGAATGGTTTTTTGCACAAATACATCAACTAGTGTGTTAATTAGAGTCTAATAATGCAAAATGACCATTTATGAGATATAATTAGTATATTATATTAATTTAGAGTCTTCTTGACTTTGTGGGATAATAAATGATAAATAATGTGGTTTTGGGTTAGTTAATGAAAGAAATAACCATTTTCCCTTTCTCTCTCCTCCAAGATGTTAATAAAGCAATAAAAAGGAGAATAGGAGGTGTGACATGACTCTTGAATGATTTTATAATACCAATCTCGAAATTCTACTTAAGGATTTGCTAAGAAATGTCTTTTTATTAATTTTCCCTTTAAAATGCATTGATATATACATGTTAATGGAAAATATGGTGATTAATGGCCAAACCTTTTGCAAAATGAAAATCCAAATGCATAGCATTAATCTAGGTATTAATATTAGCCTATGCTTCAAATCTGGGGTCAATTGGTCATTGTTTGACCCTCCAAATGGATAAAATGAGTTTTCAATAAAGTTGGACTATGGTTTAATTCGATTTACATTCAAATGCATTTAATTCCCTATAGTCTGCGATTTAATCATTGTCACGCATTACATGTATTTAGATTCCATCACATGCACGCCATCCTACAGCCCACATCCATCATCTGCAAAATTATACCTGATCCGACGGCCCAGGTCGTCCTCTTCTTCTATTTTTTTTCATGAGATAGAATTGTTTCTAGAGTAGGCATCTGCGGTCTTATTCTCTCTCCACGATGCACCATTGTTCAAATTTCCTTCACCATTCAATCTGTAAGGACTCGCCAAACCGAATGAGCCTTAACTCACCTTCTCTATTGCCTTGAGAACAAAATGCCAAACTAGGGCTTAACGGAATCTCAACGTCGTCATTATAGAGCAAGCTACACAGCACCCCCTGCCTATATAAGACCTAGTAGAGGATCATAGTACCTCAAGCTTCATTCCTCATCACCTAATTTCATTTTCTTCTCCCCCAAACTCCTCAAACTACTCCTCCTTCTCCTCCGGTGATGACGACCTTGCCCCGACTCTAGGTGTTGCCTCAGACAAATTGGGTATGTGGGTAAAAGTGACATTGGACACAATTAGTTGATGGAAGGTCTTCTCTATGAATCTCAAGTGAGGTATGTGCAATCCTATTTATATGTGAGTTTAACACTTGTCCTTCAGTTGGGTATTTTGATATCTATCCCTAATACTTCTTATGAGGTATATGCTTAGCCTTTAATTCTTTCTATTGCCTTCCTTTGGCACATTTATTTCACTACGTGTTTGGGTTTTATACCCCCACCATGTCACTATTAATTTTTTATTTAACATTGCCATTTTATTTATTGAGCATGATAATGTGATGACTTATTAGCTATTGTAGTGTACCTTTGTACTAGCCACCCATAGTGGGCATGTGTAAATTTTCCCAGGGGAATGTGATAATTCTCCCCATTTTATATATATATGAGTGCTTGGGAATGTGTTATTTCTCCCTCGCCTAGAGGTTGAGGTTGGTAGGTTCCTCATCCCTACTTTAGATAATATAGTCATACTTTTATCATGTATACTTCAACATTAATATGTGATGTTATGACAAGTATTCTCTTTTATGTGCCTCATACTTTTGACCCTCTTAGCATAGTAGTTCTTTATCATGCAATACTTTACTTTATGTTTGTCCTTATTCCTTTATTTGACACATACTTTATTCTCCTCTTATTGGGTGATCCCAACCACCCAAGTCTAGGATCAGAGTGCACAACAGGAGCAAGGTGAACCATCCTAATACTAGGAGAAGGAGTTCATCCTTCCATCATGGACTATTTGTTGAGTTATTTTTATTGGAGACATATTGATGTAGTTGAGTTTCCCTCTACTTAGATCCTTTATTTGTATAAAGCATGTACACTGTTTTGGGAAAATTTTGATGTACTCTTTATTAAATTGAATATAGTCAAAGTTTTAACTTCAGCTACCATTTGTTGGATTTTGTTTACCATTTAGTAGAGAGGTGATCCCACTTCCTTACAGCATGGTATCATAGACAATGGTAGTCGGAGTCTTGACTATTTCAATTTGTCTCCCTAGTTAGACACCCTTACCTCATATAGTTTTCCTTTAGTTCACCTTAGAATTGACCTATGGTGAAAGGTTGATTTAGGACCGCAAGAATTTCATATTAGAAATATCTAGTCAACTTTTAGGTGATTAGCCTATTTGGTAGCTACTAGGACATAAGTTGAAAGCAAGGGTGCCAAGAAATGGTAAGGGTTTGGGGGCTGGCAATATTTTCCTCTGTGCCACTAGCTTGGTTTATGAGGACTCCTGGGTCCATATGACATCGGCCTAGCCTGAGCTGATACTATTGTCCAAAATAGCATGCCTTTAGGCAATTACCTCAATGTTGAGTATACTTAGGAACCTAATATGATGAACTGGGTAACCAAACAAGATCACCTTGTGACCCATAAGTTCCTTATATGAGTCTTAGATTTCCATGTTTAAGGGTAATCTACCCTATACTAGACTTTGAAGTTTAGTAATAGTTATTAGTAAAACAATTAAATGTTGGATCGTATACATTGTTTAATTAGACTCACTCTTTTACCTCTAGTTTAGTTTGACTTGGTAGGTCAACCCTTTCAAGGGGTGGAGTAGTGGTAGTAGTAGTACCTTGACAGATTTTTCATTTGCTAATTTTGAGGATGAAATCCCTTTTAGGGGGGTGGAATCCTATAACATAGAAAAATCTATCCACTTTGGAAATAGAAACCCTAACTCCATAGATAATAGATTAGTGAGTTTATATGATTAGTATTGACCAAACAAATTATAACTACAATCTAACTTGTTTTTTTATATACACATGAATACATAATAAGTCATCTAATGAATGGTTCATATGCTTGAACCCTAACAAATACTTAAGGTACATAATATGAGTAACTTACTAATTATGAATACACATAATGTTGACCATGTCACCCTAATGATAATATAAATGCATAATATATAATGGTCATGCTGACCTAAACCCTAAGATGTAATCATCTAACCTTAACATGTATACATACATATCCTTAATGCCTTCATGATACATTAGTGACATTAGGTGTCATCCTCAATAATATAGCTTGATACATACAAAATGAAATATAATCACCTAATCATAACTTGGTATATGAATCAATTCATTAAAATGTAATGTATTCCACCTTATTCACTAAAAATACATATAATGACTCAAATGTGATAAGGAGTAATTGAATTTACATAAGCATGATTATTAAGTCTACAATAATTCCAAATACCTTTTTTTTATCCATCAAAGCTTGATGCTCCATTACTATTAAAAAAGGAAACTGTACAAAAGATGCTATGTACATCCGGAAAAAGCACCAACAGAAGACAAACTAAACAAAGGTTCCTATCCCTATCTTTACATTTCTCCATACTGTATCAACATTGCCGCATCTATCATCAAAAATTCTACCATTCCTCTCTTTCCATACTTCATAGACAAAGAACATAATAAAGGTCCTGGCTTTCATCTCCATCATACTCGTCATCTGATCAAGGCTAGTAGGCCTATTCTTGACAATTTTATCATCAATCGCTTTGCTCCAAATGTCTCTCCCAAAGCTGCATTCGAACAGAATGTGATTCATAGACTCCTCACTTTCACAACAGAGTATACATCTGGAAGCACATTGATAACCCCTCTCTTTTAGGCAGTCAACCAATAAGCAATCCACCTTTCAGACATCTTCAAACAGTTAGGATAGTTTTCATCGGTTCTTTTGTCTTCCACAACCAATTAGCCCACCGACATCTCGGCTGGCACACCCTAACAGCATCCCAAAACTCTTTCATCTTTTTCACAGACTTTCCCCTAAATAGAATCTCATCATCTTTGTCCAAAGATAAAGTAAGTCTATCCCTAACAGCATCCAACACTCTGTTAATGTGTCTGGATCTAGAGACCATCCATCTTCCATCTTCATTGAGATAACAATTAACTTTCGCAAATCTGCCAAAACCACAGTTAATACAACAGTTGTAAGATAGGATATTGTACAAGAACATCCCTTCACCAACCCAAGGATCATGCCATAATAGGGTCTTATCACCCTTCCCAACCACATAAGAAACATCATGTACAATCTTATCCTTGAAAAGGATAATTCTTTTCCAAATCCAAGTAGCATTGGTTTGGAATTTAACACTCCAAATCGAGTCACCTTTGAGGTACCTTTCATGTACCCAACGTACCCATAAGGAATCCTTTTTCTTCGCAATATCCCAAATCTTCCTGGCCATGCAGGCCTTAACTATATCATTAGTATGCCGGATACCCAGCCTGCCTTCGCTTTTAGGGGTATAGATACTATCCCAATCAATAGTATGAATCTTCCTTTCAAGACTTGGACCACCCCAAAGAAAGTCTCTACACAATTTATCTATCTCAGCTGTAACACTAGCTAGTAAAGGAAAGGCAGCCACCCAGTACTGATGAAAAGAAGAGAGTGTGGACACAATCATCTCTAGCCTTCCTGCAAAAGAAAGGAATCTAGCCTTCCAACCTTCTAGTCTAGCTTTCATCTTATCAAGGATAGGGGCACACAGCCTTCTCGTTAACCTCCCTTTAAACAGAGGTAAACCCAAGTATTTTTTCGGTAACTTTTCAATCTGAATCTTCAAAATCTCCGTCAGCTTCCTAGAATCAATGGCATCATTACAGAAAATTGCACTTTTATCCTTACTAACCTCCATCCCAGAGATAGCACCAAACTGGTTCACAATATTGGCAATAGTAGTCATAGATTTCTCATCCGCATCAGCAAAGATCACAACATCATCTGCAAACAGAACATGGGAAATAGAAAGCCCTTGGGAAGCCTTGAAAGCTTTAAAATCCCCTCTCTCTTCAGCACTGTTCAACATAGAAGACAGTCCCTGCATAGCAATAACAAAAAAGAAAGGCGCCAGGGGATCCCCTTGACGAATACCCCTAGAAGGATAAAGTCGAGTAGAAGGAACTCCATTTATAAGAATATGACAGTTCAGAGTTCTAAAAATTTCCTTAACCCAACCAACAAAACAATGAGGAAAGTTCATCTTGGTCAAAACAAATTCAAGATACTCCCAGTCAATAGAGTCATAAGCCTTCTTAATATCCATCATCAAACAGAATTTATGAGTGTTGCATTTCATCATATTGTTGATCAATTCATTAACTAGAAGGGCCGCATCCATAATACTTCTCTCTTTAAGAAAGGCACATTGAGCTTTTTCAATAACCTCAGGAAGGATAGGACGAAGCCTATTGGCCAGAACTTTAGAGATTATCTTGTAACATACATTACAAAGAGAAATCGGTCTCCAGTCTTTCACATTAGAAGCATCATTTACTTTAGGAATCAAGGTTATAAAAGATCTATTAGCCTCCTTAAGCAACCTACCACTCACAAAGAAATTTTTAACTGCCTTGATCACATCACCTTTGATAATACTCCAGCAACTTTTATAGAAACAGTAGTTAAAACCATCCAGCCCCCGCGCTTTGTCAATGTTTGACATCTCAATAATATCTTCAATCTCCTTTTCATTGACAAGAGCACATAAACTATCAAAATGTTGTTTGGACAAAGATGGAAGCTTCATATCTACTTCTTCAGCTTTCATACTACAAACTTTCTTCATAAATAAATCTTCATAGAACAAGTTAATATGACCACTGACTTTGTCTTCATCAAAGCACATCATATCATCAATAAGTAAACCTTTGATATCATTTCTCATCTTTCTAGTTTTTAAGGAAACATAGAAGAACTTTGAATTTTTATCACCCAACTTTAGCCATTGCACTCTAGATTTTTGTCTAACCAAGGATTCCTCTGCATCATAGGCCTTAATAGCTTCTTTTCTTTTTTTAGTGGCTTCTTCAATCAAATCAAAGTTGCTAGGATCCTTTTCAATCTTCTCAACAAGAATAGCACATTCCAACTCCAAAACCTTCCTATTATCCATGATATTCCCAATTGTATTTTTATTCCACTCACACAAGGCAGATCTCACCTTATCAAGTTTCCTGCAAATCCTGAACATAGGATTACCACAAACCTCAGAGTTCCAAGCATTCCTCACCACATTCAAAAAGTCTGGATGATCAATCCAAGAATTAAGAAACCTAAAAGGCATCCTCTTCTTGTACTTCGTATCTTCCACATGAGCCACAAGAATTTTATGGTCACTGTGAACAGAGATCAGATTTATCCCCCAGGTTCTTTTAAACTCATTAAGAAACTCACTGTTGAAAAAGCACCTATCAATTCTTGACATAACCAAACTTGCACCTTGTTGTCTATTATCCCATGTGAATTTAGAGCCACCAAACTCCAGTTCAACCAGGCTATTGCTATTCACAAATTCATTAAAATCCTGCATAGATTTGTAAGAACAATCCGCTCTACCCAATCTGTCAGCATCAAATCTTACAGCATTAAAATCCCCAATTAAGAAACATGGTTGACCATTCACCATATTTATAGCATTAGAGAGCTCAACCCATAAATTAGTTCTCTTAGTATCAGGATTGTGCTCATAGATTGCAAACAGAAAGAACTTCTTATTGTTATAACTCACCCCACACATAACAAACTGATCAGATTCCATAATGACTTGCACCTTCACCTCCTCATCCATCCACATCACCACAACTCTACCAAGAGGGTGACTAGCATGATTAGAAACCCAACTGCAATCCTGGAAAACACTACTCATAGCTCTATTCATCTTCCTCCGTCTAACTTTAGTTTCAAAAAGACAAGTTAGAATCGACTTATTATTCACCACTGCTTCATGAACAGCCATCTGACGCCCCGGTTTGTTCAACCCTTGGACGTTCCAGGCTATTACAATCAAAGGTCTAACCATTTGGAATATCACTTGCTGGAGCCCTGCCAGCAACAGTCACTGGAACTTCCTTCTCAGTATCTTCAGCCCCATTCAAATATTCCAACATTCTAAAGCTATTAGGAGACACTGGAATCCCAGTCGCTTTTTGTTGGGGAATCTTTGAGACATTTTGTGGGGGAGATTTATGCCTTCTCTTCCCCTCACTCCATTTTAAAGAGGCAGAAGTACTTGCACCCATCAAGTTTTGTTCACTGATCGGAGTTGCAGGCTGCTCCTCACCTTTATCCACGATTAGAACTTTTCCTCCACTATTGTCAACATCCAGATCAGTATTAACCTTCTGACTAGGATCTGACTGTGGCATTTCCTCAGGCACTTGTACTTCCACCGGAGGACATTCGAAGAAGGTGTCAACCTCGCTGTTTGTTTTCTCCACCCACACTTGCTTTATCTTCTTCTTCTTATCCCCTATCTTCTGACAATCACCTTGACCATGACCAAAAGTCCCACACACTTTGCAGCAAGCTGGAACCCATTCATACTCCACTTTTATCACATCCAGAACACCATCTTCGCTCATCAATTTGACTTCCGTCGGAAAAGAAGACGTAGCCGGAATGAGTACCTGGATCCTCGCATACTCCAATCTCTGCATCTCCTTAGTTAAATAGTCTGGCCTCAATGGCGTACCCAAGAAGCTTCCAATCATACTGAACACTTCCTCATCCCATAGCTCCAACGGCAACTCAAACAGTTTAACCCAGATCGGAACCTCAGTAAGCTTCACCTTCTCCAGCGGTTCCCCCCTTTGCCATTTTTTAACTATCAATGGTTTTCCGGATACATACCATGGCCCATCCTCCAGAGCAACTTTCATTTCCTTTGGATCTAAAAATCGAATCACAAAGCAGTCATTTCCATGCGACAAGATCTCCATGCTTCCTTTGATCTTCCATATCAACGACAGATGCCTATGCAATGTCGGCCAGTGAGGCTTCAAGCCGATAACATATCCAGCGATAGCATTCTCCCACTTAGCTAAGTTCCTTTCAGCAATAACTTTCGAATATCTTATAGCACCATCAGTGAAATCCACCGAGCATTGTTTGAGTTCAGAATCATCAGCCACACTTTTGTTACAGAACAGATCTGCCCAGGACTTCTTCTCCTTTGCTACCGGAAATGAGTTAACATTCCTTCCTTTCTCTCCAGCACCAAAGCGTGCGTTCTGATACGGTCCACAGAGAGGGTCGCCACCCCGGATCTGATCCCCTGCTGTGGGCGGCTCGCCGGTGTCGCCCCTCTTCTCGCCATCTTTGTCGCCAGAGCGCACGACACCAGAGGACATTGTTTAAAACAAGATAATTAAATTCCAAATACCTAATGTGGTGTTAAATAAAAAGTGTAAATAGAAGAAAATGGTTAATGATGACATAGATACAAGTATGAAAGGTGATATGACAATGTGTAATATAGGCGTAAGAAATTAATGTGACATTATTTAGACTTAATAATTGGTTGGAAAATATTATCTATTTCTTACAAAATAATCTATGAATATTCTACATGATAGTAATATGAGGAATATGGAGCATAAATTTAATTTATTAAAGATTGTGACCTAATAAATAAATATATATTGAGCTTATTTAGTAAACCCTAATTGTGATTAAAATTCGCATCTAGTAAATAAGAAATACATATGTTTTGTAAATTATGTTGAGATATAATTATTTTTACAACAATGTGGATACAACATGACACAATTAATAGCTTAATAAAGATGATGTAATTTCATAATGGAGATAATACTAAATAAGCCAAAAAAATGTTAATTTGTGTTATATTTGATAAAAAGTAATATGAATAGTGGAAACCTTAGTAAAACTTGACTTTTGAGTAGAGCATGTGAAGTACCATAGATTAGAGGTAAACATCTAGTTACTTACTATTGGGATGTTACGTACTCACCCTTCCCTCTTGTTGAGATTTCAAGGATAAAATCCTTTTTCAGGGGTGGAGTATTGTAACAACTGAATCGTGTGTTTATTTGCAGTTTAACCCATATTCAAGATTGTATTCCCTTCATATCATTTTTTTCCTTATTCCTAAATTTTCCTATCTTTTCTATCCTCTTTGGCCTCAATGTTGAAATTGAGGAATACTTAATGGTGTGAATTATATTTGACCCACATTCATTACAATGAATGGGTTTTTGCACAAATATCTCAACTAGTGTGTTAATTAGAGTCTAATAATGTAAAATGACCATTTATGAGACATAATAAATAGATTATATTAATTTAGAGTCTTCTTGGCTTTTTGGGATAAGAAATGATAAATAATGTGGTTTTGGGTTAGTTAATGAAAGAAATAACTCTTTTCCCTTTCTCCCTCCTCCAAAATGTTAATAAAGTAATAAAAAGGAAAATAGCAGGTGTGACATGACTCTTGAATGATTTTCTAATATCCATCTCAAAATTCTAATTAAGGATTTGCTAAGAAATGTCTTTTTATTAATTCTCCCTTCAAAATGCATTGATATATACACGTTAATGGCCAATATGGTGATTAAGGCCCAAAGCTTTTATAAAATGAAAATCCAAATGCATAGCATTAGTCTAGCCATTAATATTAGTCTGTGGTTCAAATTTGGGTCAATTTGTCATTGTTTGACCCTCCAAATCGATTAAATGAGTTTTCAATAAAGTTGGACTATGGTTTAATTCGATTTACATTCAAATGCATTTAATCTCCTATAGTTTTAATTTATTCGATGTCACGTGTTACATGTATTTGGATTCCATTGCATGCACACCATCTGACAACCCACATTCCATCATCCATGAAACTATACCCGATCTGACGGCCCAGAGGCCATCCTCTTCCTCCATTTTCTTTCGTGAGATAGAACTATTTTCAACATTGGCATTTGCGGTCTCTTTCTCCCTCCATGATGCATCGTTGCTCAAATTTCCTTCACCATTCAATCCATGATGACTCACCGAACTGAATGAGCCTTAACTCACCTTCTCTCTCGCCTTGAGCACGAAACGCCCAAACTAGGGCTTAACGGCCTCTCAACGTCATTATTTTAGAGCAAGCTACACAACACCCCATGCCTATATAAAACTTGGTAGAGCATCATAGTACCTCAAGCTTCATTCTTCATTGCCCAATTTCACCTTCTAATCCCCAAACTCCCCGACCTGCTCCTCCAGCAACAAAGACCTTGCCCCGACTCTAGGTGCTGCCTCAGACAAATTGGGTATGCGGGTAAAAGTGACATTGGACACAATTTGTTGATGAAAGGTCTTCTCTAGGAATCTCAAGTGAGTTATGTGCAATCCTATTTATATATTAGTTTAACACTTGTCCTTCAGTTGGGAATTTTGATATCCATCCCTAATCCTTCTAGTGAGCCATAAGCTTAGTCTTTAATTCATTCTATTGCCTTCTTTTGGCACATTTATTTCACTACTTGTTTGGGTTTTATACCCCCTACCATGTCACTATTAATTTTTTGTTTAATATTTTGCCATTTTATTTATTGACCATGATAACTTGATGACTTATTAACTATTGTAGTGTACCTATGTACTAGCCACCCATAGTGGGCATGTGTAAATTTGCCCAGGGAAATGTCATAATTCTCCCCATTTTATATATATATGGGTGCTTGGGAATGTGTTATTTCTCCCTCACCCAGAGGTTGAGTTTGATAGGTGTCTCAGCCCTACTTTAGATAATATAGTCATACTTTTATCATGTGTACTTCAATATTAATATGTGATGTTATGGAAAGTATTCTCTTTTATGTGCCTCATACTTTTGACCCTCTTAGCATAGTAGTTCTTTATCATGCAATACTTTACTTTATGTTTGTCCTTATTCCTTTATTTGACACATACTTTATTCTCCTCTTGTCTGGTGATGCCAACCACCCAGTTCTAGGATCAGAGTGTGCAACATGAGCAAGGTGAATCAGCCTAAGACTAGGAGAAGGAGTTCAATCTTCCATCATGGGCTATTTGTTAAGTTATTTTTATTGGAGACATATTGATGTAGTTGAGGTTCCCTCTACTTAGATCCTTTATTTGTATAAAGAATCTACACCCTTTTGGGAAAATTTTGTTGTACTCTTTATTAAATTGAATATAGTAAAAGTTTTAACTTTCGCTACTATTCATTGGATTTTGTTTACCATTTTAGTAGAGTGGTGATCTCACTTCTTTATATGATTTCAGGTCTAAGAATCACAATCACCACCTTCACTATGAGAGATGACTATGACTTACCATATGATGGTTTCCATGTGTCACTCTCAAGGTGGGTATGTCTGATACATTGTTCCCTAACATGTATTTGTATGCTTGGTTTGATATATCCATATCATGACTAATGAGATTCTATCGTCGACCAACCCACGCTCTGGTTTTGTGTGTTACTGGTGATTATCTACCTTCCAAAGTAACAAATGATTAGGGACATAATAAGAATGCACATACTCTTATCATTGATATGATGCAATTCTTCCAAGTGATGTGCTTGAAGACATACGTCATTGAGTATTGTCCTTATTTAAAAATTCATAGTGTTTCCTCATTATCTCATAACTGAGTGAAATAGATTGAATTGGAAGCTTTCTTTTATAAGTATTAATCAAATTATTTATGGTATATGTTGTGTCAATTAACACATGATTTTCTCTATGGGCATACCTTACCAACAGACTCCCACTTGTAGTTACAGCCAATCACCCACGAATATCATTCCTAGTGATCCAAACATGTGCACCATGTTTATGATGCTTAAGTGCTTAATCCAGCGGGTTAGCAACATTTTGCTAATAGTTGGTATATTGCATGTTTCCTTATCTCTTCATTGTACAATTTCTCGTATGAGATAGAACTGTCGTAATATGGTATCTGATATTCCTTGCCTAACAATTAGCTCCATTGTTGTCATAGTGTCATTGCTAAGTCATCAATGGTTGGAACATATATAAGTTCATAATATGAACTTCTAGATCCATATAGTTTCCCTTTTTGTTCGCAATACAAGCATACTTGGCTTCTATTATAGAATAGAATTAATGGCTATTATTCGAAACCCTTCCAATGAAACATATTTTAATTTGTGACCACTTTGTCATTATGGAAGCTTACAATGTTGTAAACTTTTAAATCCAACTCTTCCTTTATTACTATCATTATTTACTAGCAATCTATCCTTAGGTACTTCTCAAGTACTAATGGATGAATTTCCAATAACCCTTATTGGAATTATCTTGTCATGTTTAATACATACAATATTATACAGTATAAGTACACTTATATCACTCATCATAGATCTATTGAGATAGCCTTTGGCATCTTAATCATGTCTTTTCCATTCTTCACAAGAATTGGAACATATGCTTAATGAGAAACAAATCTAGATTTTCCCTCATTGAATCCTTAAGTGTTGAACTCTTTCAACACATTGCTATTGTATGTACTCAAACTTTCATCGTGAAACATTCAAGAACTATCTCATATGTCTTGGTCCTTATCTCATAAGATGATTTACTTCATCCTTCATTGCAAAATGAGTTTTCATGCCAGATCTCAATATCCACAATATTGAGATGTCATTCCTCATCATATGTGGAATATTCATATATGCTCCCACTAATTCTTTTGTAATCATAGATTTCATATTTTATCTTGATTCAAGTTAAACTCTTTGACCATCTTTTCAAGTCAAAAGATCCCATCTCTGAGATGCTTGTTTCAATCCCAGATTGAACTTTGTAGTTCATATACTTTATTTTCATTCCTTGAAGTCATGAAACATTTTAGGTTGTATCACGTCCACATCCTTTGATGTATTCCTTTTGAGGAATCCAGTTTCTATCTTCATATGCCAAATCTCACAGTCTATTCTAACTACAATCAAGCATGACAATTGCTAAAGAGATTACTATCAAGTTCAACAACTTGAACTGATTTATAAAACAATTTCAACCAACTTGTCCTTTCATGTTATCCATGTAGTTCTTTGCCACAAGACCCTATTGCACCCTTTAGGTATCACCCATTAGGTGGGCCTATCAAGTACAAACCTTGTTATATTACATGGATTCCATAATTACTCATATTATGGTACTTAATAGTTTCTAGTTGACCAGTTGGCACATTCTATCATAACCAATCCATCTAAATTGTTGGATTCACAATCCTCCAATCTCATATGTGTTCTACTAGAAATAATTTTATTTTGTGTTACATTTTGAACTTGAGACTCCACAACAACTTGCGTTCTCATGGTTTTCATTGTACCCTTTTGTTGACCTCAAACATTTTGATCTAAATTAGTACTCCCAATGATTCTTTAGGAACTCAGTTATCCTTTCAACAAAACACCTTTTGTTATTGGATTGGGATTAATAATAATCTTCAATAGTCATGGTTTATGGGTAAACCTTTTTAAGAAACTACTTTCTCAATGTAGGTTTCAATCCTCTAGACATATTGGGACATTCCCAGTTCATATCATTATGATGTCCTATAAACCATTCAGATGGTACATGATTTAGTGATAGGTATATATTTATGAGGATAAGAAAATTAGATTAATTGATAATCATATCATGACTCATCATGGTACAATTCCTTCATTTTTGACATATTATTATCTTTGAATGGATTTGACTTGTGATACATCATCACAGTCCTTTCTATGAAGGTACTCAAGATATTGATGTAAAGTATTTCAACACTTGATCTCATCAAAGTTTCTTAATACTTTCATAAAATGCATACTTCATTTACAATCTTCTTGAACATTTCAAGAGATTTCTATTTCAATGAGTACATATCATCATATTACCAGTAAGTGAATATGAGGTATAAGTTATTATCTGTATCACTCATTCTATAAGATCTTCATGCATCACAAGTATGAGGTCTAATGGAAGGCTTATCCTCCCACTACATCTAGTGAAGGAAGTCATGTCACATTGTGTGTAAATAAGACTTTGCATGTTTCCTTAGGTTTGATAACCAAGGGAATTTGGATTTAACATCAATATGTATTCTATATATGCATTTCTTATATATACATGCAAGATGACTATTGCTAATGATAGTCTTGAGTTATCAATTATCATCCTATGGTATTAACGTTATAAACATTCATCTCAATCTTTCATACAAATATCATTAGATGTTTGGGTGTTGCCATGCAACATCATATCTTTTGAAATAGAAACATTAATACTTGCCATACAAGATGCTTTAAAGTAAATGTTTATATTTTATGTCATAATGAAATAGTAGTTCTATTAACTCTATTAAATGCCCATTAGGCTAAGATAAATTTAAATGTAGACTAAATCTTCCACAACTCTAGCTCCGCTTTGTCCATCTTTGTCCTTCCATCAAGGGATTTACATCTTGTCAGATCCTACACATCAAGTATGTCAGATCTTTGTTTGGTATCACATGCCAAAATGAAGAAGTAATCAAATTTATCTTATGACGTTTATACCTGAAGTGGAGTCCTCAATGCCTTCCTTCTTCTTCTTCTTTAGTTCCTCTAACCAGAGTGGGCAATTTCTTTTCCAATGTCCAGGATGGTGACGATGGTGACAATCACCTCTAACTTTCTTAACACCTCCTTTTGCCTTGAGATTTGAAGACTTGGGCTTCTAGCTAGCTTTAGAACCCTTGTTATCTTCTCCTTTGCCTTTAGATTTCCCTTTAGTCTTGATGATCATCATCATAGAGTTGGGCTTGACTTTCTTCATCTATGTCTCAATTGTTCTCAACATGCCCAATAACTCTATCCACAGTTTTTGAAAGTTGTTCATGTTGTAGTTCATGACAAACTGACTATATGACTCTAGCAGGGACTATAGAATCACGTCAATGGCCAACTCTTGGCCCAAAGGGAATCCTAGTCTAGCTAGGTTCTCCACATACCCAATAAGCATGAGTACATGAGGACCTATTGGATCTCCTTCTTCCATGCTACATTTGAACAGTGCCTTGGAGACATCATATCTCTCTTGTCTTTCCTAATCTTTGTACATGTTCGAGATGTGTGACCATCTCAATTACACCCATATTCTCATGCTACCTCTGCAACACATAGTTCGCGGAGCATACCATCAGACACTTGACATCCATGGCATCTTTAGTATGCTTCTTGTAAGCATCCTTGTCAGCCTTTGGTACATTTTGAGGTGGTTCCTCTGGTTCTGGCATTTCCAGGACATAGAGATTTTGCTCTTATGTGAGAACGATTCTCAGTGTCCTAAACCAGTCCTGGAAGTTGTTCCCAATTAGTTTGTCCTTCTCAAGGACCAAACACAGAGAAAGTGATTGTTGTTTGTTGCCATTTTATTCTACAAAAGAATTTGCAATTTGTCAAAAACTCATTTTTGATTTGATTTGATTTGATTAAAATTTGGGTGATAATAATTAGGTCTTTAATTTATCATCGTTCTCATTATTTTGTTCAAATTGACAACCCTCAAGTATCGATTTCTAAAATTGCAGCAAACAATTTTCTAATGAGCAAGATCCAAGACAATTCAACTATGACCCGACCAACACCGCAAAACACAGTTAATTACCAGGTAGGCATTTTTTCCAATTACATCATATGCAATTCTTGATAGATAATATGCACAACTCCTTGCCATAAATATTTATATTCTTTTGGGCCCAAACTCTCCAAGAATCGCCAGTTAAGCCTGACTCAATATCCATTACGATAATAATACACCCCGCGGAAGAGGAACCTACATTATAACCATCACACTTCCACAAGGTAGACGACGCACCACGAGAAGGCGTAACCAACGCTTAGCCGAACAAGTTTTTCATGCATATTTCTATTGGAAAGCATCTTAGACTTAATATGTTTGATTGAGGGATTTTAAATATATCATATATTGTATCCAATCACCACATATATAGTACGTATCATATACTTGCTATATCCCACAATGTAATCATGCAATATAAATAAAAAAATGATGGCTATGGCCATGTCTACTTGTAACTCCTTGTGGCCATAAGGAATTACTATCACCTAGGTCAATCATCACATCATATGTATGAACATGTCATTCGTGTAGATTTGTGCTTGCCAATCTGGGTAGATCAGCTCAACCCTAGAATCAGTCGTCTCGCCTCTTGGCTAGTCAGTTGATCCTCCTATCCAACCGATGTCTGGAAACCTTCTAAATAGTTGGTTGGTCCTTCTAGGATGGTCATTTGGCCTCCTAACCAACCGATATATAGAATCCTTCAAAACGGTCCTCCAGATGGTCAACTTGTCTCATGTCATCTCATCTGGCACTGATCACCTTCCTTGTCATTGTAAGAAAAGAAACTATCCTATTGCTATTAAACTATTACATTATAAAGAGAAACCTCGAGTTACATTCGAGGGGAGAAAATGTAGGAAAGAATAAATTTCACATTTGGTAAGAAAGAGGTAGAGGCTCAGTATGCAGACTAAGATAAATAGGAACAAAAACCAAACCATCCAACCACACACAAATTTAGGGTTTAGGCCATAACCATGATACACATCCACCATCAAAACTAGTTTTAGGATGACATATGTAAATTGCATATATATATATATATATATATATATATATATATATAAGTTTGGGATTATGTGGTCTTTGATTGGATACGCATATGAGTCCGTTTAAATATTCGCATCATATGCAATAAATAAACAATTAAACCAAACATATGATCATATTGATTATCCTAAAACATAGTAAATTGATGTGGCTCAAATATCACTGTTGGGAAATACGGGCACATAGTAGCAGTTGAAACAAAAAAATTGTATTCCCATAATAGTAAGATTGTGCCAACTACTATGAAATAGGAAGGATGGTTTAGGAACTTACACCTAGTCCTGGAGCAAGTCTAGCGACAACAACTTGCTTCAATCCAACTATCTTCTAGTTACTCTTCGATGGTGGTTGTACAACTCCTGGTCTTCACCACGAACAATGAACAAAATAGCTTCTGTAACGACTCATGTGGTCTTGTCACGGACTGCATGCTGACTTTACTCTCCGAGCAGTAGCCAAAGAACTCCTGCCTTTAGAGTAGTCCACACGGATCAACTAGAACTCATATCATTCAACTAGAATAGACAGGAAGGAGTTGTCCCTCCCGTTGGTGTACTAGTCACCAACTTGCTCTCCCACAACAACGATCCTCAGTTGTTCTCTCCCATCGCTATCCCTCCCTAGTCGGGTAGGACTTGCTTGGACTTTCTTATTTTACCACAACCATAGAGGACAATAGATGTCAGAGGAACTGATTCTCAGTTGTTTGTGTTGTGTCCTAGGAAGCCCCAAATAGCCGTCTATTTATAGGCGGGGTTAGGGTCAGAGTTCCCAATCTGTATGGGATTGTGCAGAAGTGGAAGGGACCAGAAGATCTTGAATTTTCAAAACCTATAAATTCTAAAATGTCCATATGGTGACATAGGCGGTCATCTGGTCACATGAGATAGTCGTATCGTATTTCCAAATAGCCATTTGGCAGTTTCCTAATCACACAAGAATTTGGCAATTTCAATTCCAATAAATATTACATATTAATTCCTTGAATCTCAAGTAATGTGCAATTGAAACTATTCAGAAAACATCCAGATTGTTCATTCGGCCCAACTGATCTATCTCACTCAAGCAAGATGCCCGTCTCACTCACCCAGATGGTCGTCTAGTGAGCTTGAGATGAGTCAGTCAATTCAAACACATTGAACAGGTTCATTAAGAGAAGAACTTAGCCAATTCAAACTATGATCAGCCTGACAACCCAAACGGCCATCTCAGCACTTGAGACGCCCATCTGGGTTCTCAAACAGTCATCTCAACACTTTGAGATGGTCATTTGGCAGTTCAGTGAGCCGATATATCGATATGTTGTGTGAAATGAATACCTAACGCTTTAGTAATAAATCCAATCATCATTCAAGATAAATTCCTCTTCTAAAGGAGTGTCTTTGTGTGTGACCCTATAGGTCCCATATCACGTAGGCAGTGAATGTCCATAACTAACTTATGACATCACAAGCAAGGAGCAGTGGCTACTTGCACATCCATGCTACCCAAGTGAATGGAAAGTTGGAGAACAACTTCAACCTACAATCTATGTAAGGTGTTGCAATGATTGTATAATTCCTTTATATCAGATATCAAAGATGAACTCGAGGCAAGGAATCATCCTGATCTTAACGTTCAATCCATTTTCCTTGAATCAAGAGCAGACCATCTGAGATAATGTGACATCAATATCATATTGATTCACATGTGCAAGTGCATGTATTTCTCAGTCTCCCTTATCAAGTGGCTAGGATATCATACTCCACTAGTAGGGAAAAATCCCATATCTATCACTCAGAGTATATCAAATTGTGTCAAAGTCACCCAATCATCACCTTTATAACAACACATGTTTTAGGACTACGTTTGATGATGTCAAAGCATACCCAATGACGTGACAAACGTAGTGATTTCAGGTCTAAGAATTAGAATCACCACCTTCACTATGAGAGTTGAATATGACTTACCATATGATGGTCTTCATGTGTCACTTTCAAGGTGGGTCTGTCTGATACACTATTCCCTAACATGTATCTCTATGCTTGGTTTGATATAGCCATATCATGACTAATGATATTCTGTCATCAACCAACCCACACTCTGGTCTTGTGTGTTATCAGTTTCTATCTACCTTCCACAGAAACAACCGACTAGGGGCATAATAAGAATGCACATACTCTTAGTATTCGTATGATCGCATTCTTCCAGGTCACGTACTTGAAGACATGCATCATTGAGTATTGTCATTCTTTAGACATTCATAGTGTTTCCTCATTACATAACTGAGTGAAACAGAATGAATTGGAAGCTTGCCTTTATGAGTATTAATCAAATCCTTTATGGTATATGACATTTCAATCATCACATGATTTTATCTATGGGCATACCTTATCAACAGACTCCCACTTGCACTTAGATACAATCACCCACGAATCTCATTCTTAGTGATCCAAACATGTCCACCATGTTTCTACTGTGTAAGTGCTTAATCTAGTGGGTTAGAAACATTTTGCTAATAGTTGGTATATTGCATGTTTCCTTATCTCTTCACTATATGATTTCTCATATGAGATGGAATTGTTGTAATATGGTATTTGATATTACTTGCCTAACAATTAGTTCCATTATTGTGATAGTATCACTACTGAGTCATAAATGGTTGGAACATCTACAAGTTCATCATATGAACTTCTAGATCCATATAGTATCACTTTGTGTTCGCAACACAAGTATACTCGGGCTCTATTGCAGAATAAAATTAATGGCTATTAGTTTGAAACCCTTCACATCAAACATATTTTAAATTGTGATCACTTTGTCATTATGGAAGCTTACATTAATGTAACCATTTACATCTAACTCTTCCTTTTTTTCTATCATTATTAACTAGCAATCTAACATTAGGTACTTCTCAAGTACTAATGGATGACTTTCCAATAACCCTTATTGGAATTATCTTTTCATGTTCAATACATACAAGATTATATGGGATAGGTACACTTATAGCATTCATGATAGATCCATTGATACAGTCGTTGGCATCTTAATCATGTCCTTTTGATTCTTTACAAGAATTGGAACATATGGTTCATGAGACACAAATCTTGACAACCCTCAAGTATCAATTTCAAAAATTTTAGCGAACAATTTTCTAATGAGCAAGATCTAAGATATTTCAACTATGGCCCGACCAACACCGAAAAACATAGTTAATTACCAAGGTAGGCAATTTTTTCCAATTGCATCATATGCAATTCTTTGATAGATAATATGTGCAACTTCTTGCCATAAATATCTACATGCTTCTGGACCCAGATACTCTGAGAATCACCAGTTAAGCCCGACCCAATAGCCAATACGATCATAATGCACCCCACAGAGGTGGAACCTACATTATTACCATCACACTTCCATGAGGTATACATCTCACCATGTGGAGGAGTAACCTACGCTTAGTCGAATAAGTTTTTCATGTGTATTGCTATTGGAAAGCATCTTAGACTTAATATGTTTGATTGAGGGATTATATATATATATCATATTTATATACATATATTGTATAAAATCACCACATATATAGTATGTATCATATATATGCTATATCTCACAATGTAAACATGCAATATAAAACAAAAGGCCATGGTTATGGCCATGTCTACTTGTAATTCCTTGGATCCACAAGGATTTACTACCACCTAGGTCAATCATCACATCACATGTATGAACCTACTGCTAGTGTAGATCTATGCTTGCAAATTTTGATAAATCGGTTCAACCCTATAACCAGTCGTCTCGCCTCTTGGCCGGTCGGTTGATCCTCCCATCCAACCAATGTATGGACACCTTCCAAATGGTCAATTGGGCCGTCTGGGACGGTCGTCTACCCTCCTATCCAATCGATGTCTGGACTCCTTCCAAATGGCTAGTTGGGTCTACTAGGCGGTCGACTGGATCTATTGTTCTATCCTCAATGTTCCTCTAGACAGTCGGCTCATCTCACGAACTTGTCATTTCATCCGGAGATGATCATCTTCCTCATCGTTGTAAGAAAAGAAACTATCCTATTGTTATTAAACTATTACATTATAAAGAGAAACCTCGAGTTACAATCGAGGGGAGCAAAGGTAAGAAAAAACTAACTTTACATTTGGGTAGAAAGAGGTAGAGGTTCGATACGTAGATCGAGACAAATAGGAACAAAAACCAAACCATCCAACCACACACAAATTTAGAGTTCAGGCCATAACCACACTGCACATCCACCATCAAAACCACTTTTATGGTGATCTGTGTACTTGTGTGTGTGTGTGTGTGTATAAGTTTGGGATTATGTGGTGTTTGATCGGATACGCATAAGAGATAGTTTAAATATTCACATCATATGCAATAAGTAAAGGATTAAACCAAAAATATGATCATATTGTTTATCTTAAAACATAGTAAATTGGCATGGCTCTAATACCAGTTTTGGGAAGTATGGGAACAGAGTAGAAGTAGAAACAAAAACTTTATCTATTTGTATTCCCATAACAGTAAGATCGTGTAAACTACTATGAAATGGGAAGGATGGTTTAGGGACTTATACCTGGTCCTGGAGCAAGTCCATTGACAACAACTCACTTCAATGCAACTATCTGCTAGTTGCTCTTACATGGTAGTTGTACAACTCCTGGTCTTCACCATGAAGAACGGACAGAACAGCTTCTGTAGCGGCTCATGTGGTCTCGCCACGGACTGTAGGCTGACTTTGCTCTTCGAGAAGTAGACAAAGGACTCCTGCCTCTAGTGTAGTCCACACAAGCCAACTAGAACTCATGTTGTTCACCTAGAATAGATAGGAAGGAGTTGTCCCTCCCATTGGTGTACTAGTCACCAACTTACTCTCCCACAACAACGATCCTCAGTTTTTCTCTCCCATTACTATACCTCCCTAGTCGGCTAGGACTTGTTTGGGCTCTCTCAATTACCACAACTAGAGAGGATAATAGTAGTTAGAGGAACTGATTCTCAGTGGCCTATGTTGTGTTTTGGGAAGCCCCCAGTGCCCCTCTATTTATAGGCGGGGTTAGGGTCAGGGTTCCCAATCTATACGGGATTGTGTGGGAGTGGAAGGGATCAGAAGATCTTGAATTTTCACAACCTACAAACTCCAAAATGACCGCCTAGTAACCTATATGGTATGTTGGTCATATGAGATGGTCATCTCATACTATCAAATGGCCATTTGGCAGTTTACTAATCACAGACAAATTTGGCAATTTCAATTCCAGTTAATATTACATATTAATTCCTTACACTCCAACTAATGTGAAATTGAAACTATTTGAAAAACATATAGAATGTTTGTTTGGCCCAACAAGCTGTCTCAAACAAGTAAGACCTATCTCACTCACCCATACATCCGTTTGGTGAGTTTGAGATGAGTCGGCATGTTCAATCACATTGAACTGATTGGTTCAAGGATATAGCTTAACCAATTCGAACTCTAATCAGCTTGATAATCCAAATAACTGTCTCAACACTTGAGATACCCGTCTGGATACCAAAACAGCCATCTCAACACTTGAGATGGTCGTTTGGCAGTTTAGTAAGCCAATATATTGATATGTTGTGTGATTTGAACACCTAAGCACTTTAGTAATCAATCCAATCATCATTCAAGATAAACTCCTCTTCTAGATGAGCTCCTTTATGTGTGACCCTATAGGTCCCATATCATGTTGGCACTGAATGTCCATAACTAACTTACGATAGCATAAGCAAGGAGTGGTGTCTAGTCACACATCAGTTCTTCCCTAGTGAATTGAAAGTTGGAGAACAACTTCAACCTACAATCTATGTAAGGTGTTGTAGTGATTGTATAATTCCTTTGTATATGATATTCGGGATGAAGTCAAGGTAAGGAATTTTCATCCTCTTAACATTCAATCCATGTTCCTTTAACCAAGAGAAGACTATCTGAGATAATGTGACATCAATATCATTTATTGATTCACATGTGCATGTGCATGTGTTTCTTAGTCTCACTTATCAAGTGTCCAGGATATCATACTCTAGTAGAAGGTACAAATACCATAGCTATCACTCACAGTCTATCCCCATGTGTCAAAGTCACCCAATAATCACCTTTATAACAACCCATGTTTCGGGATTGTGTTTGATGATGTCAAAGCATACCCAATGACATGTGACGATTGTAGTGATTTTAGGTCTAAGAATCAGAATCACCACCTTCACTATGAGAGCTGACTATGACTTACCATATGATGGATTCCATGTATCACTCTCAAGGTGGGGTCTGTCTGATACATTGTACCCTTACATGTATTTGTGTGCTTGGTTTGATAGAGACATATCATGACTAGTGAGAATATGTCATCAACCAACCCAAAACCTGGTCGTGTGTGTTACTGGTGTCTATTTACCTTCCATAGTAACAACCGACCAGGGACATAATAAGAATGAACATACTCTTAGAATTCATATGATCTCATTCTTCCAAGTCACATACTTGAAGACATACGTCATTGGGTATTGTCATTCTTTAGACATTCATAGTATTTCCTCATTATCTTATAACTGAGTGAAATAGAATGAATTGGAAGCTTGCCTTTATGAGTATTAATCAAATCCTTTACGATATATGTCATGTCAATTATCACATGATTTTCTCTATAGGCATACTTTACCAACAATTTTATGGTGGCTAAACCACTCCACTTATTTGTATCTAAGGTCTCTACTTGAGTGATTTAAAAAAACACTCCAAATACCAGAACTTGCAAGCATTATATTGAAGAAATCAAGTCATGCATGTGCAAAGATCAAGGTTGAAGATAGTTTTCTCCTTATATCTTCTTTGTAGATCACTTATCATTATAATATGACTTATAAATGATCTCTAAAGTGTAGTAGAATTAATAAGATAAAATTAATATTACACTTAGCATTAATTGAGATTTTCCAAATAGGCATTTCCATCAACCAAGATTGTCCGAGACTAAACTAGCTCAATGACCTTGTTTGTTTACCCACCTGATACCACCATCCAAATTCTTAATTGATAAGAATCTCATCGAATGAGAAAAATAGTTTGGATTTAGTATGGTTTATCGACCAATATTACAAGTAAGAAACCCAACTGACAGACTTGACTTGTCCTTGTCTTTTTTTACATTGGGAATGTTTTGGCAACACAATCTTAGTCGATGACACTAAAATTGTAAGGTGAAATATAACGTTAGATGGGTATATTAAAAAAATATGCCGGTCACCCTTAATAACATTTTGAATTTTTCTTAAATGATTCTAATGTCTAAGAGGCATTTTTAACTAAAAATAGGACCTCTTGGGCTTCATACTATGGTTAGCCACGAGCCCCATAAGTAATAGTTGATATATTCTATATACTCATACGATCTTAATCACTTAATATGCCCACTAGAATGAGTAGGATATTTTTGAGAGATCTATCTCTATTATGCATATCTCGAAGGGACGGACTTCTCTACCTTCCAACTTTTCTCTCTCACTAGAAGTATGATTCTCATTCAGTGATAATAGAGGAAGAAGGGAGGGTGACCTTTTTCAAAGGAAGGAACCACTAGTGAAGAAATAATGTATTGGTTAGGATTAGTTAGATAGTGGTATCCATAGTAAGGTAAGCCATCCATTAGTGGTCAAAGCTTCTCATTGGTGAAGGTGAAGTCAGAGGCAGAAGACTCATCGCTAAGAGTGGGTAAGTCCTTTGGTAAGGGAAAAAGAGCCTTGGTAATGATAGGTAAGTCCTTTGTAGTGTTGTTGACTACCCTTGCCTAGAAAATGGAAGGTAGTTTATCCTTGGATCTCAAAAAGGTTATCTTTCAATGTAACTCTTATAGTGGAATATAAGGAGTGACTCATGGTTGACAATTCTAGAGTTTGATCTCTCTAGGTCGTAGATTTGTTTTCTTTTGAGATGGAACCACCGTGAAAAATAGCCTTTGCTTGTAAAAAAATTGATCTCTATCTTTATTTTAATATCTACGTATCTATATTAGGATATAATTTCAATGTCTAATCAATTTTGTTTAAGTGGTTTTAGCTCAAGTCACCCCTCTTGAGCCCATGGGTCCAACAAGTGGTATCAGAGCAAGGTATTCTCCAAGAAAATACTCCCACAAGTTGGAGAAGATGTGAAATAATATATGAGGAAGATACTCCTTCCACTTATTGGTCTTGTGCGGAAGCAACTTCCTATATTGGAAGAAAAGAATGCAACTATATATCCAAGGTGCAAGTCTTAAGATGTGGAAAATTGTAGATCTTCCATGCATACAACTATAGTGAGAGATAGATGGAATTCTTTCTACTAACTTGAAGAAAGAAACCTTAAATTCCAAAGTGATAATCATCCTCTACAATCTCTCGCTTTCATTGAATTGAACTAGATATTTTGTGAGACCTCCCATGAGATCTAAAATAATCTATGTGTCGCCTATGAAGGGATGGACCAAGTGAAGGATTCCAAGATAGACATGCCCTCTAAACAAATATTGAACTTCCACATGAGAACAACAAACTTTAACGGATGGTACCAAGTGAAGGATTCCAAGTTAGAGATGCTCAGTCAACCACTATTGAACTTTTGCATGAGCACAACAAAATCTATTGCCAATATACATTCAAGGTTAACTCATATTGTAAATGGTATTAAAACTCTTGGTCAACCAATGGACTAGGAAAAATTATTAGATAAGATTCCATTTGGATAAAAAAGTGATAGTCATAGAGGATTCCACAAATCTATCCACTCTCCTCATTCAAGACCTTGTAGGGAATCTCAAAATCAATGTGGTAAGATCAATACTAGAGATGAAGAGGATCTTGAAGACAGAAATCAAAAGAAGGACAATGTTTTTTTACATTATTCCTAAAGTCATCACTCCTTAAAAAGAGAATCAAATTCCAACTACACCAATTGTAAAACCTTCAAAGGAAAGCCTTCTTCCTCCTCTTGATGCTATTATGGGGGACATAAGGGTCACTAAAAGGATTATTTCCCATAAGGAAAAATGTCCCATCACCATAAGGGAAACAAGAGAAGGGATGAGAAGAATAACAAGATGAATAAAGGCTATAATGGATCTAGTGACTTGGGAAAATTTTGCTCAAGTGAAAGCTCCAGTGGAATTGAAGATAATGAATGTCACTTTTTGTCTTATGGCAAGTTCATTTGAAGATTCATATAATGAAACCTAAGATTTTGTTTAATGAATATTCAACTAAATTATTTATTCTTCTCATTCCCCTCTCAAAAATTTGAAGTATAAAAGGAAAAACTAGCTAGATTGTCGATATCTTACTTGAAGGATGAAGTTATATAGGTTAACATTTTATTGCAATATTATATTGATAATCTTAAGAAGTTTTATCAAGAACTTAAGTTAAAACTTAATGGTGCTGAAATAGATATTACTAATTATGTTAATCAAATGGATGCTCTTAAAATTGAAATTTATAGTTTGCTTTGTTAGAATAATGCTTTAGTATATGAACCTATTATTCCTAGTGAAAACGTAGAGCTTACTATAAATGTTTATTCTTTGATCTTTGATATTTATTTTCTTATGTGTTCTGGTGAGGATTAATATCTAACTTTGCAAATAATAGAATATAAAAATATTAAATATCTTTTTAGTATTTCTTTTCTTGAAAATAAAATTACTTCCTTGTGTACTAAAGATTGAATGTCATACTATTATTCTTACTAGGGATAAAGAATTGTCTTCTCTTTTTGAAAAAAAAAATATTACTAAAGATCTTTTCCTAGATATCGATCTTTTGCATGCTAGAGATGATATTTCTAAATTTTATTCTTGTATTACTTCTCAAATGCTATCAAATTATACTTTGGTATCCTCTTTGCTATAGTTTTTATCTGGTATAAAGAATATTGATTAAAACCTTCATATGCTACCAAGAAAAATGGTAAATAAGGAATTGGATATGATAGTATCCAAGGGAATAACAAATGCAAAGAGTCTTCAATGATACATAAAGTATTTATAGTTCTATTGACAATAAGACTTGCAATTATTTCAAATCATTATTCCACATATTTCCCTTATAAGAAAGCACCCAAAAGAAACATGAATTGGATGGATAAATAAAACCCCTCAAATTCAATAACATAATTTTCATATTTCTTCACGTGGGAAATTTGTATAAGGATTGACAAGATCTATCCGTTTGAAAATTGATCATTCAATCCATATAAAAGAAGCATGGTGAGAGTTGTATGGCCAGGAAACAAGTGGAAATAAATGGCAAGAATAGGCATAATGGAATTCATGCTCATATTCAATGGTTTATTGATATTTCCAAGTTTTAGTGCTCTTTACATATGGTTATTTAGTCAAGTTTTACATATTATTATTCTACTCATTACCTTGCTCAACAATTGCCAACGATGTTTTCTATTTGCATTTGAAACTTGCTTATATATGCGTGGATACTGATTGAAATTTTATTGTGCTTACAAAGTAGATTTCTTTGAAAATATTTGACTTTTAGACAACAGCTTTCATCAGTTCAGTTTGTCTAAGCAAAATGCAATCAAAGGAAACCTTGGGTTTTGCCAAACCTTAGAAATGATAGATTATACTATGTAGTTAATATACAGAAGTATTATTGGATGATAGTTACCTTTCAACTAGATTTTATTAACCAATGTGCATTTTATCAGAACTCCCATTGGTCCCTTTTATATTATATGCATATTACCATTCTTTAGTCTGGCATGCAACTTTATCTTTGTTAGTGCTCAAAGATTGGAATCTTTATATCCTAAAACTACTTGTCTTGAGTTATTGTGCATGTTTTGATGATAATTTCTTCAAAACTTTTGGTAGTAATTTTCTAGTTTCCACTGTGCTCTAACTTTTTGCATCTTTCTACTTGTGTGTCTTTTTGATGCAACCTTCAAATTCTTTATTTTCCAGTTATTAGTATCCACCTATGTTTTCTTGAATTGCATATTCCTTTATATGCATATTTATCTACATCTACTAATATTATGTTTTAAATTTGTTCATATTTTATATATATTCTACTAGTAGATGTTTTTCAACAATTTGTAGTTTTAACCAATAATATCATCAACTAGTATCATGTTTCAAGCAAGTCATGTCTAACTTATGCCATGCTTATATTTTTCTTTCTATATATTGAAATGTGTTCCTTGGTTAGCATTTCTACTTTTTAGAATTGTATCTTGGGTTGTTCGACTACATTACTTGACTTGCATTATCTACATTTCTAGGATGCATCCTTTGTATTTTATATTCTCCCTCCATCTTTTACAAAGGGGAAGAATGATACCATAATTGTGTAAAACAAAGCTACTAAGCTTGTGTTATTGTGAAAACTAATCTTGTTGAAGAAATAAGACAACCTAAGGGGGAGCATAAAAGCTCAATTAGCCTATATTAGAGGACAGAATAATGAACTTATTTCTTTTAGAATCCTATTTCAATCAAAGATGTAATTATACTTGAAATCTTTCAATACATTTATGAAATGGTTTGTCATCTTCAAAAGGAAAATAATGCTAACTCAAAAGGATAAATTTTATAATCCCATGTTTTGATGATAACTAACACACCCACTTATTCTATTTAATTGATTTCAAAAAGAGACACTTCATATGCTTACACTTTCAAAACCAATTTTGGAGAAATCAAGACATACATGCACAAAGATCGAGTTTTAAGAATAGATAGTTTTTTGCTTGGATCTTTACTGTAAATCACTCAATGATTGTATGACTTGCATTAAAGCTCAAATGAGAAACATAATTAACTATATCTAATCAATGTTTCACTTGGCATTAGTTGGGATTTTCCAAATTAGCTTTTCATGGAGTGAGATTGTCCTAGACGAAACTCAGCATATTACAATTTTTAGCCCAATTGATGCCATCATTCAAATTCTTAACTGATAAGAATATCAATTAACGAACAAAAAGGTTTCTTCTAGGAGAGTTCGTCAGTTGAGATTTCAAGGGAGACACTCAACTGGCAGATCTAGCATGGCCTTGCCTTTTTGTTCATCGGTTGAGTTATGGAAACATAGTTACACCCAAAGACATTATAGCTATAAAGTGAAATAATATAAATAGAAGGGTATGTAAGAGAAAATATATATATATATATTCAACACCCTAAATAACAGTTAGATTCATCCAAAATGATTCTAATAGATAGGAGGCATACTCAACTATAAATAGGATCTTGCATCTTCATCCCATTGTAAGACACATGTCCCATAATGCACCTATACTATAGTTGAGAGATTTTTGCCTCAAAGATCTCCTATCCACTCTCATTTTCTTATTCACTTGCTACATCCATTTGAGTGAGTCAGATATTTGGAAGAGAGCTAGCCTATGTTGTATATCTTGTGAGTCTCTCACTTCTCTACCTTATAACCTCTCTCCCTCTCTCACTAGAAGTGTGACTCTTTCTCTTATCTAAGAGAGGAAGAAGTGAAGCAGGCCCCTAGAAAAGGAAGGCACCCCTTGGTATAGTAATGTTATCTTGGTGAAGAGGATTTGGAGGGTGGTATCAAGGGAAGACATCCTTTGCTGGTAAAATCTTCTCCATGGTGATGTTGTTCAAAGACAAAAGACACTTAGATAAGAGTGGGAAAGTCCTTTGGCAAGGGCGTAATATCCTTGGTAAGGATAGGTAAGTCCCTTATAAGTTTCTTTGATCCCTTTCCCAAAGAAAAAAAATATAGTTTAGCCTTTCATCTTGAAAAAGGTAATCTCTTGGTGTAACTCTTATGAATTAGGGTATATTTTCATTTCTCAAAGGAATGGTATACAAGAAACATGAATACATCGTAGAGGAAAAATCAAAACTATTTTAACTATCACAAACCAATATATGTTTGTATTATTCCTTACCCATTACGAATGGCATATTATACATGGGAAACTACAAAAGTAACTTGCAAAAGGTCCAATTTTAGAGTCCAACCTAACCATCTCGATCTATCCTCATAGTTCTACCTTTTGGTGCATGTCCAACTAGTACCATCACTCGATAATGTACCTATATCTAGTTGGGATAGAAACATTGACCAGAAGGAGGAAAAAGAAAAAAGAATGAGAAAAAAGAATCAATATAAACTGAGTATGTCCAGTATTAAACAATTGGGCATTATTTTGGGCAAAGGTGATCAATCAAGAGGATATTATACAAAGAATGTCCTAATTAACAAGATAGTTAAACAGAGGTATGTTCAAGAGAATCAATGTGTCAAATAGATGAAGCATTTAATGTATTCAGATAACTTCTTCATTTCAAAGAAAACTTGTCTTACAACATATGATTAATATCACAATAATCAATAGTGCATGTAAGCAATCATATAATAATATTACTTAAAGTAGGAAAGAGACACCATCGGATCTCAAGCCAAAAAGTGGGTGGCAAAGTAAATCATGTTTGGAATAAGTGTGCCCCTATATGTCATGAGTGTAAAACCACACTCTAGGCAAAAAAGCATGACATATGTCCCAAGCCATAGATAACTACTCAGTAATCAAGTAGATAAATTGAGAGTCAACTAAAACTATAATTTTGTTCCATGTGGTTATGGCCCAAGCTTAACTTGACAACTACTCACCATACATGATTATACTGAAGAACATGTAGAATACTTAATAAGACTATAGGAAGAATAATTTTAAAGAAACTCAGTGTTAGAGAGAGAATGAATCTCTTAATTCATCATGTTCCAATTGATGGAGAAACTAAACAATGCTCAATCTTCTCCTTCTCACTCCCTACTTGCCTCGAGTTGTTTCTTCCTTCCAAACTCTTCATCATTACTCAAAGAAGTGATATCCCTTCCATGATTTTTAGGGGAATGTATTTATATTTGGAGCCCAATTATTGGTTTTCGGATTAAACCCTTACTGTCTAACAGCCCAGTCGGGTGAACGTAGGCCATTTTCAACTGACTAGCTTGTAGAATAAGGTCTGCATACCTTCTAGATGACTGGCTAGAGTTCTAGTTAATCCACTAGAAGAGTATGGTATCTTTGTGTTCATCCCAGTCAACTGACTATGAATCTCATTTGACTAGTTGTTATACCATGTTGCTTCCCAATATATCTAATTGTCTCCACTCATTCCACTAACCATCTAGTTAGCTAATTGGAATTGTACTAGACTAGTAGATCTTATTTCATGATCTTTTTGGCATAAAAATGGTAAGTCTAGTTCTTAAACTTCATTGTATCATTTTTGGAGGTTTTAAAAACCCTAATGTGTTGTTGGTGAAGTATGGACACATTTCCTCATCGTATTTCTCAATTCCTACATCAGTCAACCCTAAAGTTGCATTAAATACAAATAAATTAGTCATCAATATAAGTGAAGTTAAGTATATAGAAAAAATAATGATTATCCATGAACCAATCCATAAAAGTAGAAGTAAGGTATTATTTATAATAGGCAATTTGGGCGTATGCTAAGAAACCCTATTAACACACTTGACCATAAGAATTAAATACATAAAAGGTTTATGTTGAGGATTCCATTTGTATTCCAAAAATTTACTTCAAGTTGGAGATTATCCTAGTCTAACAATTTTATCTCCCTATATAGAGAATACCAACAAATTTGCTTGTCCTTATACTTGTGCTTTAATTTTGTATTCCAATCTTAATTTCATTTGTGATTGTGAAATCATATAAGATGAAATATAAGGAAGCAATGATCTTTAGGTGCATCCAGAAAGGCATCCATGTTGCTTATCCTTATATTTGTTTTTTCATGTTGTAATCCTTCCCATTGTCATTGTCTTTGTGATTTTATAACTAGAGAGATTTGAGGTAAGGAATTATATATCTTCTTTTATGTTAAAGGAAGGCATCCTTGTGGTGATCTACTATATCTAGAAAATGATAAGGTGGTTTCCTCATGTCAGCACAAAAGGAAAAGGATTCAGTGGTAGTATCATGTATCCACAAAAATGAGACATTTATAGTGCTATCATGTAGCTTAGCAACATGGAGAGATCAAGTAAATGGGACTTCTTATGGAATAGGAAAATCTCAGGTCTAAATCCCCTTAAGAGAGTATTTTGAGGGAGGGTGTAATGAACTGAAACCTAGCCTCTTGACCCTGATCATATGTCTTGGAGGATGGTCAATTTGGTTATTTGGGGTTGCCAAACAAGGAGAAAGATATACATATTAGTATCTTAACTGAAACCCTAACATGTAGACATATAAACAAATATGGTCTAATGCTCTCATAATTAATCTTTAGACAAATAAAGGGTTCATAGAATATATCACAGAAGATACTGTTGATTAAAGAGATATTATGCATAGGAGAACTATGTGTTCATAATTGAGAGAAAAATGTTACATTATCCAAATAAATATAGAATTCATAAGATTAATGAGATAATAATAAGATAAATTCGTTCTAGAATTTTCTATAACCTTTTAGAACAAGGAATAGATAAATAATAACTCTTTAAGCAAGATAATGCTAATTGAATTATTTAATATGAGAAATAGTGGTAATAATGAATAATAGGCTAAAATTAATAAAAGGAGAACTAATTGGTTAAAGATAACTTCAAGATTCGTTTTATTTATATATTTATTGGCTTGGAGGCCAAGTTTCACAAATTTAGGATAATAATAGTTGTGTCCATTTTATTTAGAAAAGAAAAGGTGTTTTTCCTCCAAAATATGAAATAAAATATTAAATGTCTCTAAAAGTGGTTGTTGACCTAGAGGTTATACATTGTCCATATTTTGATAATGACTCAACCATTCCATTCATATGTATCTAATATGTGTATTCAAGATTGATCTCAAGTTTTAGGTACAAGAAAAGAATCAATTTACACAAACCCTAGCTTGTCAAAGTTCAAGTCAAAAGCAATGCAAGTGTACTAATAAGGAAATCCATTCTAAAAACCTTAGAAGAAAATTGTAATCACTTGTATTGATGATATGACTTGTAACTAAGATGAGAAAAATATGTGGGACACTTAGTACCAAGTTTTAATCACTTTTTAATCACATTAGAAAATTGATCACAGACTGTTGATCGGTCGAGTTTCAATCTCGATTGATCCCTTAGATCAATTTTTTGATATGTGCATCAGTCGAGTTGTGCATTCACAGAACTCCACCAAATGACTTACTGACCAAAGTGATTTTAACTTATCAGTCGAGTTTCCCAGGACAAACTCAACCGATAGTTTGAAAATTGGGTTTGTCTTTTTGCCGATCGGTCGAGTTACCTTTATTGAATCTCCACTGAATGTATTGTACAAAAAATGTAGAAAAGTGATTCTAATCGTTAGTTACTTGTTTGTATGAAAATAGATCTGTTTCCTTGAGCAAAAATGGCTATATTTAGACCCTAAGTGTTCCCCAACTCAAGGGAGCACCCCCAGCTATAAATAAGACCCCTTGGAGTTCATTCCAAAGTTGCTCCTTCACTACACACAAGGTCCTTTCTATAGTTGAGTGTGCTACCACCCCTTGAGCCCCTTTCTCTCTCAAGTTTACACATCATTTCATGATTTGTGAGTGAGTTAGAATTATTGTAAGAGAGCCACCTTTGTGCATGTAAATCTCTCAATCTTCCACTACTTCCCTATCCCCTTCTCTCATGAAGAAAAACTGAAGCAAGCTCCATTGAGTGAAGAAGGAGTTGTAGTTGGTCCTCTTTAAGGTTGATGAAGAGATGGTGATCTTCTCCAAGTGAAGGAGAAGGCAAAGGCTGAAGATCCAAGAGGAGAAGCAAAGTCCTTCAAGGCGGAAGACTTGAGCTTGAATGGATAAGACCTAGGTGAAGGCTGAAGATTCAAGCTAAGTGGGTAAGTTCCTTGTTAAGGTGGAGATCTCCTTGTGGTTGGATGGGTAAGTACTTTGGTGGTTTATTGCTATAAATCTCTGTGGTGATATAATAGAGAAAAGCACTTCCAAAGTCCTAGAGGTTGACCTCTCTAGGTAGTGAACTGACTCACTTCTAGTTTGAAGTGTGGAACCACTCTACATTCCTTTGTCAAGTTCTTGCTATTAAACTTTCTCATCCTTGCTTTGCTTGTTAGATAGGACTTCAAATTTCCATCAAGCCATTACTCCAAATTGATATAATTTGAAGGTCTAATCTATTTTGTGAGAAATTTTGTAGCTCTATTCACTCCTCCTCTAGAGCCTTTAGATCCAACAGTGGTAAGAAATCTTGGATTCATAATCTACACATTAAAAATAGACTTTGAGTGAATTTTCATGTAATTTGAATGATCTTTAATGATCGTGTAGATTAGGAGAGAGGAAGTATGTAATAGCCCAAAATATTAAATCATGTGAAAACTAACTCTGAAGGATAAAATTAATGGCCACTTCATGTTCCATATGTTTTAGTTTGCTTGAGGGTGAAGTTTCACATTATTTTCATATTATTAACTATTTTTATTTTAACTGGGAAAGAAAATAAGAGTAAGAGTCAAATATATTAAATAAATTTTTAGAAGACTTCAAAAGAGAAAATAAATCTCAAATTCGAAATCTACGTGTCAAAATTAGTCTACATGTAAATTTTCATCTAATTTGGTCAATTTTATATTTTTTTCATTAATTTAAGAGAGAGAATATAATTTAAAGAGCAAAAATATTTAATAATATATTGAAAACAATAATCAAAAAATTGTGTTCATCACGTTTGGTATTGCTTATAGGCCAATTTTTATATTTTTAAGGAATTTCTAAATGCATGTAATTCATTAAAATGATAAAATAAGTGATAAGATTTAAATATATTAATTAAAATATTATAATTTTCAAAAAAAAATCAATATCAAAATCAGATTCCTCACTTCAAAATTAGCTAACCTACCAAATTTAGGTTCATTTGGACTTCGTTTGCACCCTCAAATAATTATAGAAAATTTTGTACATTTAGTGCATCAAAAGAACAAAGTTGGAGGGTTGTATTAAATGTCATCTCCTACCTTAGGTCCATGTGAACAGTGATTCCACAGATGTGCAATTTTAAAAATTCTATAAGTTACTCATTTCTCCATCTTTTTCCACGATTCTTTCACCTACGAGTTGCAAATTGAATTCTGCTTCTTTTGAGCCTTTACTCATGTGATTTCATCAAGATTTTGAGAAACACCTAATTTTCCCTATGTAGAGTATATTGGCTACCTTCTTATTCTTTGCATCTCACTTCCCTACCTATAAATACCTATTCCCTGACCTTCGTTCAGTCTTGTGCTACTTTTCCCTCATGCCAATTTTTTTCAAGATTGCATCTTTGGTCGCTGTCGAGCTTCTTCTTCCCCTACCTTGCAACTCTTCTCCTCGGGCCTCGACAACTCCAGCGAACCAATTGAATCTCAAGGTGAATTTGTACAAGCTTACTCTCACTTTTGGCATCTTTGCTTCGAAAAATTGTGATGATTCTCGGATTCGCCTAATTTTGGTGTGTGAGCAGCAACAACAGCTGACGTGTGATGAAACGAAGAAGAGGATCCCTGGTGATTTTCCTCATCATCCCTCGCGTGTCTTCTTTGCTTGTTTTCTCACATAGGGGCAATATTATCTTTTAGCCTGGAGTTTCTTTGACTTGAGCGAGCCACACTGGCCGCTTCCCGGGCAACTTGGTCACCCTTGATTGGGCCAAGTCAGCAGCCTAGGTCTCTCTCATGGTTGGTTTTTCCGATGCTTATTTGGCAATTTGGAATATTTTGATTGGTCCATTTTATAAAAGTCATAAATTTTAATCCACTTGTCCAAAACTAATAAATATATATGTTTTAGAATATAAAAAATGTTTTATTTCTAATAAAAATAATTCCAATGCCTGATTTCCATATTTTTAAAAGGGTGATTTTTGGGGAATGAATTTAATGCATAAAATCCATAAAAATCACAATTTATTATATAAATTCCAGTTTGACAAATAAATATGTTTTATTGATCAAAAAAATATAAGGAATCATTTGATCTAGGTTTTAAATCCAAAATCTGAGGTTTTCCCAATAGGTCTAAAATTATTTCTCTATACATATATGAGTCACAAACCGTAATACATGTGAATAATTTATAATTAGGCAAAGTTGATCTTGGAAACATCTCGATTGGTGGAAAATGTTTCTAAGACTCAGGTTTAAGGTATGTTTGCATCCCCTATTATTCCTCTTGAGCAATTAAGCTATTTTCTTATTTCTCTTGGTCCTATGGACAATCAACCTACACAATATTCCATTTTCTTTTGAGAACATATTTCTTGTGGAATGACTTATTTGTTTTCGATCATGTGATTGATTTATTGTTATGGGCATTCTTTTGGACTCTATCCTATATATTGTTTCATGGTAGAACTTTACTTGGTGATACATGTTCTTTTTTACCACTTATGTGGTGGTTGCTTATATTGTCATTTATGTGGTGACAAATCTTATTCAATCTGACTATACTTTTAACTTGCCTCTCTATTAAGCATGTTATGTGACTCAGTAGCCCTAGAGTAGTGTAATTGCATTAGTTTTTGGGTTATGTGCCCTTATTATATTTTTGGGATGATGGTTATGTGCCCCATACTCGGGTTTCAAGTTTATGAGGCTTGGCCCACACATTTTATATATTGGGGAGTTTGGTTATGTGTCATTCTCTATTAGATTTCAAGTTTATGAGGCTTGGCTGCTAATATCTTTACATTGTTCTAGTGCTATGTTTATCTCACGTGCATGTATATTGTTATTATTGTGATGGGTTTTGTACCCAAGTTTTATATGTGCTTTTGTGTCACCACTTTTATTATAGTTTTTATGGCAAGTGATCCCTTTTTTATTCATCATTTATAATTATCTTCTTTTATGCCCACTTTGGGTAGTCACTACCTTTTCTATGGGAAGCATTCTTTACTTGATGTCCTTTTATATCATAAATTGCTCAATTCTATTTTAGTATGCACATACCAGCCTTTAGCTGATGTCATCTACTTTTCTCCTTCTTGTTGGGATACGCTTCCAACCCCAGATGTAGGTAAAGGACAACATGGCATACAACATGGACTTAACCTAAGCAGTTAAAGCTTAGAGACAAACTTATTACGATTTATATTTCCCTCTACTAGATACTTATGATTGAATATCTATGTAAAACCTATAAGGGAGATTGTAGATGTACATTTGTAATCTTTTAAAAAATTGAATATAGTCATTACTTTTATTCTGGTGCTACATTTTGGTGGTTTTAAATACCATTATTGAGATTTGAAAATTTTACACCTATTTCAAGCATACCTTTTGAGTGTGTTTATAATGGATGTTTTATTCTTCAAATTTTAGTAGGGAGTGGCTCCCCTCTGGGTCTGACTCCTTACACCATGGTATTAGAGCCCATGGTAGTTGAAATCTGACTATTTCAATTTTGTCTTCCCGATTACAACCTTTTCCTTAGATAGTTTCCCTTTAGGTGATATTTTCACTGTAGAATTTATTTATGTTTCTCATGAGATGATGGAAAGATTATTTAGAACAATATGAGTTACACATGAAAGCCATGTTTAGTAAATCCTAATGATATGGCTATAAGTAATCTTGCCCAACCATATAGGTTAATGGTGACATATATCTTTGGATGTTATGAGGAATTGAATTGAGGATACAGTCGTGTTATGAGGATGAGGTACTGGTAGGATAAGAGATTTTATCATGGAGAAATTGTGACTTGGTTTCTCGCATTAATTTTGAGCTCATTTTGTTTTATGTCAAATAGATTTATTTGCCAAAAATTATCTTCATTTTACAATTATATGTACAAAAGAAATTTTTTATGGATTTCATCGAAGTTTTGTTGAACTAACTCACAAATAAGAGTTGTGTGAAGTATGGATAGTGAGACCCTAGAATTAGTTTGACATAGATATCCTAATTTTTTCTTGAAAATAAAGCCTATTTGGTCGATTGCGAGGTCGAAAGGGAAAGGAAAGCTCAGTACTCATTATGTGGGACCTTTTGAAGTTCTGGATAAGATTGGGGAGTGTGCTTACCGTTTGGCCTTGCCCCCTTCTTATGATAAGATTCATAATATTTTCCATGTGTATGTACTGAAGAAGTACGTGAAGGATCCATCCCATGTGTTATTTATCGAACACATAGAGATTTGTGGAGACTTGACTTATGAAGAATATCTTGTGAAGATTCTTGACTCCTGAGTGAAGCACTTGAAGCATAAGGATATTGAGTTAATAAAGATTTTATGGAAATATCATGGTCTAGAGGAAACTACTTGGGAGCTCAGAGAAGAAATGTTACGAACTCAGCCTTCCCTTTTTGCTTGAGATTTCAGGGACAAAATCCTTTTTAGGGGAGGAGAGTTGTAACATCACCAAACTTAGATAAATATCACTTTTGTATTCCTCTTTATTTTAATATTTTATTTTGAACCATGTTTTTAGATTTATAGGTACTTGGATTTTGGAATAATTGAAAATAGGAGTTTAATGCAAAAATACAAATACTTTATGGTTTTCATATAAGAAAAAAAGGGTTATTCATTACTTATGGGCTGTTTGTGCAAAATTATAAAAATAAGGCATTTAAGATTAAAACTGACCTTATAGATTTTTTTGTGAGTAGGTTTGGTTAAGAGAGAGTTACCCACGAAATTTGGTTAAGAAATAATAAAGGAATAACTATATATAAAGAAAATACACTTTTTATTAGATTGGGAGTTTCACACATTAAAGTTTTCCAAAAAGCAAATTTAACTCCAAAATCAGATCCACTGGGTCTTAATCAGCCTACTTGCCAATTTTCAACTTAATTGGAAGTCTTTTACACACCCAATTTGAGAGAGAAAGAGAAAAGAAATCATTTTGTCACCACTTTATTTAATTTTTCTGGTTTTAGTAAGCTTTGATGTCACACTTGTTTTTTTCCTTATCTAGCACGAGAACATGCAATGGACGGCTGGGATGTTCTCCTAGATCCACACCCATGAGATTGAGTGACTTTGAGCTCGTCTCCTTCCCCGAAACGAGCGCATGTCAAAATAGGGTCTAACAAGGAAATTTCCTCGCTTGATTTCTCCTCTCCGATTGATGGTTTTCCAAAATTCTTTCACCACCGAATTCCTAGCACAAATCTTCATAGGTCCATATATTACTCATGAAGTTTTATCAAATAATAAGAAATCACTCAATTCTCATCCCAACTCTCTCGAACCATCTAGTCCCAATGCCCAAAACATCAACTATATAAGCAAGTAACCCTAGCCCTAGATGTGCCGCCATCCGAAGTTGAGTTTCCTTCACTCAATTTGTTTGATGGTTTCTCTTGAGCTACTGACAACCTATTTCTTCCCCTTGACCTTGGGCACCCAGTGCAAGTGGCCCGTAGCTTTGGTCTTTGATTGGCTTGAGAGGTGAGTTTGGGACCTTTTGCGCTACGTTTTTGTATCTTCACTTTGTTGTTTTGTCGTCATTCATGAAAATGCCCAAAATCAGGCTTGATATTATTGGTGCTTCATACACAGACATGGTGTGTGACAAAGGAAGGAGATGAAACCCCATATTTTTCTGATTTTGCCTTCTCCCCACCTTTGTTTCTTTCTTTTGTTCCTGAAGGAAGAACGGTCTTTCCGTCGAGTCTTTTGGTCCTCCCTCGCACTGGGTGCGTGTTAGTATGGGAAAAGAGCTCGTGCCAGTTGGTTGGGCACCATTGGGCCACATCAACAGGGCTGGGTGTAATAGAATTACATCCTTGGATTTAATGATTTTCTTGATTGGTTGGAACTTTAAAATTCTATAAATTTTACTCTGATTATCCAAAAATTATAAAAAATATATGTTTTGAAATCCTTGGATTTTTCTCTATTTTGTGGTATAGATCTCATTGCCTAGTTCACCAATTTTAAAGATCGGATTTTTAGGGTTCTAACTAATCATAATACTACACTAATAATTAAAGATATGTTAAAGGATAAAATATAGACATTGGAGTCATATCCATGGTCAGTAACCTGAACAAATTCACTAAGATTTAATTAAGCATCAATGTAGGATTTTTTATTAGGATTTGAGTTTTAGGGTTTTTTCCTCACTTATGATCATCAAAGAAAATATAATAATTAATAAAGTTTTGATTATAAATCAAGTTTTATCTTAAAGAAACCCCTAGGTCAGTCCTGGTTCAAAAATCAAATTAGGATTCACCATTTGACTTGGTTTTTTAGGGTTTTCATTGTACCTACATACTTTAGCACATAAACCCTAATTAAAGGATCTAAACATGTATGTAGGTTGAGTTGACCATAGATTTGGAAGGTTAGGATTCAACCTCTGATTTAACAACTCCAGATTAAGGTAAGTTCATCTTTTCTATTATCTAGGCATTGCTTTTATGACCAAAATAACCTTTCCTATATGAGGCATGAATAGATGTTATCCTTGTCATCATTTTGAAATTCTTATTTTCTTGGGCAATGCTTATGGGTCCTCTGACCCCACATGCTTTTTGTTTATATGCTCTCATCCCATTATTTCATATGGACTAAACTTGTACTTGCCTTTTCCCTATTTATGTACATGCTTAGACTAGTTTTATTTCTTGTAGTGGTACATTTGTACAATCATATATACAGGGGCATGCTTTTCCACCCATTATTTATAGAGGCATGCTTTTCCGCTTGGGGTGTGTGTTCCCACCCATTATTTTAGGTTGAGATCCAATGGTGTCTCAACGCTGCATGAAATAACTTTTGTCTTTGTTTATTACATGCACAAATTTATTGTTGTTTTTATTAATGGAAAATTTTGAAGGCAAGATTCCCTACTTGACATTCATTATTAGATATGCCTCATCTCTTGGCCTGTTATAACTCTCTTGAAACTTATTTGTTTTGACATCCTTTAGTTTGGAAGCTCTTCCTTTGGAAATTATTATGTATTGCCTAGTTGTTCATTATTACACATACTCAAAGTTTGTTGATGTCCTTTTTCATTTGTTGTTCTCTTCCCTAGGTATTGACTTCAACCCACCCAGAGGTTGTACAGCTTGAGGACCAAGAGATAGGTGGTGACGTCCATATTTAGTTGCTGAGGATTTCTGAAATGGAATGGTTACTCACTACAAAACCAATTTGAGTAGTTTAGTCTTTAAAGTTTGTTAGAAGTTGTATATGGCTTGATAGTTGAACTTTGTTAAGAGTATCATGTAATAGTTAGGTTTATTTCCACCTCCATTCAAACTATGTTTATGTTATCATTCTATTTAAAGAAATATTGTGAACCCCAAAGTGGATTTTATTTTATGGAAGATGATTTATTGGGGAATTTTGCAATTTTTTCCTTAAATTAAGTAAGGAGTGGTCCCCCCCCCCGGACCCACTACTTACAAGAATGTTATCAGAGCATGTTAGTGCTCAATAATATAACTATCTTAGAAGTCCTTGCTTAGTACTTATGCCATACCCTTAAAACCTATTTTCCAGGAGGTCCAACCTATTTGGCGACGCTGGTGCTACCCCTCACTCTGGCACTACAGACGGGTTCTCCACACTAGAGATCCCTCATTTTGGCATGAACTCCCTAGGAACAACTCCAAATCTTCTAATGGAGTCATCGACACCACCTCCTCTACCTCGACTGGCCTCCCCCCTGACCAGGAGTTGGCCTACTTGCGACAGTTCCTGACCGGGACCATTGTGGGCAAGTTGAATAACCATCTAGTGCAGGATAAGCCTAAGGAGTACACTTTGACTGACTTTATTAAGATTCAACCCCCCTCTTTAAAGGGTGAAGGGGAGCTGGAGATGGTCGACAAGGCTGATGACTGGGTCTTGGCAATCGAGCAGACTTTTGAGGGTATGTCTTGCCCTCCTCATCAAAAGGTCATGTTCGCTTCGTACATGTTGGATGGACCAGTGTGTGTTTGGTGGAACTAAATATGGAGGACTCACGACATCACAATTGTTACTTGGAAGAAGCTTCTGGCACTGTTCTGTGGAAAGTACATATGCACCACTACTCTGACAAAGAAAGAATCAAAGTTTTATAATTTAAGGTAAGGATCACTCTTTGTCCCTGCCTATGTGCAGAAATTTCTCTTGCTTGAGCGGTACGCAGTTGGGCTGACTGAAGAAAGAAAGGCTGATTTATTCTTACAAGGCCTCAACTACCATGCAAGATGTGCCTTAGTTCCCATCCTCCTCTGCATTTTTAACAAATGGTGGATAAAGCCCTAGAAGTGGAGTCTTACCCTAGTTTTCAAGCCCCGACACAGAACAACAAGAGAAAGAACTTTGACCATGATCAACGGTGAGATACGTGCAAGTATTGCTCTCGCCATCACCCTCTAGGAAGGTGTCCTGGAGCACCTAAGGATGGAAGGCAAGTCATTTGTTATGAGTGTGGACGGGATGGACACTTCAGGCCCCAATGCCCTTGGCTGCAACAACATCATGCTCCTACCCAGCAGCATGCCCAACAGCCTGCCAACCAGCCTCAACCTCACCCTAATAAGTCTCCCAGAAACAAAAATAACAACAACCAACCAACAAGGTAGACACCATCTGGTAGAGCGTCGTGCGAGACAAGTGTTTGCAATGGATGTTGTTGATGCTGGTGATGATAATGAAGTGATAGAAGGTATTGTACATCTTCATTCACAGCCTATAAAAGATCTCTTTGATTTCAGTTCTTCAAATACTTTTATATCTACAAAACTTGTTGAGATGCTAGGCATGGAGCCTACATATATGAGCTATATTCTTGACATGGAAACCCCTAGTGGTAAGATGTCCTCCTTTTATATGAAGACCCCACCCATAGATTTATGTATATTTGGGAAGATGTTTACTACTGAGTTCGTCTTCTTAAACATGAAGGCTTTTGACGTCATCTTGGGTATGGACCGGTTGAAAATTTTTAAGGTGGCCTTGTTTTGTGATGAGAAGAAGGTTAGTTTACTTCACCCTGACGGTGAATGTTTTTGCTTTAAAGGCAAAAAACATGAGGAAATATAATTCATCATATCAACCATGAAAGTTGAACAACTCATCTCCCAGGGATGTCGTGCTTATTTGGCCTCCATTGTCTTAGACCCTTCACCACTTCAATTTGAGAATATTGAAGTGGTTCAAGACTTCCCTGATGTGTTTCCAGAATAGTTACCTGGTATTCCCTCATCTCGAGAGGTTGAGTTCACCATCGATCTTGTACCAGGTACGGCCCCCATATTGAAATCACTTTATCGTATGGCACTTGCGGAGCTTGTAGAACTTAAGAAGCAACTACAAGAACGTATTGACATGTGGTTTGTTCACCCTAGTATCTTGCCATGGGGAGCTCTTATCTTGTTTGTGAAGAAGAAATATGGTTCTTTGAGGATGGGTATGGATTATAGAATGTTGAATCAAGTGATAGTGAAAAACCGATATCCTCTATCATGTATGGATGATCTTTCTAATCGATTGAAGTCTGCCACAGTCTTCTCAAAGATGGATTTGTGAAGCGGGTACTATCAAATGCGAGTCAAATATGAAGACATACCAAAGATGGAATTTTGTACTCATTATGGGCACTATGCGTTTTAGTGAGCCATTCGGGTTGACTAATGCCCCTGCCGCATTTATGGACTCGATGAATCAGGTTTTCCATCCCTACCTTGATGACTTTGAGGCAGTGTTCATCAATTACTTTCTCATCTATTCCAAAACAGTGGACAAGCATCGAGAACATTTGTGGATCGTCTTGTATATTCTTCATGAAAACTATTTGTATGCCAAGTTTTCAAAATGCTAATTCTGGTTAAAGGAAGTGATGTTCCTAGGCCACGTCATATCAACATGTCACATAGTTGTTGATCGAGCAAAACTTGAAGTTGTGACTAAGTGGCAACCTCCAAAGAATCCCTTTGAGATATGAAGTTTCTTGGGTCTTGTGGGTTATTATAGAAGGTTTATCAAAAACTTTTTTGAGTTGGCTAACCCTCTAACCAAATTGACTCGCAAGGACACAAAGTTTATCTGGTCCCCAGAATGGGAAAAGAGCTTTTTAGAGATGAAGTATTGTTTGACATTTGCTCTGCTCTTAGCCTTACCTGGGGAAGGAAAACCTTATGTTATCTTTATTGATGCATCTAGGTTAGGCCTGGGTAGCGTTCTCATGCAAGAAGGACGGGTTATAGCCTATGCCTCCTTCTAGTTGAAGTCGAATGAAGAAAACTAGCCAACTCATGACATGGAACTCGCAGCTATAATTCATGCACTTAAGGTTTGGAGACATTATCTGTATGGTGTGCAATTTGAAGTTTTCTCAGATCATAAAATTCTTTGCTATCTTATGACGCAAAAGGACTTGAATCTGAGACAAAGATGTTGGATGGAATTTTTGAAGGATTATGATTTTATGATCATATATCATCCTGGAAAAGCCAATTTGGTGGTCGATGCTCTTAGTCACAAAAGGATGTTGTGTTGGTATGTATGCCCTGAGACCCAATCATGGGATGATTGATGGGATACATTAAGATTGATTTGATAAACATCAAAGGAAAGCTTCCAATTCTTTCTAGTTCAGTCATATGATATAGTGATAGAACAGATTGAATGTCTAGAGAATGACAGTATTCAATGATGTATGTCTTCAGGTTCAGGACCTGAACGATGAGATCATACGGATGCTAAGAGTTTGTACATTCTTGATTATGTCCCTAGTCGGATGTCATTGTGGAAGGTAGATAGACAGCAATGACACACAAGACTAGATTGTGGTGTTGGTTGATGACAGAATCTCATTAGTCATGATATAGAGATATCAAACCAAACACATAGGTACTTGTAAGAGAACAAGTGTACCGGACAGACCCACTATGAGTTTGACACATGGAACCATGACATGGTAGTCATAGTCAGTACTCACAGTGATGGTGGTGAATGTGATTCTTTGACCTAAAATCACTACACTCAACACATGCCATTGGGCACACTTTGACATCATCAAACGCAGTCCTGAAACATGGGTTGTTATAAAGGTGATGATTGGGTGGCTTTGACACATGGGGCTTTTGAGGGGTGAGTGATAGATATGGGATTTGTCCCTCCTGAGGGAGTTTGATATCCAAGGCCACTTGATGAGTAGGATTGAGATAGGCGTGCGCACGCATGTGTGAATCAGTATGTGATATGGATGGCATACATATCTCGTTCAATCTACTCTGAGATCAAGAAAGTGAATGAATGTTGACAGGATGACTGTTCCATGCCTCGAGTTCATTCGGGATATCAGTGACAAAGGAATTATACATTCGCTGTAACACCATTCACTGATTGTAGGATTGAAAGTTGTTCTCCAACTTTCTATTTCACTTGGGTAGCACTGATGTGTGACTAGGCACCGCTCTTTGCTTGTGAAGTCATAAGTGTTATGGACTTTCACTGCCAACGTGAAAAGGACCTGTAGGGTCACACACATAGGATTTAACCTAGAAGAGGAGTTTTGTCCACAAACAAAGTTTAGATTGATTACTAAAGGAGTTTAGTAGTTCAATTAAACACTCAATTAATTGATAGCTCAATATCATAATGTTCAAGGTGTTGGACGCATTAATTGGAGTATCGAATTGATTGAAACTGCAATTGACTGATTCTGCACAATCTGCACTCCCAACTGATCGGCTCATGTAATGAACCGATCGGCTGAGCTTGGTGAATCGGTCGACTCAGGTAGTGAGTCGATCGGCTGATGGACAGGGTGAAACAATCGCTTCAAGTGTAGAAACGATCGTTCAACTGATCCAACCAGGCAAGTTGGGCAAGTAGGATTGGTGAGAATTTTCCTTTTGTTTCACTTACCCAATTTGATTGGAACAAGGATTGGTATTTGATACCAATTAGAAACAAAAGATGGAAAGTCAATTGGGAACTGACCAGGACCACGAACCGACCAGTTCAGAAATGAACCAACCAGTTGAGGTGTCCCAACCGATCAGTTGAGGTTTCAACCGACCGGCTCAGGTCCCCAACCGACCGTTTCAGAAATGAAATGATCGGTTCAGGTTACGAGTTGGTTGTTTTGTGGAAAATCTCAAACCCTTCTACTCCTGCTTTTAGTCCCGCATTGCTCGGGATAGAGAACCATGTCCCATGACCCTCCTATATATAGGGGTATTGGGGGCTTCTCAAATAACAACTCATTGCAAACCAGTTGCTCTGCAAAGTTGTCGTTCTCTCTGGTTTTGGTAACCGAGAGAGAGCCCGAGCAAGTGTAACCTGATAAGGGAGGCACAGCAAAGGAAAGACAACTGCAGTTGCGACTGGTTGCAGGAGAGTGTGTTGGCAACTAGTACGCTGACAGGAGGGTGTGACTCCTTCCAATTCCTTGTGGGACAAGGAGATTGGAGTTCCAGGTGGTCCGTGTAGACTACTTCAGAGGCGGGAGATTTCTGCCGCTCGAAGGACAACTGTCAATCCCAACAGTCCCGGTGAGACCAGGAGTCGTCAGTCCCGGTGCGACCAGGAGCTGCACAGACACCGTCCAAGACCGAAGGTGAAGACCGCACAAGGTGTGAGGTATTGTCGCCGAGCAAGCCTCAGGACAAGGTATGATTCCACAAACCATCCTTTCCTATTGTATAGACGTTGACGTGTTTCCTTGTTCCGGGTTTGGGGGAGAAAATTTTTGTTTCGGCTGCCTTCTTTGCCTCCCCTAAAACCCTACAGTGGTATCAGAGCCACGTCAACTGCTCTGTACTTTAGGGATTATCGATATGATCGATTTTGGTTTGTCGCATTTATTTATTGCATACGATGCGAATAAAATTGGCTTTATGCATGTCCAATCCTAAATCCACAAATCCCAATTTACATATATGATATGTATTATTAATGCATTCGATACGCGTCACCCTTAAATGAGTTTTGTGGTGGATGTATAGCGTGGTTATGGCCAATAAACCCTATCTATGTATGGTTGTATGTGGTTGCTTACATCTCGGTCTGCGCACCGATCTTCCTTCTCCTATTCCTAATGTAACTCGAAATAATTCGAGATTTCTTTCCTACCTTTGCTCCCCTCAAATGTAACTCGAGGTTTCTCTTTTTACAATGTAAAATAGGATAGAATTTTATTTTTTGTTATGTCGAAGAACGGCAGACATCCTGACGACAGCTGAGACGATCGGTTCAAGGAGTGAACCGATCGGTTGACGTTCCAGACGATCGGTTCAAGGAGTGAGCTGATCGGTTGATGACCGGTTCGAGGAGCGAGACGAGCGGGTGGCGACCATGAAGAGATGCACGACGACCAGGCGAACCGATCAGTTGGAGGAGCCAACCGATCGGCTGGTGGCACCCAGCCAACCAGTCTGATGGCGAGTCGATCATTCATGAGGTGAGTTGGTCAAACCCAGAAAGGCAAAGCATAGAGTTCATCTTGTACATGTTGCATGTGATGTAGACCTAGATGACCGTGATTCCTCTTGGCTCGAGGAATCTCATTAGGATGGACATAATCATCGTTTTTATCGTTTTGCATGTTTTCTGTGGGATATAGCATGTATATGATATGTACTATGTATTGTGGTGATTGGATATGTATATGTATATAAAACCAAATCCCTCATTAAATATTAAGTTTTAGATGCCTTCCAAATGTGACACACATGAAAAGCTTGATCGACCAAGTGTGGGCACGCCCTAGCGTTGAGCACCATCTATCTCGTGGAAGCGTGAAGGATGAATGTGTGGGTCTGCCCTAGCAGGGTGCATATTCATCGTGTTTGCTTTGGGTCAGACTTAACAAGGTGATCTAGATGGGATCTAGTACCTTGAGGCATGGAGGTGATCATGGCAAGGAGTTGCATATGACATCTTATCAAGAGTTGCATATGATGCAATTGGCAAGAGTTGCCTACCTGAGAGATCTAAGTTTTGGGTGACAGCCCTAGCTGGTCCATGACTTAGAGGATTTCAGGATCTTGCCCACTAGAAGGTTGTACGCTGCAATCTTCCGAATTGATGGTGAGGGCTATCAATTTGAAGTAAAATAGTGGGAGCGATAATTAATTAAAGGCCTAATTATATCGTCAACTTTTCAAATCAATCAAATAAGTCAAAAATGAGTTTTTGGACTGAAATTGCATATTTTCCTTTTGTAGTACAAATGGCAACAAACAACAATCACTTTTCTTTGCGATCGGTCTTTGAAAAGGAAAAGCTAAATGGGACAAACTTCCACGACTGGTATAGGACATTGAGAATTGTTCTCACTCAAGAGAGAAAGCTCTATGTCCTGGATACTCCAATTCCAGAGGAACCTGCTCCTAATGCACTAAAGGCAGAAAGGGATGCTTACAAGAAGCATTCTGATGATGTCATTGATGCAAAGTGCTTGATTTTGTGCTCTATGAACCACGAGTTGCAAAGACAACATGACAACATGGGTGTCATTGAGATGATTTAGCATCTCAAGAACATGTATGAAGATCAGGCACGGCAAGAGAGATACAATGTCTCAAGGGCACTGTTCAAGTGCGTCATGACAGAAGGAGATCCAGTTGGTCCTCACACACTCAAAATGATTGGGTATGTGGAGAACCTGACAAGACTGGGATTTCCACTGAGCCAAGAGTTGGCTACTGACGTGATACTGCAATCGTTGCCAGAATCCTACAGTCAGTTTGTGATGAACTACAACATGAACAACTTTGATAGGCCACTTTCAGAGTTGTTGGGCATGTTGAGGACAGCCGAGATACAGATGAAGAAGGACAAGCCTAAGTCTGTGATGGTGATCATGAGCAAGAAAGGCAAGTCCAAACGCAAGGGCAAGGGCAAAGCTAATAAAGGTTCTGATGCTAGCCAGGAGCCCAAGTCGTCTTCAGCTCTCAAGGCCAAGGGAGGTGTGACCAAGAAAGGAAATTGCCACCATTGTCAAAAGCTAGGACATTGGAAAAGGAATTGTCCTCTCTATCTAGAAGAACAAAAGATGAAGGAGGCGACAGACTTAAAGGTGTCATGAAAGTAAACTTGTAACACTTTTTTAGGTATATGATACCAAGATGTAAAGTGTAAAGAACTCAATAAATGGGGCAAGTGTTGCCGCCATAGATAGGAGTACTTTAGTTTATTTTCAGCCTAAAGGCATGTAATACAGTTATGAACTGCTATTTCATATATTTCCAATAGATAGAAACACTTTATTTTTGCATATTGTATGACAATGATGGCAATCAATAAAGAGATGTTTCAATTTCTAAAAGATATGATCTTTGTGGCAATGCCTTGTTTATCTTGTGGTATTTGATATGCATAAGATAAAATGATACCTAAAAGTTATAGATAACTCAAACAATCAAATTAGCATCAATCATGAGAAATTCATTTCTAGTTTCCATATGATGGATAAATCTAGACTCTTTTGGTTAGAGAACCAGTAAGAGACATGAATATCTTGAACATGATTAATCAATCTTCACTAATGGTAGTGGGAGAATGATTATCCTATTAGGTATAATACATGTGATGTATTTACATACCTATTGGAACAAAAGCTAATACTTTAAATGGTGTTTAGAGAAATACCAATATGAATATCTTGAAGTGTTTAAGATTATCATAGATGAAATGCAAATTTGGTAAAGCGTTAATTCTTGATGAGATCAATGAATGAAATACTTGGACCAAATGTTTGAGATCCTTATGAGTGATTATGATAGTGTATCATAGTGAACTCATGATTAAGGCATGGTGATGTCTAAATCAAGAAGGAATCATACTCTAAGGAGTTAGAGAATGATAATTAAATAACTAAATTCTTCTTAAATAAAGAATACCCTACACTAATAAAGGACATTAAGAATCACAAAGGTTGTGAGTTCTTATATCCTTGACAGATACACCTCAATTATCTATGTGATTAGTTGTTCATGTGATGAGTCAACTATCTAGATGAATATGAGGAACTGGATTTTGAGTTATGGTATATGACCATTACATCCTAAATGACTTCCATGTGAACCATAAGGTATGACCTTGATGGTAGCACCCATTGGATGGAAATCCATAAGTGCAAATAAGTCTTAAGCGTTAAGACACATGGATAATATTTTGAAAAGGATGATGATTGTTGATTGCAACTTAATGACTAAGACATTTGGAATATGGATACTAAAACCGCATTCCTATGAGGAATAAAACAAGGATGTGTACGTGACACAACCTATAAGGTTTATGAATCCACTAATGCAAATGAAGTCTATAAGTTACAATGGACTAATCAATGTGATTGATTGAGTACAAGCAACTCAGAATTGGATCTTTACTTTGATGATATAGTCAAAGGGTTTGACTGATATGTCAAAGATAAAGAAGGGATATGTGATTTAGTGGGAGCGTATTCACATTCCACATGTTGATGTGAAATGGAAATGTTCTAGAATGGAAATCCAAAGTGGAAATTATCTTTAAGGAAGATAGAGATGTTTCCTATGTGATAGGAATAGATATCTATAGAGATAGTTCTCGAAAACCTATTGATCTGGAAAAGAGAGAACATACATTGGCAATCTGTACTGAAGGGTTCAGTGTACACAGATTCAATGGGAGAAAACTTGTCCATGATACATGGAGTTAGTATCCCAAGGCCAAGTGTCCAATTCTTATGAAGAATGGGAACACTAAGAATAGATATGGATCTATCATGTATGTAATCATCCCATTATCTTGCATGCTTCTACATGGCAAGAACAAAATGCATTCATCATCTTGTATGTAGGACATGGCAATATGATGTGCTCATCCTGATAACTCGTATGTGGGACATGACAAGTGGATGTCTGTCTGCTTCCAGTAAGGGTTACTTGAATACCATAAGAACTTGATAAGTACTTGAGAAGTACTAGTTCTATGGAGATAAGGAAGAGTTCAATGTAAAGAGTTACATTGATGTGAACTTTCGAAAGGATAGAAAATTAATCACAAAATATATATAGGATATATAAAAGTGAAAGTTTGTTGATAATTAGAAGTGTTCCAATAAAACCATTTAAAAGGGAATGTCGAGTATCTATGCGTTAGAGAACAGCAGTGGATACTATATGGATCTGGAAGTCCATGAGATGAACTTATAGATATTCCGCTCATTGATGACAAGTATGGAATCCTTGATCATGCAATGTGGCTAAAGGTTAGCAAAGGAATACTAGATCGCATATTACGGAAACTCCATCTCATACGTGTGACGTACACCGAAGAGATGTGAGACAAGCAATTTATACTGAATTTGGCAAGGTGTTGCCATAACTCACTATGTTGGCACAAGAGCACAGTAACATGTGGGACATGATTGAAGATCACTATGAATATGATTCAAGGGTGATTGGCTCGCAGTGCAAGTGGGAGTCTGTTGGTTAGTATGCCCTAAGAGCCAATCATGGGATGATTGATGGGATACATTAAGATTGATTTGATAAACATCAAAGGCAAGCTTCCAATTCTTTCTATTTCAGTCATATGAGATAGTGATAGAACATATTGAATGTCTAGAGAATGACAGTACTCAATGACGTATGCCTTCAGGTTCAGGACCTGAACGATGATATCATACGGATGTTAAGAGTTTGTACATTCTTGATTATGTCCCTAGTCGGATGTCATTGTGGAAGGTAGATAGACAGCAATGACACACAAGACTAGATTGTGGTGTTGGTTGATGACAGAATCTCATTAGTCGTGATATAGAGATATCAAACCAAACACATAGGTACTTGTTAGAGAACAAGTGTACCAGACAGACCCACCGTGAGTTTGACACATGGAACCATGACATGGTAGTCACAGTCAGTACTCACAGTGATGGTGGTGAATGTGATTCTTTGACCTAAAATCACTACACTCAACACATGTCGTTGGGTACACTTTGACATCATCAAATGTAGTCCTGAAACATGGGTTGTTATAAAGGTGATGATTGGGTGGCTTTGACACATGGGGCTTTTGAGGGGTGAGTGATAGATATGGGATTTGTCCCTCCTAAGGGAGTTTGATATCCAAGGCCACTTGATGAGTAGGATTGAGATAGGCATGTGCACGCGTGTGTGAAACAGTATGTGATATTGATGTCATACATATCTCGTTCAATCTACTCTGAGATCAAGAAAGTGAATGAACATTGACAGGATGACTGTTCCATGCCTCGAGTTCATTCGGGATATCAGTGACAAAGGAATTATACATTTGTTGTAACACCATTCACGGATTGTAGGATTGAAAGTTGTTCTCCAACTTTCTATTTCACTTGGGTAGCACTGATGTGTGACTAGGAACCGCTCTTTGCTTGTGAAGTCATAAGTGTTATGGACTTTCACTGCCAACGTGAAAAGGACCTGCAGGGTCACACACATAGGATTTAACCTGGAAGAGGAGTTTTATCCACAAACAAAGTTTAGATTGATTACTAAAGGAGTTTAGTAGTTCAATTAAACACTCAATTAATTGATAGCTCAATATCATAATGCTCAAGGTGTTGGATGCATTGATTGGAGTATCGAATTGATTGAAACTGCAATTGACTGATTCTGTACAATCTGCACTCCCAACCGATCGGCTCATGTGATGAACAGATCGGCTGAGCTTGGTGAATCGGTCGGCTCAGGTAGTGAGTCGATCGGCTGATGGACAGGGTGAAACAATCGCTTCAAGTATTGAAATGATCGTTCAACTGATCCAAATGGGCAAGTTGGGAAAGTATGATTGGTGAGAATTTTCGTCTCGTTTCACTTTCCCAATTTGATTGGAACAAGGATTGGTATTTGATACCAATTAGAAACAAAAGATGGAAAGTCAATCGGGAACTGACCAGGACCATGAACCGACCGGTTCAGAAATGAACCGACCGGTTGAGGTGTCCCAACCGATCGGTTGAGGTGTCAACCGACCGGCTCAGGTCCCCAACCGACCGTTTCAAAAATGAAACTATCGGTTCAGATTGCGATTTGGTTATTTTTTGGAAAATCTCAAACCCTTCTACTCCTGCTTTTAGTCCTGCATTGTCCGGGATAGAGAACCCTGTCCCATGACCCTCCTATATATAGGGGTATTGGGGGATTCTCAAAGAACAACTCAGTGCAAACCAGTTGCTCTGCAAAGTTGTCGTTCTCTCTGGTTTTGGTAACCGAGAGAGAGCCTGAGCAAGTGCTACCCGATAAGGGAGGCACAAAAAAGGAAAGACAACTGCAGTTGCGACTGGTGGCAGGAGAGTGTGTTGGCGACTAGTACGCTGACAGGAGGGTGCGACTCCTTCCAATTACTTCTGGGACAAGGAGATTGGAGTTCCAGGTGGTCCGTGTGGACTACTTCAGAGGCGGGAGATTTCTGCCACTCAAAGGACAACTGTCAATCCCGACAGTCCCGGTGAGACCAGGAGTCGTTAGTCCTGGTGTGACCAGGAGCTGCACATACACCGTCCAAGATCGGAGGTGAAGACCGCGCAAGGTGGGAGGTATTGTCGCCGAGCAAGCCTCGGGACAAGGTATGATTCCACAAACCATCCTTTCCTATTGTATAGACATTGACGTGTTTCCTTGTTCCGGGTTTGGGGAAGAAAATTTTTGTTTTCGCTGCCTTCTTTGCCTCCCCTAAAACCCTACATGTTGTTTGTGCATCTCTTTGTTCTTTCATATGGAAAAGTTTGGAACATGTTTCTAGCTAGAGACCTAAGGTAAAAGATGATGTAGATCATGTTTTCATAGATAGAATGTGTGTGTACATGGAAAGGCTCTCGATTACTCCATATTGGATTTCAGAAGTTACAGCAGTTCAAGCAGGTAGTCCTGACCTTGAAGAAATGAAGGTTTTGACATAAAAGTCACAATCTGGTTTCTCTATTGGTGATGATGGTGCAATTCATTTTCTTCACCAGCTATGGATACCAGATGTAGATGAACTAATATAAAAGGTGTTGAGTGAGGCTCATGGTTCTAAATATATGATTCACCTTGGCACAACAAATATGTACAAAGATTTGCAGAGAAGTTTTTTATGGAAGAATATGACGAAGGACATTGCTACTTTCATTATGAAATGGTTGACATGTCAACAAGTAAAGATTGAACATCAAAGGCCCAGTGGACTTTTACAACCTCTTGATATACCTGAATGGAAGTGGGAAAATATTTTTTCATGACTGGTTTTCCAAAATCAAGAATTGGTTATGATATTTTCTGGGTTGTGATATATTGACTTACCAAGTCAGCTCATTTCTTGCTTTTCAAGACTATGTACAAGGTTCCGGACATGGCACAAATTTGCATAGATTGGATTGTGCATTTGCATGGTGTGCCAAAGTCTATTTTGTCTGATAGAGACCCTAAGTTTACTTCCCGCCTGTGGAGGCAGATTCAAGAAGAGATGGGTTCCAATTTGCATTTTAACACTTCCTATCATTCCCAGACTAGTGGTCAATCTAAAAGGACAGTCCAGATTCTAGAAGATCTTTTGTGAGCTTGTGTGATGGATTTGGGAGGATTTTGGGATAAATATCTTCCTCTAGATGAGTTTGCTTACAATAATAGTTACCAAGCAAGCATAGGTATGCCACCCTTTGAAGCTCTATATGGAAGACCTTGTTGATCACCCTTGCACTGGGAAGATGTGGGTGAGCATACTCTAGTGAAAACTGATGACATGCAATTGATGAAGAACAAGATTCTGCTGATAAAGAAACAGATGAAGGTAGCTCAGGATTGTCAAAAGATGTATGCTCATAAGAAGAGGATGTATGTGAACTTTTTGATTTGTGACTATGTTTTCTTGAAAATAAAGCCTATTCGGTCGATTGTGAGGTCGAAAGGGAAAGGAAAGCTCAATCCTCATGATGTGGGACCTTTTGAAGTTCTGGATAAGATTGGGGAGTGTGCTTACTATTTGGCCTTGCCCCCTTCTTATGATAAGATTCATAATGTTTTCCATGTGTCTGTATTGAGGAAGTACGTGAAGGATCCACCCATGTGCTATCTATTGAACCCATAGAGATTCGTGGATACTTGATTGATGAAGATTATCCTATGAAGATTCTTGACTCCTAAGTGAAGCAGCTGAAGCATAAGGAGTTAGATTTAGTAAAGGTTTTATGGAAACATCATGGTCTAGAGGAAACTACTTGGGAGCTTAGAGAAGAAATGTTACAAACTCACCCTTCCCTTTTTGCTTGAAATTTTGGGGATGAAATCCTTTTTAAGGGAGGAGAGTTATAACATCCCCAAACTTAGGTAAATATCACTTTTTATTTCTCTTTATTTTAATATTTTATTTTGAACCCTCTTTTTAGATTTATAGGTACTAGGATGTTGGAATCATTGAATATAGGAGTTTAATGAAAAAATACAAAATATTATATGGTTTTCTTATAAGAAAATATGGTTATTCATTACTTATGGGTTGTTTGTGAAAAAATATCAAAATAAGGCATTTAAAATTAAAATTAGCCTTCTAAAAATTTCTTGTGAGTAGGTTTGGTTAAGACAGAGTTACCTACAAAATTTGGTTAAGAAATAATAAAGGAATTACTATATATAAAGAAAATACAATTGTATCAAATTGGGAGTTTCAAGCATTAAAGTTTTCCAAAAGGAAAATTTAACTCCAAAATCAAATTCCTTGGGTCTTAATTATCCTACTTGCCAATTTTCATCTTAATTGGAAGTCTTTTACTCACTCAATTTGAGAGAGAGAGAAACGATATCATTTTGTCACCACTTCATTCGATTTTTTTGGTTTTAGTAAGCTTTGATGTCACGCTTGTTTTTTCCTTATATGGTGTGGGCACATGCAATGGACAGATGGGATGTTCTTCTAGATCCGTGTCCATGTGATCGATTGGCTTCAAACTCGTCTCCTTCCCCAAACGAGCATAGGTCAGAACAAGGCCTAGCAAGGAAATTTCCCCTCTCAATTTCTCCCTCTCCGATTGATAGTTTTCCAAAATTCTTTCACCATCGAATTCTTAGCATGAATCTGCATAGGTCCATGTGTTACTTGCAAAGTTTTATCAAGTAATAAGAAATCTCCCAACTCTCTCGAACCATCTAGTCCCAATGCCCAAAACCTCAACTATATAAGAAAGTAACCCTAGCCCTAGATGCACCGCCATCCAAAGTTGAGTTTCCTTCACTCAATTTGTTTGTTGGTTGCTCTTAAGTCATCAATGACCTATTTCTTCCCTTCAACCTTGCAGCACCCAGTGCAAGTGGCCCATAGCTTCGATCTTCGATCATCTTGAGAGGTGAGCTCAGGACCTTTTGCGCTACATTTTTGTATCTTCATTTTTTTGTTTTATCGTCGTTCATGGAAATGCCCAAAATTGAGCTTGAGTTTATTGCTACTTCGTATGCAGACATGGTGTGTGATGAAGGAAGGGGATGAAACCCCATATTTTTCTGACTTTGCCCTCTCCTCGCCTCTGTTTCTTTCTTTTATTCCTGAGGGTTGAACGGTCTTTCCGTCAAATCTTTTGGTCCTCCCTCACTCTGGTTGAGCGCCAAGTTGGGCGAAGAGCTTGTGCCAGTTGGTTGGGCACCATTGGGCCACATCAATAGGGTCAGGTGCAATAGAATTACATGCATGGATTTAATGAATTTCTTAATTGGTTAGAACTTCAAAATTCTATAACCTTCACTGTGATTATCTAAAAATTATAAAAAAATCATGTTTTGAAATCCTTGGAATTTTCTCAATTTTGTGGTACATATTCCATCACTTAGTTTACCAGTTCTAAAGATCATATTTTTAGGGTTCTAAATAATCATAATACTACACTAATAATTAAAGATGTGTTAAAGGATAAAATTTAGACCTTGGAGTCATATCCATGGTCAGTAACCTGAACAAATTCACTAAGATTTAATTAAGCATCAATCTAGGATTTTTGATAAGGATTTGAGTTTTAGAGTTTTGTCCTCACTTATGATCATTGAAGAAAATATAATAATTAATAAAGTTTTGATTAAGAATCAAGATTTATCTTAAATAAACACTGAGGTAAGTCATGTCAAAAATCAAATTAGGATTCCCCGATTGACTTGGTTTTTTAGGATTTTCATTATACCTACATACTTTAGCACATAACCCTAATTAAAGGGTCTAAACATGCATGTAGGTTGAGTTGACCATAGATTTGGAAGGTTACGATTCAACCTCTGATTTAACAACTCCAGATTAAGGTATGTGCATCTTTTCTATTATCTAGGCATTGCTTTTATGACCAAAATAACCTTTCCTATATGAGGCATGAATAGATGTTATCCTTATCATCATTTTGAAATTCTTATTTTCTTAGACAATTCTTATGGGCCCTCTGACCGCACATGCTTTTCATCTGGATGCTCTCATCCTGTTATTTTATATGGACTAAACTTGTACTTGCATTTTCCCTATTTATTTGCATGCTTAGACTAATTTTATTTCTTGTAGTGGTACATCTGTACAACCATATATATAGGGGCGTGTTTTTTCACCCATTATTTACAAAGGCATGCTTTTCAGCGTGGGGTGTGCTTTTCCACCCATTATTTTAGGTTGAGATTTAATGGTGTCTCAACCCTGTTTGGTGGAACAGAATCTCGAGGACTCACGAAATTGCAATTGTTACTTGGGAGTAGTTTTTGGCACTATTCTGTGGCAAGTACATCTACACCACCGCTCTAAAAAAGAAAGAAGTAGCATTTTATAGTTTAAGGCAAGGATCACTCTCTATCCATGCCTACATGTAGAAATCCCTCCTACTTGAGTGGTACACAATTGGGCTGACTTAAGAAAGAAAGGTCGATTTGTTCTTGCAAGGTCTCAACTATGATGTGGGACGTGCCTTAGTTCCCCAGCTTCCTCAATATTTTCTGAAAATGGTGGATAAAGCCCTAGAAGTGGAGTCTTACCCTAGTTTTCAAGCCCCAACACAGAACAACAAGAGAAAGAACTTTGACCAAGATCAACGGCGAGATAAACGCAAGTGTATCTCTCACCATCACCCTCTAGGAAGGTGTCTTGGAGCACCTAAGGATGGAAGGTAAGTCATTTTTCATGAGTGTGCACAGGATGGACACTTCATGCCCTAGTGCCCTCGACTGCAACAACATCATGCTCCTGCCCAGCAGCCGGCCCAACAGCCTTCCAATCAGCCTCAACCTCACCCTAATTAGCCTCCCAGAAACAACAATAACAACAACAACCAATAAGGTAGACGCCCTCCAGTAGAGCGTCGTGCGGTATGAGTGTTTGCAATGGATGTTGTTGATGCTAGTAATGACAATGAAGTGATAGAAGGTATTGTACATCTTCATTTATGGCCTACAAAATCTCTCTTTGATTTTGGTTCTTCAAATACTTTTATATCTACAAAACTTGTTGAGATGTTAGACATAGAGCCTGCATATATTAGCTATATTCTTGATGTGGAAACCCCTAGTGGTAAGATGTCCACCTCTTATCCGAAGACCCCACCCCTAGATTTGTGTATATCTGGGAAGATGTTTACTACTGAGTTCATCTTCTTAAACATGACGGCTTTCAACATCATCTTGGGTATGGACTGGTTGAAAAAGTTTAAGTTGGCCTTGTTTTGTGATGAGAAGAAGGGTAGTTTGCTTCACCCTGATGGCAAACGGTTTTGCATTAAAGGCAGAAAACGTGAGGAAAGACAATTCATCATATCGGCAATGAAAGTTGAAAAACTCATCTCCCATGGATGTCGTTCTTATTTGACCTCTATTGTCTTGGACCCTTCACCACTTCAATTGGAGAATATTGAAGTGGTTCAAGATTTCCTGATGTTTTTTTGAAAGAGTTACTTGGTATTCCCCCATCTTGAGAGGTCAAACTCACCATCGATCTTGTGCTAGGTACAACCCCCATATTGAAACCACCTTATCGTATGGAACCTGCAGAGCTCGTAGGTTTTAAGAAGCAACTACAAGAACTTCTTGACATGGGGTTTGATCACCCCAGTGTCTTGCCATGGGGATCTCATGTACTGTTTGTGAAGAAGAAAGATGGTTCGTTGAGTATGTGTATGGATTACAAAATGTTGAATCAAGTGACAGTGAAAAACCAATATCCTTTACCATGCATTGATGATTTTTCTGATTAATTGAAGTCTGCCACGGTCTTCTCAAAGATAGATTTGTGAAGAGGGTACTATCAAATGTGGGTCAAATAGGAAGACATACCAAAGATGGCTTTTTGTACTCATTATGGGCAGTATGAGGTTTTAGTGATGCCCTTCGAGTTGACTAATGTCCCTGCCACATTTATGGACTTGATGAATCGAGTTTTTCGTCCCTACCTTGATAACTTTGTGGCAGTGTTCATTGATGATGTTCTCATTTATTTTCAGAATATAGGACAAGCATGGAAAACATTTGCGGACCGTCTTGCAGACTCTTCATAAAAACCAGATGTATGCCAAGTTTTCAAAATGTGAATTCTAGTCAAAGGAAGTGATGTTCCTAGGCCACGTCATATCAGCATGTCACATGGTTGTTGATCTAGTAAAAGTTGAAGTTGTGACTAAGTGGAAACCTCTAAAGAATCCCTCTGAGATACAAAGCTTCTTGGGTCTTGTGGGTTATAAGAGAGGGTTTGTCAAAAACTTTTCTAAGTTGGCTAACCCTCTAACCAAATTGACTCGCAAAGACATAAAGTTTATCTAGTCCCCAAAATGTGAAAAGAGCCTTTAGAGTTGAAGTGTTGTTTGACATTTGCTCCAGTCTTGGCCTTACCCGTGTAAGGTAAACCTTTTGTTATCTTTATTGATGCCTCTAGGTTAGGCCTAGGTTGCATTTTTTTGTAAGAAGGATGGGTTATAGCCTATGCCTCCCACCAGTTGAATCTGAATGAAGAAAATTAGCCGACTCACTATGTGTAACTCGCAGCTATTATTCATGCACTTAAGATTTGGAGACACTATATGTAAAGTGTGTAATTTGAAGTTTTCTTAGATCATAAAAGTCTTTTCTATCTTATGATGCAAAAGGGCTTGAATTTGAGACAAATACGTTGGATGGAATTTTTTAAGGATTATGATTTTATGATCATATATCATCTTGGAAAATCTAATGTGGTTGTTGATGCTCTTATTCACAAGAAGGATGTCATTTGTGCATCTCTCCATTTGTTCATGTGGAAAAGTTTGGAACATGTTTCTAGCTGGAGACCTGAGGTAAAAGATGATATAGATCATGTTGACATAGATAGAATGTGTGTGCACATGGAAAGACTCTCAATTACTCCATCTTCGATTTCAAAAGTTATAGAAGCTCAAGCAGCTAGTCTTGACCTTGATGAAATGAAGGTTTTGACGAAAAAGCCACAATCTGATTTCTCTATTGGTGTTGATGGTGCAATTCATTTTTGTTATCGGCTATGGATACTAGATGTAGATGACCTGAGATAGAATATATTGAGTGAGGCTCATGATTCCAAATATACGATTCATCCTGGAACAACAAAGATGTACAAAGATCTAAAGAGAAGTTTTTGGTGGAAGATTGTGAAGAAGGTCATTGCTACTTTCATTGTGAAATGTTTGACCTGGCAACAAGTAAAGATTGAACATCAAAGGCTCGTTGGACTTTTGCAACCTCTTGATATACCTGAATGGAAGTGGAAAAATATTATGATGGATTTTGTGACTGGTTTTCCAAGATCGATGTTGTCTAGGTTGTGATATATTGACTTACCAAGTCATCTCATTTCTTGCTTTTCAAGACTACGTACAAGGTTCCAGACATGGCATAAATCTGTGTAGATTGGATTGTGTGTCTGCATGGTGTGCCGAAGTCTGTTGTGTCTGATAGAGTCCCTAAGTTTACTTCCTACCTGTGGAGGTAGATTCAGGAAGAGATGGGTTCAAATTTGCATTTTAGCACTTCCTACCATCCCCAGATTGATGGTCAATCTGAAAGGACAATCCAAATTCTAGAAGATCTTTTGTGAGCTTGTGTGATGGATTGGGGAGGATTTTGGGATAAATATCTTCCTCTCGATGAGTTTGCTTATAATGATAGTTACCAAGCAAACATAGGTATGCCACCCTTTGAAGCTCTGTAGGGAAGACCCTATCGATCACCCTTGTACTGGGACGATGAGGGTGACCATACTCTAGTGAAAACTGATGACATGCAATTTATGAAGGACAAGATTGTGCTGATAAAGAAGCAGATGATGGTAGCTCAGGATCATCAAAAGATGTATGTTGATAAGAAGAGAATGGATGTGAACTTTCTGGCTGGTGACTATATTTTCTTGAAAATAAAGCATATTTGGTCGATTGCGAGGTCGAAAGGGAAAGGAAAGCTAAATCCTCATTATGTGGGACCTTTTGAAGTTATGGATAAGAATGGGGAGTGTGCTTACCATTTGTCCTTTCCCCCTTCTTATGATAAGATTCATAATGTTTTCCATGTGTATGTACTGAAGAAGTACGTGAAGGATCCATCCCATGTGTTATTTATTGAGCCCATAGAGATTCATGGAGACTTGACTTATGAAGAATATCCTATGAAGATTCTTGACTCCCGAGTGAATCAGTACAATCACAAGGAGATGCCCAAAATCAGGCACTTTGATGTTTCGTCTCCGTTTGTGGAAATGCCCAAAATCAGGCTTTAGGTTGCTGCTACTTCATACGCAGCCATGGTGTGTGATGAAGGAAGGGGATGAAACCCCATGTTTTTTTGACTTTGCCCTCTCCCCGCCTCTATTTCTTTCTTTTGTTCCTGAGGATAGAATGATCTTTCTGTCGAATCTTTTGGTCCTCCCTCACGCTGGGTGAGCGCCAAGTTGGGCAAAGAACTCACGCCAGTTGGTTGGGCGCCATTGGGCCAAAACAACAGGCTCGGATATAATAAAATTACACTCATGGATTTAGCAATTTTCTTGATTGGTTGGAACTTCAAAATTCTATAAATTTCACTCTAATTATCCAAAAATCATAAAAAATATGTTTTGAAATCTTTGGAATTTTCTCATGTGGTATAGATTTCATTGCCTAGTTTACTAGTTTTAAAGATCATATTTTTAGGGTTCTAAATAATCATAATACTACACTAATAATTAAAGATATGTTAAAGGATAAAATCTAGACCTTGGAGTCATATCGATGGTCAGTAACCTGAACAAATTCACTATGATTTAATTAAGCATCAATCTAGGACTTTTTATTGGGATTTGAGTTTTAGGGTTTTATCATCACTTATGATCATCAAAGAAAATATAATAATTAATAAAGTTTTGATTAACAATCAAGTTTTATCTTAAAGAAACCCTGAGGTCAGTCCTGGGTCAAAAATCGAATTGGGATACATCGATCGACTTGGTTTTTTAGGGTTTTCATCATACCTACATACTTTAGCACATAAACCCTAATTAAAGAATCTAAACATGTAGTAGGTTAAGTTGACCATAGATTTGGAAGGTTAGGATTCATCCTCTAATTTAACAACTCTATATTAAGGTATGTGCATCTTTTCTATTATCTAGGCATTGCTTTTATGACCAAAATAACCTTTCCTATATGAGGCATGAATAGATGTTATCCTTGTCATCATTTTAAAATTCTTATTTTCTTGGGCAATGCTTATGGGTCCTTTGACCCCACATGCTTTTTGTTTGGATGCTCTCATCTGATTATTTCATATGGACTAAACTTGTACTTGCCTTTTCCCTATTTATGTGCATGCTTAGACTAGTTTTATTTCTTGTAGTGGTACATCTGTACAACCATATATACATGGGTGTGCTTTTCTACCTAGGGTGTTCTTTTCCACCCATTATTTATAGAGGTGTGCTTTTTCGCATGGAGTGTGCTTTTCCACCCATTATTTTTGATTGAGATCCAATGGTGTCTCAATCATGCATGCACAAATTTATTGTTGTTTTATTAATGGAAAATTTTAAAGGCAAGATTCCCTACTTGACATTCATTAGTTAGATATGCCTCATCTCTTGGCATGTTATAACTCTTTTGAAACTTATTTCTTTTGACATCCTTTAATTTGGAAGCTCTTCTTTTGGAAATTACTGGGAATTGCCTAGTTGTTCATTATTGCACATACTCAGCATTCAATGATGTCCTTTTTTCCTTTGTTGTTCTCTTCCTTGGGTGTTGACTTCAACCCACCCAGAGGTTGCACAGCCTAAGGACCAGGAGATAGGTGGTGATGCCCAGATTTAGTTGTTGAGGATTTTTGAGATGGAAAGGTTACTCACCACAAAACCAATCTGATTATTTTAGTCTTTAAAGTTTGTTAGAAGCCGTCTATGGCTTGATATTTGAACGATGTTAAGAGTATCATGTTGTTAGTTTTATTTCCATTGTTTTCAAACTATGTTAATGTTATCAATCTGTTTAAATAAATATTGTGAATGTGATACCTCGTCACGCTAACAAGATTACTCAAAACACAAAACACGATCAACTACTAATTTATCACATAGTCAAAAATGTGAAATAATTAAAATTGATTCCAACAATGTAAATAAACTCTAGAACATTTACAAAAGTTCCATCATTCCATTCTCATATATTGTAACAAGTATTTACATATGGGTCCAAAGACCTCAGTCACATCCTGCATACAAAAGATATTTCACATGTACATGCCATATATTTACAAACATTGGCATACTACAAAAATCTTGTGTCGATACGAGTATATCAACTAGAAAACACATCCCATACCCAAACCTGAGAGTATAGGGATGACATTAGGAATCTACTACTAACATCTACAACTAACCAACCTTCTGAATCTATTGATCACCAAGTTGGTTCTCTTCCACAGTGCGACCTCGACCTCATTGCATGCGACCACCTAAAAAAATGTGGTGACTCACGGGTGAGACCCAGTCCCAGTGAGAGATATAACTCTCTCCAACATATATTGATTATAACATATTAATTGATAGTAAATGAATTGAGTAGATATAATAATGAATAATAAATTTAAGCAGATTGAATAGGTTAAGCATACTAAGCCATTAAGCAAAATAACTTGACAAGAAGTATAATTACTCAAAGTGCATATGATATCATCTTGAAAATAGTGAATAGTATAAAGACAAGTTAAACACTAATCAAACAATGTGAGATGTATTTAACTATAGTCAGTAAACTACATGGCTTATATCACTTCTTTTATTACATTGACCTGAGGGATTTGAGAAATACCACTCAAGTCTCAACTGACCACTACTAAGTCAAAATCAGTGCCATATAAGATCTAGGAAGAGTCAGACTCCTAAGATCTTCTCTACCCCCGGTCAGTATGGGTCCGCCACAGCGACACATAAGGTCAGTCTGCTAACAGCCTAGTCTGTCCTTGGTACAGGTCACGACACTAGTAAAAGGAGGTAGGTATGCATACCCAACCATCTGAGATACAACCACAGTTGTCCACAAATCTCATCATATATATATAATCACCAAGACATGACCGCAGCCGTTCTCAAACTCAGGGCTAGGTATGACCACTGTCATCCTCCCTAACACTTGAATTCAGGATGACAAGCACCCCGCATACTCATCAATATGTGCTCCGAGTATCCCTTAGGAATACTCATTTCACTATCTGTCAATTTCTAACACTCAAATAGATCTATGGCATAGGGCACTACATGATTAGAGTTTCACTTAATTAGTTATGCCAATTGGGTGAATTAAGGCTAAATCATACAAATGGACATTCAAACCCTAATTCTTTTCTAACAAGAGTATATGTATAACAACCTCAAAAGATATAAAATATTTGAGATATCAATCTTAATCACATTACCACATGCTATCATTCATTGCAAATTAATGGACCACACTTATCATCATACTTTTACAAGATACCAATATCTTAACACAATTTCCAGGGTTTTAACCCTTATTGGAACATGAAGAGGATTTCACCTCAATCATGGCTTCAAACATGCCCAAATGTCATTAAGACCATCACATTATTCATAGTAAGGTTATCAACATCATTCCATGCCTTAAACAAGTCTCAAAAGATCATTAGCACATATGTGTCCATAGATATTAACATGGCAAGGCACTATGATATTCAAATAGTACTACAATGTGGTTTCAACACAAGAAGAGTGTAATTCATTATCACATTAATCATTCAAGTGGTATTATTATAACCAATCAAAATCATATAATTACATTAAAGTTAGGTATAACAAGCTAGATCACATGGGAGTTACACATCCACTTATTATAGAGATTTATCAAATATAACTATATGATGGCAAAGGTAAGACTACAAATTAATGGTATTGAACCATCGAAATATCATCACTAGGACCCACAAATAATACCATGAGATTTATCCTAATCCATTGGATGTTAAAGCATCCAATATTATTCATTGGATTAGGTTCATTGTTCAAGGTTTTCAATTGAAGTATAGATCTAACCATTAGATCAATTGAAACAAGGAACCATTGGTTTAAGGTTTAGTCAAATATACAATTACATTCCTAATTCATCATAAATGGTGATGACTTGATCCACCATTAATTGTGATCATTAAGTCACCATTGGTTTCTAGATTAGTAATACATTTGGTGAACACCATCAAATATTAAGCCAATATCAACATTGACTGATAACATCATTATAATACTTAGTGGATGATAATTAAACGTCTAATTAAGTCAAAATCTGACCTAAGGGGGTAACCATAGGTTGTCATCATAAATTTGACACCCTTGATCACGAACATCAGTTTCCAAAATAGCAACACCATTTGGCTATTGAATGGTATGACCATCGGTGGTTTGATAGGGAATGAAATAGCTTGAAAACCCTAATTTGAACCATCAACTATTTTGTGCTTAGCACCATAGGTTGATGATATCAACCTGTACCAGATCATGTTACACCTTAGAAAGGTCATACACATGTTTACAAGTTCATATAGAACTGGAACAGAACAGGGAACACCACAAAAAAATTGAAATTCTAAACAAGCATGGTTTCTCTATGCTTAAATCAACACATTAAGGCATAAACATGAACTAACAAGCTTCTAGTAAGCAATATAAGTGAAGAATTTTATATAACTTGCCTCTATAGAGTAGGTCAGATCCCAAACAGCAAGAATATTGAGAAAATAGGGAAAGAAAACCTTGTATTCAGATCAAAACTTGGCCAAATAGGTACTTCTCTCCACAAAGAAGTAAAATCCTAGAAAAAGAAACAAGAAGGATAGATTTTTGAGTTGTAGAGGCACTTTCACCATGGAGCAGTAGGGTTCCAACCTAGAGGAAGGTCTAAGGAAGGATGAGAGTAATAAAAATGGAGAAGGAAGGAAGAAAACAACTTTCCTTGGTCGAATTCCCTAGAATATGACCTTGGAAACCCTAGGTAGGGCTAGATGGAGCTCTAGGAGACCTTCTTCACCAAAAAGGGGTTGTCTTCTACCTTAGAGCACTTGGTTCCACAGAAAAATAGAGTGGATTCGCTGCTCTAGGTTAGAGGAAATAGAAATCAAGTATAGTTTCGTACTTGGGCAAGGAAGGGGTAAATATAGCCCATGGATAAGGATAGAAGCAAGCATGAGGTGTAAAAGTAGCTTCCCCATGTGTCTATGGCCTTAAATTATTAAGAATATACAAGCACGCACACAAGAAGCTCCCCCACCATACCTATTGACTTTATTAGCTTTCCTTTGTCGAATTTCCCAACCAATCACATAATTCATTAGTTGGTAGCTACTAAAGGTAGCTCATCCATGAAGGGGTAAACCCTAAAATACCCGTAATGAAAATGCCTTCAAACCATGGATCAACTATGACCCAATGGATCAAAAATATCAAGAATTATAATATAACATCTAAGGAACATAATGTATGAGATAAATTACAAAGAAAACCCCTCGATTGGGTAAATTGTAAAATGTACAGAAAATTGCATAACTTGCTCAAACAGTGTCCAAATTGGACCAAATTTGAAAATTAAGCTTGTATTATGATTTCAAAACATATCAAAATGGTAGATTAGGGTTATAAGCATTCAATTATGGTAATTAAGCTCATTGAACTCATTAAGCAAGTTCAAGGGCTTTACAACTATAAACTCCTAACAAGGATTTTGCCCCGAAATCCTATGCAAAAAGAGATGGGTATTTTCTACACGTCTCATTCTCTATTTCCTATGTGGATTCCTCTATGCCACGGTGATTCCACAAAACTTTCACTGGTATTATATCTTTTCTCTTCAGTTTTTTCACCCTTCTATCCAAGATCAACACAGGACCCTCAACATAGGAGATATCCACATCTAACTCAACCTCTACTGGTTGGATTGTCTGGTCAATATCTGGATGGCATTTCCTCAACATAGAGATGTGAAAGACATTATGCAATCTATGTATCTCTGGTGGTAGCTCCAACTTATATGCTACCTTTCCAACACAAGCTAGGATAGGGTATGGTCCCATAAATTTGGGAGCCAACTTACCCTTCTTTCCAAACCTCAGCACACCTTTCCAAGGAGAAACCTTAAGATATACTCTATCTCCCACTTGGAACTCAAGTGGTCTACGTCGGTTATCTGCATAAGATTTCTGCCTGTCTTGGGCTGCTTTCAACTATTATTGTATCACTTTAATCTTTTCTATAGTCTGTTGTACTAGCTCAGGACCCAAAAGTTGATATTCACCTGTCTCATACCAGCAAAGAGGAGACTGACATCATCTCCCATATAGAGCCTCATAAGGGGACATATCTATGCTCCTTTGATAGCTATTGTTGTACGCAAACTCTATCAGAGTCAGATGTACATCCCAACTACCAAGAAATTGCAGCACACATGCCCTCAAGAGATCCTCTAAAGTCTGAATAGTCTTTTCAGACTGGCCATCAGTCTGCGGATGAAAAGTTGTGTTGAATATCAGTTGTGTTCCCATTGCAGAATGCAAATGCTCCCAAAAATGACTTGTAAACCATGGACCTCTATCAGAAACTATAGTCACTGGAATCCCATACAGACAGACTATCTCATCAACATATATTTGTGCCAATTTCTCTATTGTAAATGTTGTCTTAACTGGCAGAAAATGAACAAACTTAGTCAATCTATCTACTATCACCCATATGGAATCATGACACTTGGCTGTCCTAGGAAGACCAACCACAAAGTACATAGTAATATGATCCCATTTCCACTGTGGTATAAACCCCTAACAAGGATTTTGCCCTAAAATCCTACACAAAAAGAGATGGGTATTTTCTACACATCTCATTCTCTAGTTCCCATGTGGATTCCTCTATGCCATGGTGATTCCACAAAACTTTCACTAGTATTATATCTTTTCTCTTCAACTTTTTCACCCTTCTATCCAGGATCAACATAGGACCCTCAACATAGGAGATATCCTCATCTAACTCAACCTCTACTGGTTGGATTGTCTGGTCAATATCTAGATGGCATTTCCTCAACATAGAGATGTGAAATACATTATGCAATCTATGTAGCTGTGGTGGTAGCTCCAACTTATATGCTACCTTTCCAACATGAGCTAGGACAGGGTATGGTCCCATAAATCTGGGAGCCAACTTACCCTTCTTTCTAAACCTCAGCACACTTTTCCAAGGAGAAACCTTAAGATATACTCTATCTCCCACTTGGAACTCAAGTGGTCTGTGTCAGTTATCTGCATAAGATTTCTGCCTGTCCTGGGTTGCTTTCAACTATTTTTGTATCACTTTAATCTTTTCTATAGTCTGTTGTACTAGCTCAGGACCCAAAAGTTGATATTTACATGTTTCATACCAGCAAAGAAGAGACTGAAATCGTCTCCCATATAGAGCCTCATAAGGGGCCATATCTATGCTTCTTTGATAGCTATTGATGTACGCAAACTCTATCAGAGTCAGATGTATATCCCAACTACCAAGAAATTGTAGCACACATGCCCTTAAGAGATCCTCTAAAGTCTGAATAGTCCTTTCAGATTGGCCATCGGTCTGTGGATGAAAAGTTGTGCTGAATCTCAGTTGTGTTCCCATTACAGAATGCAAATGCTCCCAAAAACAACTTGTAAACTGTGGACCTCTATCAGAAACTATAGTCACTGGAATGCCATGCAGACAGACTGTCTCATCAACATATATTTGTGCCAATTTCTCTGATGTAAATGTCATCTGAACTGGCAGAAAATGAGCTGACTTAGTCAATCTGTCTACTATCACCCATATGGAATCATGACCCTTGGTTGTCCTAGGAAGACCAACCACAAAGTCCATAGTAATATGATCTCATTTCCACTGTGGTATTAGAAAGGGTTGTAATGTCCCTACATGCTTCTGGTGCTTAACCTTCACCTGCTGACAAATTGGACATTTGGCAATGAACTCTACCACATCACGCTTTAGACCTGGCCACCAATACATGTCTTTCAAGTTTTGGTACATCTTGATACTTTCAGGATGCATTGCATACATGGAGGAGTGAGCCTCCTCAAGTACCATCTTCCTCAACCCATCAACATCAGGAACTACTATCATGTTGTGGTAACAAACTATACCATCATCTGCCTCATGAAAGCCATCATACTTTTCATTGCCAATCCCTGATCGGATATTCTGTATCACAGTATCATTCTGTTGTGCATCATAAATCTATTGTCTCAAGGTAGATTTTACTTGTAACTGTGCCAACAATCATGCCAGCAAGGAAACTTCTAGTTGTACATTCATCTGGCAAAGAGACACTAGCATATCTCTCTTATGGCACATCACGGAGTTTAATTGTGCATTATCTACCGTTAATAATGAAGATGACTTTCTACTCAATGCACCAGCTACCACATTTGCTTTCCCTGGATGGTAGTCTATTGTGCAATCATAATCCTTAATCAGCTCCATCCATCTCCTCTGTCTCATATTCAGCTCCTTTTTTGATAAGATATACTGTAGATTTTTGTGGTCAGTGAAGATCTGACACTTTTCTCCATAAAGATAGTGTCTCCAGATCTTTAAGGCATGGACCATCGCTGCAAGCTCCAGATCATGTGTTGGGTAATTCTCTTCATGTTTCTTAAGTTTTCGTGAAGCAAAAGAAATCACATTTTTATCCTGCACCAACACGCATCCCAACCCATTCTTTGAAGCATCACAAAAGACAATATATCATTTTCCTTGCTCTGGCAGTACTAACACCGGTGCACTAGTCAGCTTTTCTTTCAACATATGGAAAGAACATTGACACTTGTCATTCCAAGCAAAAAGAACATCCTTCCTGGTTAACCTAGTTAGGGGTAACGCTATAGAACTGAAGTCTTTGATAAACCTCTTGTAGTATCCTGCCAAACCTAGGAAACTACAGATCTCTGTTGGTGTCTTTGGTTGTTCCCATTCTAGTATAGATTCCACTTTCTTGGGATCAACACAAACACCTTTTACAGATATAACATGGCCCAAAAAAGACACTTCAGATAACCAGAATTCACACTTGTTGAACTTAGCATATAGTTCATGTTGCCTCAATAAAGTCAATGTCTGGCGAAGGTGTTGCTCATGATGTTGACTATCCTTGGAGTATATCAGGATATCATCTATGAACACTACCACACACTGATCAAGATAAGGTCTAAACACCATATTCATTAGATCCATAAAAGTTGCATGTGCATTGATTAGCCCAAACGGCATAACCACAAACTCATAATGACCATAACTAGTCCTAAAAGCTGACTTGGGTATGTCATCAACCTTAATTATTAACTGATGGTAACTTGACCTCGGGTCTATCTTTGAAAACATAGTGGCACCTCTCAACTGATCAAAAAGATCATCAATCCACGGCAAAGGATACTTATTCTTTATTGTCACCTTGTTCAACTGTCTATAGTCTATACACAACCTCATTGAACCATCCTTCTTTTTAACAAACAACACGGGAGCACCCCAAGGGGAAGTGCTCGGCCTGATAAAACCCGTCTCTAATAGTTCTTGTAACTGTTTCTTTAACTCCTGCATCTCTTCTAGTGCCATTCTATATGCTGTTTGTGCTATGGGTTGTGTTCCAGGAACAAGATTGATCTCAAACTCAATCTCTCTAAGAGGGGGAATGCTAGGATTCTCCTCAGGAAAGACATCCTCAAATACTTGCATCACGGGTACCTCCTGGATACTAGGACCCGCCTTGGTATCCACAACATAAGCTAAGAAAGCCCCACATCCTTGTCTCATCAACCGCTCAGCTGTCATAGATGACATCAAACATGTAGGAAGAATCTTCCTATCACCCTGAAAAATCCACTGTATATCTCCATCATGAAACGTTGCCACCTTAGTACTACAGTACAAGACTGCCTTGTATTTTTCCAAGGTATCCATTCCTAGGATTACATCAAAACCATGCATGTCAAGTGGCAAAAGATCCACTTGAATGTTGTGTACAGAGAAAGAAAGAACACAAGAAGGGCACACTTCCCGCAACTCAATGGAATCAACCAAAGGAGTCTCTAGATGCAGGCTATCAGATATAAGATTAAAAAGTAGATAACAACTATCTATCACCTCTCTGGTAATAAAAGAGTGTGTCACACCCAAATCTACTAACACAGATACAAAACAAGAAGCAGACAAATCGGAATAAAATAATTCCATCTGACATGTCACGAATCGTGGATTGACCACTGCTTCCAACTGGGTCATGGCATAGAACCTAGCTGTCGCATGTTGTTGTCCACGTCCTCTACTTTCATGTGCTAAGGATCTGGCATGGGATGCCTGACCATGTCCTTTGCCTCTATCAGTATCAAACTATCGTTGTTGTGATCCATGTTGATTCTTCCTGGCTACTTAGTCACCTCCTCAACCTTCATAGGGAAATTCCATCTAATATGCCTTGTCTGTCCACATTGATGACACACTCAGTTATTACTATGTGGTCTAAACAGTCATGTAATTGAGACTGATGATGAATTGCGAGCTCATGTTGGTGGAAAATTGTGACCTCTACCCCTACTCGGGGTCCACTGTGATAGTGCATGTGATCTTGGTTCAGTGAAGGTTGACCTTGGTTGCAACGGCGGTGGGAAAAACCTTGGCTTCTTAAAGCCTCCAGATTATTTCCCTTGAAACTACATAGGTTTCTTCTTAGCATTAGCTTCACGCTTCTCTATGGCAGACCTCTCAATCCTCCTGACATATTCCACAAAGGTGGAAAACCTTTCCCTATTCTCCAAGGATGATGTTGTAGTAGTCAACTACGTACTCAGGCCCTTCTCAAATCTTTGAATCATTTCCTTGTCTGTTGCTACCATGTGCGGGCAGAACCTCAAAAGTTCCATAAACTTTGATTCATACTCATTGATAGTCATAGCTCCCTGATGAATCTTCTCGAACTGAGAAATTTTCTCATCTAGGTAGGTCTCTGGAAAATATCGGCTAACAAATTTCCTCTGAAACTCCTCCCATCCTATCACAACTCCTGGCCTTTTCTCCTCTTCTATGGCCCACCAGTGGCTAACACTACCCTTCAACAAGTATACTGCATACTTAACTTTGTCTTCTTCAGCGGTGTTTAGGATTTTGAACGCCTATTCCAGCTCAGTCAACCACATGTCAGCGTCTGTTGGATCAGAAGTACCTACATATTCAATCACCCCAACACGTCTAAGGCGTTCAAATGTCTTACCGACACCTTGGGACTCCACATTAGAGGCGACTTCCCTAGCTTCAGGTGTTGGCACTCTGTCAGCAATATGTGTAATTATGGTCATCATTTGTCTAAACATATGCCAAAACTCAGGATTGGCCATCATTGTCAGGTCTAGATGAGGCATTGTGGGCTGCTCTGGCCCTACTTCTGGCACTCTCTCATTGTGTGTCTGCCTCATAGCACCTCATCCTGGTGCTACATAACTACTCTCAACATGTTCTTCATGTCCTCCAGACATATCTACATAAGCATAAACTATGATCAGATATGTTGGATACATAAGAACAGACTCAAACCTAAGTCCTATGTCCCTATAGACTTAGTAAACCTAGAGATCTGATACCAACTTAACTGTGACACCTTGTCACGCTAACGAGATTACTCAAAACACAAAACACGATCAACTACTAATTTATCATATAGTCAAAAATGTGAAATAATTAAAACTGATTCCAACAATGTAAATAAACTCTAGAACATTTACAAAAGGTCCATCATTCCATTCTCATATATTGTAACAAGTATTTACATATGGGTCCAAAGACCTCAGTCACATCCTGCATACAAAAGATATTTCACATGTACATGTCATATATTTACAAACATTGGCAAACTACAAAAATCTCGTGTCGATATGAGTATATCATCTAGAAAACACATCCCATACCCAGACCTGAGAGTATAGGGATGACACTAGGACTCTACTACTAACATCTAAAACCAACCAACCTTCTGAATCTATTGATCACCAGGTTGGTTCTCTTCCACAGTGCGACTTCAACCTCGTTGCCTGCGACCACTTAAAAAAAATGTGGTGACCCACGGGTGAGACCCAGTCCCAGTGAGAGATATATCTCTCTCCAGCATATATTGATTATAACATATTGATTGACAGTAAATGAACTGAGAAGATACAGTAATGAATAAGCAATTTAAGCAGATTGAATAGGTTAAGCATACTAAGCCATTAAGCAAATTAACTTGACAAGAAGTATAATTACTCAAAGTTCATATGATATCATCTTGTAAACACTGAATAGTATAAAGACAAGTTAAAGACTAATCAAACAATGTGAGATGTATTTAACTATAGTCAGTAAACTACACGGCTTATATCACTTCTTTTATTACATTACCCTAAGGGATTTGAGAAATACCACTCAAGTCTCAACTAACCACTACTAAGTCGAAATCAATTCCATACAAGATCTAAGAAGAGTCAGACTCCTAAGATCTTCTCCACCCCCGGTCAGTACGGGTCTGCCACAGCGACACATAAGGTCAAGCTGCTAACAACCTAGTTTGTCCTTGGTACAGGTCATGGCACTAGTAAAAGGAGGTAGGTACGCATACCCTACCATCTAAGGTACAACCACAGTTGTCCTCCAATCTCATCATCATATATATAATCACTCAGACACGACCGCAACCGTTCTCAAACTCAGGGCTAGGTATGACCACTGTCATCCTCCCTAACACTTGAATTCAGGATGTCAAGCACCCCGCATACTCATCATTATGTGCTCCGAGTATCCCTTAGGAATACTCATTTCACTATCTGGCAATTTCTAACACTCAGATAGATCTATGGCACAGGGCACTATAGGATTAGAGTTTCACTTAATTAGTTATGTCAATTGGGTGAATTAAGGCTAAATCATACAAATGGATATTCAAACCCTAATTCGTTTCTAACAAGAGTATATGTATAACAACCTCAAAAGATATAAAACATTTGAGATATCAATATTAATCACATTACCACATACTATCATTCATTGCAAATTAATGGACCACACTTATCATCATACTTTTACAATATACCAATATCTTATCACAAGTTCCAGGGTTTTAACCCTTATTGGAACATGAAGAGGATTTCACCTCAATCATGGCTTCAAACATGCCCAAAGGTCGTTAAGACCATCACATTATTCATAGTAAGGTTATAATCATCATTCCATGCCTTAAACAAGGCTCAAAAGATCATTAGCACATATGTGTCCATAGATATTAATATGGCAAGGCACTATGATATTCAAACAGCACTACAATGTGGTTTCAACACAAGAAGAGTGTAATTCATTATCACATTAATCATTCAAGAGGTCTGATTATAACCAATCAACGTCATATAATTACATTAAGGTTAGGTATAACAATCTAGATCACATGGGAGTTACACGTCCACTAATTATAGTGATTTATCAAATATAACTATATGATGGCAAATGTAAGACAATAAATTAATGGTATTATCACTAGGACCCACAAATAATAACATGTGATTTATCCTAATCCATTGTATGTTAAAGCGTCTAATATTATTCATTGGATCAGGTTCATTGTTCAAGGTTATCAATTGAAGTATAGATCTAACCATTAGATCAATTGAACCAAGGAACCATTGGTTTAAGGTTTAGTCAAACCTACAATTACATTCCTAATTCATCATATATGGTGATGACCTGGTCCACCATTAATTGTGATCATTAGGTCACCATTGGCTTCTAGATCAGTAATACATTCAGTTAACACCATCAAATATTAAGCCAATATCATCATTGATTGATAACATCATTAGAATACTTAGTGGATGATAATTAAACATCTAATTGAGTCAAAACCTGACCTAAGGGGGTGACCATAGGTTGTCACCATGAATTTGACACCCTTGATCACGAACATCAGTTGCCAAAATAGCAACACCATTGGCTATTGAATGGTATGACCATCGGTGGTGTGATAGGGAATGAAATAGCTTGAAAACCCTAATTTGAACCATCAACTATTTTGTGCTTAGCACCATAGGTTGATGCTATCAACCTGTCCCATATCATTTTACACCTTAGAAAGGTCATACACATGTTTACAAGTTCATATAGAACTGGAACAGAATAGGGAACACCACAAAAATTCGAAATTCTAAACAAGCATGGTTTCTCTATGCTTAAATCAACACATTAAGGCATAAACATGAACTAACAAGCTTTTAGTAAGAAATATAAGTGAAGAATGTTATATAACTCACCTCTATAGAGTATGTCAGATCCTAAACAGCAAGAATCTTGAGCAAATAGGGAAACAAAACCTTGGATTCATATCTGAACTTGGCCAAATAGGTACTTCTCTCCATAAAGAAGCAAAATCCTAGAAGAAGAAACAAGGATAGATTTTTGAGTTGTAGAGCCACTTTCACCATGGAGAAGCAGGGTTCCTACCTGGAGGAAGGTCTAAGGAAGGATAAGAGTAATAAAAATGGAGAAGTAAGGAAGAAACCAACTTGCCTTAGTCGAATTCCCTAGAAGATGACCTTGGAAACCCTAGGTAAGGCTAGATGGAGCTCTAGGAGACCTTCTTCTCCAAAAAGGGGTTGTCTTCTACCTTAGAGCACTTGGTTCTGCAGAAAAATAGATTGGATTCGTTTCTCCAGGTTATAGGAAAGAGAAATCAAGCATAGTCTTGTACTTGGGCAAGGAAGGGGTAAATATAGCCTATGGATAAGGATATAAGCAAGCACGAGGTGTAAAAGTAGCTTCCCCATGTGTCTATGGCCTTAAATTATTAAGAATATACAAGCACACACACAAGCATCTCTCCCACCATCCCTATTGACCTTCTTAGCTTTCCTTTGTTGAATTTTCCTGCCAATCACATAATTCATTAGTTGGTAGCTACTAAAGGTAGCTCATCCATGAAGGGGTAAACCCTACAATACCCTTGATGAAAACGCCTTCAAACCATGGCTCAACTAGGATCCCCATGGCTCAAAAATCTCAAGAATGATAATATAACATCTAAGGAACATAATGTATGTGATAAATTGTAAAGAAAACCCCTCAATTGGGTAAATTGCAGAAAAGTCCAAAATGTATAGAAAATTGCATAACTTGCTCAAACAGTGTCCAAATTGGACCAAATTTGAAAATTAAGCTTGTATTATAATTGAAAAACATATAAAAAGGGTATATTAGGGTTATAAGCATTAAATTATGGTAATTCAGCTCATTCAACACATTAATCAAGTTTAGGGGCCTTACATTGAACCCCAAAGTGGCTTATATTTTATGGAACATGATTTATTGGGGAACTTTGCAATTGTTTCCTTAAATTAAGTAAGGAGTGGTCCCTCCCAAGACCCACTCCTTACAGTAGTCTCGACCTTTTCTATGGGAAGCATTCTTTACTTGATATCCTTTTATTCCATAAATTACTCAATTCTATTTTAGTATGCACATATCAACTTTTTGTTGATGTCATCTACTTTTCTCCTTCTTGTTGGGGTATGCTTCCAATCCTAGATATAGGTAAAGGAGAACATTGCATACAACATTGACTTAACCTAAGTAGTTAAAGCTTGGAGACAAACTTGTTACGGTTTAGATTTCCCTCTACTAGATCCTTATGATGGAATATCCATGTAAACCCTATAAGGGAGATTTTTTATGTACAGTTGTAATCTTTTGGAAAATTGAATATAGTCATTACTTTTATTCCGCTGCTACACTTTGGTTGTTTTGAATACTATTATTGAGATTTGAAAATTTTACACCTTTTTCAAGCATACCTTTCGAGTGTGTTTGGAATGGATGTTTTATTCTTCAAATTTTAGTAGAGAGTGGATCCCCTATGGGTCCCACACCTTATAGGGGGTGTTTCTAGCAGGTGCGCCATCTAGGACCATCCTTGCAACAATAGTCCACAAAGTGGCTCTAGGTTGATCGGCCACCTTGCACCTAGCCTCAAGGTTTACCCTTCCTAGAAGGGGTTCAGTTTTGTCATTAAAATAAACAAATTTTCATTGATATTATAACTTCTATTTTACTTGATAAAGTTGATGTGTAAAGAAGGATGGTTGAAAAACTAACTTGTGGATGTAGGATTGTTCAAACTTGAACCGTCTTAAATATTGTGTTGTCGCTTGTATCTCATTGTTCCTTCTCCTTCTAATGTTTTATATTTACTATAGACGAGTTTGATTTGACATTTCACTTGTATCAAGTTTCCAAAAGTACAAATGAGAAGACTCTACACCATGCCACATCTAGCCTCTTCAAATATTACTTGGCAATGATGGTGATAATAGAAGTTATCTTGTTGAATATGCTAAGAGTTGGAGATTTATATTAGAGTCCATGGGTGCATTTTCTCCTTATTCATCCTCATTATGAAATTATATTTACTACAATAAGTTTCATTTGACATTTCACTTGTATTGACACTCAGCATCCCCCATCTAGACTCTTGATATCTTACATTGCAAATGATGGTCATAAGAGAAGATCTCTTATTTAGTACATTACGAGTTGCAGCTTAATATTAGAGTCTATGGGTACATTTTCACTACAGAAGCTTAACACATGTTGTTGAATGAGCCATAAAAGAAGACGGAAGACTTAAGAGGCTTTCGATTATAATTGTCTTGATTAAAAGACAACAATCAAGCATTGTGATACTCAAAGTGCAATCATATAATGAAAGATCAAATGATCCATAAAAGACAAAGCATTTCAATGTCAAATATCACCTTCAAGAGAGAAGCATTGCACAAGGGTGTGTTTTTTAAAATGATCTCCACCAACACAACCGTTTTGTTGGTCAACATGTCACAGTCTTCAAGTTTAGGCGTCACCTACAAGCCACAATGACGTCCTAGAGGATGGAAGAAATGAGGAGTTATTTTGAGATCACACAATTCTGGTCAATATGAAGATTGGTTAATGTCTCTCGAAGACTTTCCCGTCTACTTGGAATTAGTGGTGAGCAAAATTCGATTAATAACTAAGTAACCGAAACAGTTAATTTCGAATGGTTACTTTTTTCGACAATTTGGTTAACTTAATTTATATAGTTTGGTTGATTGGTTGAATGGTTAATTTTTGGTTAAAAATATTTTTAGTTTTCTAGCCACAATTTATTTTAAAAAATCTTCTACACATATATACCTATATAGTTGTACTTTTATTTCAAAAACATCCACACTTATATACTAAATAAGTTTCCATGAATTTTATAGTGCTATATTTTTATGCAATACTACTATAATATGGCAATTGATCGGAAAAAATTTATTTTCATATAATATTATTTAAAGTGTGTTATTTAGTTGATCAAATCAACAGACCCAATTAACCATTAACCGATTAATCATAACCAAATTAACTACTACTAATTTAGTTAGGTTAATAGTTAAAATTTCAAATCCCAAATTAACTATTTAACGGAACTAAATTAATCATAACTGGCCGAATTAACCAAATGATCACCCCTACTTGGAACTGGATGCAAAAATAAATGGGTCTCAAATCAACCTGTCATTAAGGATTCGAATGTGGCCACTTTAGATATTTTTACAATCCGCTACGACGAGGAAGGTCACAAAGAAGATAGGGCCCTCTTTTTTACTGTTACGATCTTTTACGTCCTCTTGCTCACATGCCCGTACATGGGTGACATGAGGAGGATACACAAACAAAGCGGAAAACGGCAGCGTACTTCCACTCGACCTCCCAACGCATGTCCGCTCAAGTATATCCTCGACTAGTAGTACTAATTGCGCTTATAATCGAGTGTGAATAAAAAAGCCGCTACTGAGGGTTTTTCCAAATACGTTAATGTAGCGTCAGAAAATTTATGATATCCAGTTTAACAATCGGTTACAGTCCACATCACACAACTCAGTTGTCGCTTTAAAATTCTTTTTTCTGCTGCCCCAATAGATTTTGAACTCATAACCTTGACTACAACCAGCAACAGGCTTTTCCAACTTGCATCAGAATAGCACTTTGTTCAAAAAAAATGTAGTATCAATTCTTCACTCCCCACTATTTGTTACACCAAAACCATTAACTGTTACCAATTTCCAACGAAACTAAAATGACATAACTAGTAATTAAATGTGACTTTTCAATAACTAAAAGAAATAGTAATGCAGGATAATAGATTTATGCCCTCATCCCCGCCCAGGGGCGTATCTCTAGGCTCTAATGTATGTATATTCATTAATGACAAAGCAATTGAATAATTTATTGTCTGTGTCATTATTAGACATTAAGGAACTATTAGCTGGTCCGTTAGACACCTCTTGTTGATTATGTGCTGTCCCTGGTTAGAGTCTCGGTGCCGTCATTTTTTCTCGGTCACCTAGGTCACCGACTAGATATTAATGTGTATGCGTGAATAATAGTCAACTTACTTGGTGGCTCGTCTGGTAGATAACCCTATAGCTCTTGCGCTGCCCCGGTTTAAGTCCTAGGCCTATCATTTTATTTACTAGTTGTACTTAGTTTTTTGGTCAAAATTTGGAGATAACATATGTAATAAATCGCAGTATTTTATTTTAGAATACTTACATGTATAAATTTGTTTAGAATTCAATACTTTTACCGTAGCTAAGGGTATGTTTCTTTTATTTTGTTACTAGATGTTATTTTGGATGTAGCCTACGAAGTGAACATGAATTGGCACTTTATATAGATATCAACTCAACATATTATGTATCGATTTATTGTTTTTAAAAACCAAAATGTCATACCAGTCGATCATCTAACTCAGTTTCTGAATCCGCCACTGTCCCCGTCCCCACACCGTAAATGTCACGTGCACTGCATTGAAGAAATAACAATGGGAAAAAAGAGCCAAAACCATGCATAAGTTTTATACAAGAGGTGGAAGGAAAAAGGCTAACTTCGGCAAACACAGCGAGGTAAAGGCACCTAAGGGACGTACCATTAGGTTCGGATGTATAGGTGGCCTTAAAAATATAAAGTGCGACAAGCACATATGAACCTTAAAACAACAGGAAAACAAATAAACGATAATAGTCTATGGCCTAATCAAGGAAATCACTAAAGTTATTTTTATATTTGAACCCTTAAAATCTTGTATGTTTATATACAATAGCTCTCAGGTTGGAATCTAGCACGTAACGCTACCTACTTAATTCAACAGAGATTGGATGTTTCATTATCGCTCCAATATGGTGGGATTCTGTATACTCTCACTTGCCACCCAGCCAGCATCACCTAAACCAGATCTCATTCAGATATAAATATCGGGATATTAGCACACGTATCCTAACATCAATCTAAGGTACCGTTCGGACGGGATCATCAAAGATTCGTAGTAAATTTATATAAATTGAAGAGCAATTTAGTAGCTAGATAACTTTGGTTTTTGTTCCAGTATTTATGCTACCAAATTTGGCAGATTTCAGCCAATGTTAGGGACCTCAAAAACTTCTGCTTCCGTATCGGTGCCAACCGTATCGCGTGATCATTTGCAGTCGCAAAATGCTGATTTTTGCTGCCAACACTGCAGCGGCTGCTAGAATCGAGCACCAATCTGCATACAAGTACCAGGATTTTGAACACCTGAAGCCGAACCACATATACACCGTTTAGCGGCTCCTAAGAGTCTCCCACACATACACGAGGAGTCCTGAAGCCCAGTGTCAGTTTTAAAATAACAAAGAAAGCATGTATGCTTGTATATTTCTTCCCAAACAACACTGAGACATCAAGATTCAGGTATTTCATATCAACTAAAAAAACGTAATATGCCAGGTAATGGTCAATCAAAATAGGACAATGTTTTGTGGAACGATTAAGCTCTGCTGCTAATATACATTTACAGTTTACATGGGAACGTACATTCTACGCTGGGCAGACGAGAGGGAAAAGATGTGGACCACCCTCGTAACCTATGTTAGGCAAAGGATAAATTACAAAGGATACCCTGAGAGGAGTGGGGGAGTGGTTATATACAATGCAACCGACTTTGTATTAAATTGTGGATATTATTCAAAGAATTACACCTGATACCCCATAAGGGTCGAAACCAATTGATTACCTTACAAACAGGTTATAAAGCTGGATAGGAGCAGTAGTTTGTTTGCGGGAGGCCCTCCTGGTAAAAGGTGGTCTGCTTCACCTTTCCTCGTGATCAGTTATCGCCTGGAGATTAAGTTAAAATCGAAAACAGTAATGGGTACACACTATAATTAGTTATTCGCCGCTTCTTGCCACTTCGGCAGCTCTCTGTCTCATCATCTCCATTACAGCAGCCCTACGGCGGGAATCAGACTGATGCTGCAGCCTTCTTAGGTGTTCCTTTAGATCCCTGCAAGAAATGGTAGTGATTATTGGTTAGTTTTAATCGAATAAAACATAGGAAAACGGTATTACAGAAAACTTTATACAGTTGGGAAGAAAACGCACTTGCAACGAGGCACGTGACACACTGATTCTTTACAAGCTCGAGCATGAAGCTGTAGGAGGTACCACATCCTCTTACATAGAAGGCAACCGCCAGAAGCACGTGTTGGGCATTTAGATCCATGACGGAAAAGACCCTTCACTTTTCGGCAATTAGGATATTGGCATTGTACGTTTTGTGGTGCTATCAAGCGGCATTGAGAAGCATGAACCAAGAGATCAAGCATTTTCCTCAGCTGTATTCCACCAAATGTAAAGAATATTAGATACTACACCATAAAATTGTCCAGTTTAATGAAAATTGCAGAATAGCACCATTCAGAATAAAGTGACCATAAAAAGTTTCCTGACCTTCCAATCCACCCCACTTCCCCATAGCCGACCCCAACATGGTTGGGATTGAATTGGGATTGAGGCTTAGATGACGATGATGATGAACAGGGTCAAGATTGTGCACTAACACAACTCTAATATGAGCTCATAGTTATAAAGGCCCGCCTAGCTGTTCGGCTCTGGAGGTGTCAAAATCTGGGTGCCTAGACCCAAAGCGGAATGGGTGGGCGCCTAGGGCTATTAGACCTGATCCATGTCATTATGGACCGCATTAGGCTAATTGAGGTCTGAATTAGGTCATGAAAGCCTTTTCAGGGGTAAATTAGGTTACTCTCATGTTTCGGTTCAAATTAGGTCAAATAGATCTGATTTAGGTTATTTCAGAACAAGTTAGGTCTAATTTAAGTCATGTCCGTGTGTATCTGCATGTGTATGTGTGTGCATGTGTACACACGCTTATGTTTGAAGGGACGTGGAATGGAAGGCGGTGGAAGGAAGTTGCTGACTCTTCATGTATATTTGGGAAACATTGAAATAACAATTGAGTCAGTGCATTCGAACTTCCGATTCTATTTTGTAAGTAATATACATTTTCAATCATCTCTATCATAGAGAAAATCAAAAATATATCGACTGTGGTTGTTGGAGAATAATATAATAGACGGAAATCGCCCTGCTAGTTCTTTCATGGACCAAAAGTTTGGTGAAAAAAACCAGCCCAAAGTTATATAATATATATAACATGACTGGAGTTATATAATTCATAGTATCATTTATCTGCAACAATATATTCGTGGATATGTGCTAGTGATGACAATGGAATGATCAAAGTTGATCAAATTTTGTGAGGGACTTTACTTCAATCCACAATCACTAGAACCAACATGGCTAAAAGTCTAAACCTTCAATATCCTATTAATAAAATATAATAAATAATACTAAGATGCATCATGTACCCTATTTTGACTACTTACATATATACAATGAGTCTGCATGTGCAAAATTATAAAAAGAATAGTCGAATGATTGATAACAGCATTTAACGCCCTTGTAGATCTATAATTAATTTTCAAAGTGCAGGATCAAAAACAGTCACTGCAAGTAATATTATAATTTTGTGCTCAAGCAAAGGCTTGAACAACCCTCACTGCATATAACTCCTCATGTAAAAGTATCATTTTGTATCGTCACGCAAGATGAAGTATATCTTATGAAATCCACACAACTATATTTTATGTCCATTGTCTAGATAAATGTATTCGCCTTCAACACGGTTTCAATATATTTTAAGTATACAGTGGAGTAATAAACATCAAATTCCAATGCTCCATTCTCCCAAATTCAAGAAGGTTTTCAGGGAATTGCATACACTTTCACTTTCTGGATTGTAAAGCCGTGTATATTTTTTATTAATTTTTATTAATGCAATAAATGAAAGTAAATTCGACACTGGAATTTGACAGTTCCTACACTCCATATCATCCAGTCAAACTGCTAGAATCAGGAACCATTCTACAATTGGGAAAGAAATGTAACCAGAGTTTACTGTCAGTATATCAATTACGTATTTGTTTAGCAGTATCAACATTTTGGTTTTGATTTTACTTAACAAATTAACTATTCAACTGGAAACACAAATATCCAAATTCTTCCGCAGAATGAGGTGGTGAATTGATCAACATAGCACATCATGTTTGTCAAAATTGATTCATACATATCAATCACCTGAAAACAGATTTATATATATATAAATCCTTTTATCCTGAACATCGGATGGATTTTTGACGCATGAATCTTATATGACCAAGAGATTTGAATCAAGGCAATATGAATATGATAAGATTGCATTTATCCATATATAGTGTACCTGCAACACTCTCTTCTGCCGAGCTTCTGCATTTTGTGCGTCTACCATTGATGGATGATTCGTTAATTTATGTGGGTGATCAACACCGCCATCTTTTTGGTAGCAGCTATTGCATACATCAAAATCAGGACAAATATCACAGCGCCAACCTTGACCGGCCTCAATATCATGAGTGCAAATGTTGCAAGTGGTAACAAAAGCAGGAGCAGTTGGATTGTGAAGGTGATAGAGAACCATCATTGACGAATGTTTTGCCCGACGTAGAGTATCATACTGATAATGATTTCCTTGACAAAGGCTAAGAAAGGCTTGTCTAGTGTCAAAGAACTCACTCTCCAAAATCTCATCTTTGTCTTTGGTGTCTAAAGGCACTTCATTGATTTCTACCTGCTTTGTTTACAAGTGGATTTCCATAAGATAATTACAAGCATCACGAGTAAAATACGAATAGAAGTAACAAGAGTATTCATCAACAAACCGGGCTCATTGTGTGCTTTTCTCTGCTGTTGATTGGATGTCTTTCTCGTTCCTCCAGCCTTTGTTCCACATCATAGCAACTGCCAAGAGTTAAAAATATAAACATGATTGAAACTGAAAACAGTAATTCTATGCGGAAATTACACAAAATGATAGCATAATTTGATGAACCATGTAGCATTTGTTGGTACATAATTATAATACGAAGATCCATTATAATAGGGATTTCACAGTTTTCAGCTACCATAACCATCTTTGAGATCTAAAAAGTTAGAAAGTTATAACTTTCAAATAGAGATATCGACATAAATGAAAAGGCATCAATTAAAATTTGAAGCTCCAAAATTTCTAGTAACAGTTTACGGAGAGAACACTTCACAATATTCAAGACACGTTCCACGTATTTATACACCCTGAACTACCAGAAATTTCCCCCTAAAATATCTCCTGATATACGTTGGCTAAGAAATTGGTTTTTATCAAATTGAACGAATTTACTTTAAAAATAATATTTTCCCAATCTGATCCTCATATCCTCTCCGATGAGTAAACCAATGGATTTATACATTTTATCAAATAAAACTCACAATTCACATCAGATAAAGAACGCTAAGAACAAAAATGCTTACTTTTCACAAAGTTGGAAGTTTTTGCACCGGTTGCATACCCAACGAATTCCAGATACCATAAGCAAGCAGCAGTGAGTGCATGCATGTTGCAAATGCACCATAATGAAATCTTCCTTCATTGGGTAGATGGTTTCTCCAAGCTGTAAAGGAGCAACTGTTACTATTGTAATATGGCAGTAACTAATATCTCAAGAGTAGCTAAGGGACAGAACACTATGGTCACAGTTAAAGCTTATATGGAGGTATATTTTGCTGAATCTCACGATGTACACAACTTGTGAGTGATTTCTTGAATTGATCATAGAAAGTCATTACTACAAAACAGTATCAGCTTCCAAGGTCCTACTGATTGTAGATGTCCATCACATTAATCCTGTTTGGTGGTAGTCCGGCTTCCACTTCATATCATCAGTGCAGCCAATGTTTCCAAAAATGGTATGCGGTATGTGTTCAGAGAGGATACATTATAAAGCATGTGGTATGCATGCATATTACTATTAGAAAAATTTCCGCAAGTTAAATATGTGTGTATGTCTAGGATGCATCAAGTATATAGCTTTTAGAGGGATGATTCAAAAATTACCAAATCTTCAAAACCTGTACAAAAAGCATAATGATAGTGTACAATAAGAATAAAAGAAAAATCATGATTTGAAGGAAGGGAAAGATCCCATCTGAAAAATAGACAAAAAAAGAGTCATCTTGTTTCCTTTTTCCTTCCACTTTGCTTGGCACTTTGAAAGTTGAAAGCCATATGCCGCATTCTCTCATTCAGGCACCTACCCTCCAACCAGAAAAAAGGCAAAACAAAAAAAGCCTTTTCTCCAACCATTGTATAAAATTTTGACCAAGTGTCAAATGTGCTTCTACGAAACAAATGTGCAAACTTCATTAAAATGTTGTTGAAATTTAGACAAATACACATGCCGAAACTGTGTAAAATTCATCAATATTTCATCATATGTTGTGATATTTTCACAAAATGCATGACCAAGTCAGAGCTAATGTTCTTTCTGAATCTAGCCGCAATTTTGGTCATATTAGTATATACATTTATGCTTTATGTTTTATCGTGTGCTTTAGACTCCTCTTGTCTTTAGCTTTGCTTTTATCCCATATTGCCTAATTCTATTTCTCACTTACTCTCTTATCCTATAAAAGAGAATCCATTGTATTTGTTTTGAACACATCAAAAAGGCTTTTCTATTCTATATGGTATCAGAGGGCTACGATCCACCTTAAACCATTCCACCAACCCTAATGCTTCCCCTCCCTGTCGCACCCTAGCCGCCACCACCACCCCTCCCGACCTTCTTCATGCCGCCACCTTTCTCCTCCCCTCTCACCCGCCACCGCTGACCCCCCCCTTCCGCCCTCTCTCCTGCCGCCGCCGCTGACCCCCCTACCCCTTCTGCCCGCTGCCACTACCCCTCCTCATCCTAGCCTCCACCCGCCGGCTTCTCCTCGCCAGCCGCCCCCCCACTTGTTGTCGCCAACACCCAGACCTCCATCCTCCCATTCCGCCAACACTCCCTTCCACCTCCAAGCCGTCTGCTATCTCCTTTTGCCTGCAAGCCACCCATCGTCACACACCAGCCTTCCGCCTAATGCCCCTCTCACCTCCATTTCCGCCGCCCCCTCCCTCTCTTTGATCCTATTGTTGTCTTAAAAGCATGGTCTCTTCCCCTTTCTCCTACTTTCTCTCTACAAGTCCTGCCTAAAATAGCACGTTGAAGTTCTAAAAGGACTACCTTTCTTGTTTGGCTACGTCTCATGGGGGAGTAACTCTCCCCCCATGATGGCATAGGTCCTTTTTTCAACCCCTATGTAGGTTTCTCAGATCTGCTACTTCAAATATGCTGCTCCTTTTGCCCCTATGCGGGTTTCTTAGATCTATTGATCCAAATCTTCTACTGCACACTACTGCCCCTTTGCAGGTCTCTCAAATCTAGTGCTCCAGATCTGCTTCTTTTGCTGCTTCGTCTATGTACGCGTCATCACTTTGGCTTCCATTGTGACTACTGATCCTCCTCAGTCTTTGTGTGTGACGATTGTGAAACTCGAGGGATCAAACTACCATCTTTGGTTGGCATCGTTTGAACTTTATGTTAAAGTCCAAGGGTGTTATTCTCAGATTTTTGTGGATGCTCTAATCCCTCCTGATGTTATCGTTGATGAAAAAGCCAAGCAAACCTACGCACAATAGTCCAAAGATGATTCTGGTGTTATGACTTGGATGATGAATAGTGATGAACCAAAGATCAGTCAATCTCTTCTTCGCCTTCAGAATGCCAAATCTATGTGGGACCAGCCATCCCATGTGTATTACCAGCAAAACCCGAAGGTCTTCAAGAATCTAGTGAAAAAGGAGTACTCGACTGATGGATGTGTTGAAGACTACTACAATCAATGTTCGACACTCTGGGATGAACATGAAGTATATCATCCCCTCTCTTCCGACATCAAAGAAGTCCAGCGGCAATCCAACGAACTTCAATTAGTTCATTTCCTAGTTGGTCTCCCTTCGTCCTTTTCTGGTGTTGTTTACTAGATATTATCTAGTGATCCCTTACCAACACTTAGGGATGTTCTAAAGCTCGTTCAACGCCTCCCTTCCATGACTTGACTATCGGCTACTTCTTATCACTCGGTTCTTGTTGTCCACTCCCATGACTCAGGTGAAGGACGTGGACATGGCCACAGTCACGGTCACGGTGGTCGTGCTTCTAGTACCCCTGGACGTGGTCCTCCTTCTAGCCCCAGACAAGGCCGACATCAACTTTCTCCTGATAATCACTTCTGCAACTTCTATGGGCGCACAAACCACATTGAAGACCGTTGCTGGAAAAAGCATGGTGAACCTACCTCCAAGGAATGAAATATCGACGATATCGCCGGTATACCGGTCGAAATATCGATACCGACGCCATCGGGTATCGGTTTGAGCAAGTCTACCGCTGGTACCGCAAATATCGGTATACCGGTGGACTTACCGCCACTTACCGCCGAAAACCGAGGGTTACCGCTGCAAAAAGCCCAACTTACGGGCGATATAGGCGGTATGCCGCCCGGCATGCCGATATTTGCAAACATGTTGCTTGCTGCTGCTGTTTGAGTGGAGTTTCTTGGAGATTAGAAACGATTTCTTTCCTTGGAGCTCGAATCAACCCCGATCAAGGTATGTTTTCTTAATTTATTTCATTTCTCATCTTCTCTAACCCCTCCCCTCTCTATTTTCTTCTATTTTCACCATAGAACTTCTCCAAATTCTCTAAATACACCCAAAATCTAGATCTACTCCTAAAAACTTAGGATTAATGCTATTTAACAATAGATGTATGATTAATTTATGTAGATATACTAATGTATTACTAGATCTACTACTATTAATTAATATTATCACATAATTTCACTAATTAATATTGTGAACGGAAGAGACGGATGGAGCGTTGTTGCACACTGGCAACGTGAGAGACCCAATAGGGTTCTCCTCTCTATTTATAGTAAAAGGAAAATTACATGTAGGTACAGCAGTAATATGAAATATGAAATAAACACAAAGTAAAGATATATTAACACTCCCCCTCAAGCTGGAGTGTACACATTGTGGATGCCCAGCTTGTCGCATAAATTCTGGAACACTGCTGGACCTAATGGCTTTGTCAAGATATCAGCTAGTTGATCTTCAGACTTGACATATGGCGTCACCACATTGCCATTCTTTATCTGATCTCGGATGAAATGACAGTCAACCTCTATATGCTTTGTGCGCTCATGAAAGACAGGATTCCTGGCAATATGTATAGCAGATTGATTGTCACACTTGAGAATCATGGGAGTTTGAATCAAAATCTTCAGCTCAGATAAGACAGATTTGATCCATTGCAGTTCACAGCATGCATGTGCCATAGCACGGTACTCAGCCTCAGTACTAGACCGTGCTACCACTTGTTGTTTCTTGCTCTTCCAAGTAATCAGATGATCACCAAGAAAGGTGCAGTATCAACATAGACAGCAATAATTATGGACCCACCAGAAGAATTTGAATAAAATATAGAGTGATCAGTCATGGAACGAGAGAAGCCCATCTGTAAAACAACAGCACTGAACTTGTCAAACCAAGCTCGAGGAGATTGCTTCAACCCATAGATAGCCTTCTTCAATTTGCAGACTTTCTGACACTCCCCCTGAGCAACAAAACCTGGTGGTTGCTCCATATACACCTCTTCTTGAAGATCTCCATGAAGAAAGGCGTTCTTGACATCCAGCTGGAAAAGAGGCCAATCAAAGGTAGTAGCTAGAGATATAAGGATCCGCACAGAATTGAGACGAGCAACTGGAGAAAAAGTCTCAAAGAAGTCCACTCCATATGTCTGTGTGTAGCCTTTTGCTACCAATCTGGCCTTCAACCGCTCAATCAATCCATCAGGGTTGTGTTTGACTGTAAAGACCCATCTACAGCCCACAACTTTCTTGCCCGCAGGTAAAGTAACAAGATCCCATGTGCCATTGTCAATCAGAGCAGAGATTTCCACCTGCATTGCCTGCTGCCAGCCACTGTCCTTTAGAGCCTCTAAGTGGTTTCTTGGTATCTTAATGGAGTCCATCCCAACAGCAAATGCACGAGCCTGTGTAGATAAGTGCGACAAACAACATACATTTGATATGGGATGACGAATAGTACATGAACGTATACCTTTCCGGACAGCAATAGGAAGATCAAGGTCAGAAGCCTCTGCAGGAATCTCTTGAGTAGAAGATGACGAGGGAGGCTCATGGACTTGTGCCGCTACCTCATCTGGATCCTGTCTACCTCGCCTGTGATAAACCTGGGTATAGGGTTGAATGGTAGGTGGATCATGCGGTATGTCCTCAACAATGATAGGTGGCACTCCCTCACTTTGAATTGCGGGTGGCACTCCCTCACTCAATTGCTCCCCCTTGCTCATAGCATGTGCAAAATATGGACTGGTTTCATGAAAGGTGACATCCTTAGAAACAAACATACGACGCAAACTCGGGCAATAACACTTGTAACCTTTACTCGTACCAGAGTAACCAAGAAACAAGGTTTTCAAGGACCTAGGAGAGAGTTTGTCTTGTTTGGGATCAAAGTTATGAACGAAGGATGTACAACCAAAAACCCGAAGCGGAACATGAAACGGTTTATCCATAGGGCGTAAGACAGAAAAGGGAGTGCGCCCATGCAAAACAGAAGAGGGCTGCCGATTAATCAAAAAACAGGCAGTGAGAAGAGCCTCAGACCAGAAACGTTTAGGCACATTGGATTCAAACATGATAGACCTAGTGATATCCAAGAGATGGCGATTCTTTCGCTCAGCAACACCATTCTGCATAGGAGTGTGAGGACAAGAGGTGTGATGAATCATACCAACCGAACTGCAAAACTCATTCATCGCTTTCTGAACATACTCAAGGGCATTATCAGATTGAAAAATTTTGATATTGCAGTTAAATTGAACTTGAATTTGTTTATGAAAATGTTTGATAATGGAAAGCACAGATTCACGACTTTTTAAAAGATAAATCCATGTCATGCGAGAGTAATCATCCACAAAAGAAATGAAATAGCTAAAACCATTATTAACTCTGGTTTTTAACAGGACCCCATACATCACTGTGGACTAACTCAAACGGACTAGAAGCCCGATTATTGACACGAACAGGATAGGACAACCGATGATGTTTGCCCAACTGACAGGACGGACACTCTAATGAGGACACATGAGCTAGATCGGGTTCCAATTTCTTCAAACTTTCTAAGGAAGGATGGCCATATCTGCAATGCCACAACAAGGGGGAACCACTCAGCATGGCGGAGGAAACTGGAGCAGGAGGTGGATGGCGAGGTAGATAATCACCAGGAAAGAGGTAGAGATCACCTTTCCTAGGCCCCCCACCAATCATCTTCAAACTCTTGAGATCCTGTAAAACAAAGCAAGAAGGCCCGAATGTTACTGTGCAGTTTACAGTGTCAATCAACTTGGCAACAGAAAGCAAATTGAAAGGAAATTCAGGTACAAAATGAACAGATTTCAAATCAATATCTGGTGTAAGGGACACAGGACCACTAGCTACCACCTTCCTCACAGAACCATCTGCCAAGGTAACAGATGGGTGAGGAATATATGAGTCAAATGTGCGGAGCAATCGCCTCATACCAGTCATGTGCTGGGAGGCACCAGAGTCAACCACCCAGGGAGTTGCGGATCCAGAAGCCATAAAAGATGTAGCCTGATTACCCGCGGTAGAGGCAAGATTTGCTGTGGAAGCAGAAGAGGCGCCCATACTCCAATGTTGAGTTGCCTGAATAAACCTGTCATACTCCTCCTGAGTAAGTGTGATGCCAGAGGAACTCGAGCTCGCAGTAGTAGAGTCAAAAGTAGCACAGTTGGCAGCTCCAACAGGTGGGGCGGCAGGTCGCCCGTGTTTCTTCCAGCATTTCTCAACAGTGTGTCCCGGTCTGTCACAGAAAGTGCATCGAGGACGAGTCCCACGTCCTCTGCCCAAGCCAGGTCTGTCAGCTAGTGTAGGTGCAGGTCGTCCTCCGCGAACTGCTGCAGCAATGGAGGCATGAGAATCTCCAGAAGGAACAACAGGAGTAGGATCAACAGACTCAAAGGTGGACTGTTGAATCCTAGAGAAAGCTTCCGCAAGGCTCGGAAATTTGTCAGATGCAAGTATCACACTTCGTGCTGAACCAAATGAGGAGCTAAGGCCAGATAGAAATTTAGCAGTGACAAGATCATCTCTATCTTTAATCTGCTCAGCAACTTTCACTGGATGATAGTAGCTCAACTCCTGGGAGATAGCTTGAATCACACCGAAATACTCTTCAAGGGATCTATCACCCTGTTTCTCTGCAAACAGACGATCATAGATCATAAACTGGCGAAGAGCATTCTTCTCCTGAGCATAGTGCTGCTTAACGGCATCCCAAATCTCCTTAGCAGTGGAGTAGAACATGAACCTCGAAGCAATAGAAGGTTCCATGCTACCCCATAGCCAAGTCTTCACTAGGCTGTCAAGACGTTTCCACTCGGCATAGTCTTTGTCAGTGCTAGTGAGAGGTGCAGAATCAACAAACTTTGCCCGATCGCGCGATTCCAAGACAGTATGAACCGCATTCATCCATAGCAGAAAATTCTTCCCATTGAGCTTGATAGGAATAGGCGAGACCTCATAATAGGTCTTGTTCTCCATGATGCAACTGAGATATGGGTGACGGAGTGATACACGTCACACAGAAGGCTGAGTGGACGGACAGATACACGTCCCGTGACGGAGAGATATACGTCACAACAGAAACTGAAAAGAGGATGCGTTACTGACGCATCGACAGCCTTCAAACGAGAAGTTCCTAATCACACATGAAGGAGATGTGATTAGGAAGGCACTGTGGAAGAGACGAGACCTCCGGGTAGGGCTTTAGAAGGCCGTTGGATCAACCGGAGATCCCCAAGCAGCAAGATCGGCGCCCGAAAAAGGAACCGAAAAGGCTGAAAAAGAGCCCGGAGACGTAGACGGAGCCTTTAGATCGTTGCGGCTGGACCTACGGCAGCATGAGAGGGACTACCGAAGTCCAGCAGCGATGGACGGGGGTGGGAACCCTCCCTTAGGCGGCGATCAGCAGCGCCGCAGGGAGGCTCCGCGCTCCTGCCGCGCGCCGGTGATGGAGGTCAAACATGGAGTGGTAGGCATACTACAATTTATCCTATTGCCGGTTATCCATTACAACCTCAAGCTCCTCAAACATGGGCTCCTCCTGCTTCTACAGCTACTCAACCTCAAGCTCCTCGAGCAAGGGCACCTCCACCTGCTTCTACTCAACCTCCCTCCATTTCAGCAACAAAGGAAAAATATCTAAAAGATTTGGAAGAACATTTTCCGAAGTTTGGGATGATGCAGTTTGCCAATCCTGAAGTGTATGAGGAACATGTTGTTTCATACAACAAATCTTACAGAAGTTACATGACATGGGAGCAATATGTGGAGCATATGAACAACATATTGTATAGAGAACCAGCGCGCCACTCAACATACAACTGATGTGAGTTAGTAATTTACTACGTTGTTATATGTTTGTTGTAAATTGAATATTATTGCATAAGTGTGTTAACATGAGTTTATAGATTGTGCTAGTAAAATTTTAGATCTTAATTCTTGCATTTTGTCATCGATATCTTTCATCGAAATCTCCAAAAAACAGGACATATTCCTTAACTCACACATGATTGACCCCCCCCCCACATACCCAATATAGAATTTTATTGCATAAAACGTTGCATCTAGGTGTTGAGACCACGCCTGTAAAATTTCATGATTTAATTCGTTCATTTTGGCGTCGGTATGGACAAGATTGCATCTGTCGATATTTCCGTCGGTATACCTGTAAATATCTATACCCAAGCTGTCGAAACGGCGTCGGTATCGGTCATTTAATTCCTTGCCTGCCTCACAAACCAGGTCTCCTTTGTTGCTTCTAAGAATTCGACTATTGCTGCCTCCAGTTCGGCCCAACCCACGGTTGACTAAATTCGCTCGGAGTTTGAAAAACTCCTCCAGGCTCGTCTATCCTCACCAACACCTGCCCCAGAAGAAGCTTCTTCTGCTTGACTTGTGTCTCATGCTGCTTACGATAAAAATAAATTGGTCATCGACTCCGACGCATCTGCTCACATTTTTTGCTGCTCTGGTCTATTTACTACCTAATTTAAAATGCATGGGTCCCTCCTATAACTGTTGCTGATGGGACTCAGTCTCTTGTCCGTGGAATTGGAACTATATTTCTGTATAGAAATTCTTAAAATTTGTCTTATATGTTTCCAAAATGTCCTCTTAATCTGCTATCTATCAGTTAATTGTTAAGAACCTTAAGTGCTCCCTTAAAATTGTCTTATATGTTCCAAAATGTCATCTTAATCTGCTATCTATCAGTTAATTGTTAAGAACATTACGTACTCAATCACTTTTAATCTTGATGTTTGTGTGTTTTAAGATCTCCAAACGAGGACGAGGATTGGTTCGAGCCCTGAGGAAATTGATGGATTGTATTACTTGGATGTGCCGCAATCTGCTACAGCTCTGCTATCTTCTTCTGTGATTGGTCTGCAATGGCACTATCGGCTGAGGCACCCATCTGCCGCGAAGTTGCACTGTTTATTTTCTGATATTTCTCATAAACATTTTCTATGTGAATCTTGCCAATTTGGCAAACAAACTCAGGTAATTTTTCCTAAATGTAGAGAAATTGGTTCTAAAAGTCATTTTGATATTGTTCGCGTCAATATTTAGGGCCCATGTTATGTTACTAGCTTGCCTGGCTTTTGCTATTTTATTACCTTTATTGACGACTATTCGAGGGCAACTTGGTTGTTTCTCTAATAGGATTACAGTATTGTTTTGCAAACTATCACCACCTTTTTCACAGAGATCCAAACCCAATTCAAAACTACTAAAATTTTGAGAACTGATGATGTCTTAGAATTTATGCAAAAATCTATGGATCTGTTTTGTACTTCTCGGGTACTATTCATCAGACTTCATTTTCTTACACACCACAACAAAATGGTGTGGCAAAAAGAAAGAATCGTCATCTTCTTGAAGTAGCACGCACCATTCTTCTTCATTATGATGTCCCTAAACATTGTTGGCCTGAAGTCGTTTCTACTGCGTGTTAGTTAATTAATCGTATGCCTTCTTCTGTGTTGCATAATCAAGTTCATGTCTCTCTTCAGTATCCTAATGCACCCTTATTTTCTGTTCCACCACGCATCTTTGGCAGCACTTGTTTTGTTAAGAATCTCCGCCCTGGTATATCTAAACTTAATCCCTGTTCCACTAAGTGTATCTTTTTGAGGTATTTTAGAACTTGAAAAGGATACTGGTGTTATGATTCTATCAACCGACAATGGTTTGTGAGTGTTGATGTTGTATTTTTTGAACATATGTCGTACTATTCAACAAGGGGGGCACTTTATCAAGTGATCTGTTGGATCCTACTCCGCTGCCTCAAGTCGTCTAACATGATCACCTTGAAGTAACTGAAGATATTCCTCCTTCTTTGAAGGTGTACAAGAGAAGACCCAAGGTTACAGCTCCATCCCTAACCCCTTAACAACCGATTCCTCCCTCGTTGACAGATCATAACACCTTCCAAGTAATCTCTGGTCTACATCTTCCTATTAACCAAAGGAAAGATGTTCACTCTTACACTCAGCATCCGCTTAGTAATTTATGCTCTTCCACTAATCTCGGTACTAGCTTTGCTAGTTTTACTACTACTCTTTCTGCTATTCATGTACTAAAGAATGTTACTGTGGAAGACAAGATATGATGGGGAAGATCCCCTTACGTATAGGTTTTCTCTTATTGCTTGATAGAAAAGTGGCATCCACCATTTCCTATAAATAGGAGAAGGGAGGAAGCATACAGACATAGACCAAACCCTAATGGGCCAAGGACAGACTTGGGCCCATATTACAAATAGACTAAAAGCAACTTAAGTAAAAGACTAAACACTTAAGTAAATAGACATTCTAATAGTTACACAAGCTCTTCAGCATCCTTCCTGGCGTCAAGCTATGGAAACTGAAATGATTGCCCTTCGTGATCATAACACTTGGATCTTGTTGATTCATCCTGAAAATTGTCCAACTGTTGGTTGTCGTCGGATCTTTATTGTCAAATATCAACCAGATGGTTCTATTGAACGGCTGAAGGCATGACTGGTAGCGAAAGGCTACACTCAAACCTATGGAGTTGACTACCTTTGAAACTTTTTCTCCTGTGGCTCGACTCAATTTTGTAAGAGTGTTTATCTCTTTTGATGTAAATAAAGATTGGTGACTTGCATGAGGAAGTTTATATGGAGCAACCTCCTAATTTTTTTAATTAGGGGGAGTGTTCTAAAGTCTCCAGACTCAAGAAGGTGATATATGGCCTAAAACAAAGCCCACAGGCATGTTTAATAAAATTAACCCAGATACTTTTCAAGTTTCAATATCGGTACTCACATTCTGATCATTTTGTTTTCATTAAAGAAACAACTATGGGCTTGTTGTTCTTATTGTTTATGTGAACAATATCATTCTGTCTGGTAATGATTCTGAAGGTATTGCATCTACCAAAAGATATCTAAAACAACACTTTATTACTAAAGATCTTGGTAAACTCAAGTACTTCGGAATTGAAGTTTCTAGATCATCTTCTAGTGTCTGTCTTTCACAGTGCAAATACGTTCTAGACCTTCCAACCAAAGCAGGTATGCTTGGTGCCAAAACTGCTAGCACTCCCGGATCCCAATACCAATTGGGATGATGAATATTCACCTCCCTGCCCTTATAACCATCATAGTAACAAAAGTCTCCGAATTTTACGAAAAATCGGCGATTTTTCACGATTTTATAGGCTCCCGAATATTCATCACGATTAATACGCCAATCGCCTATTTTTCATGACTTTTCACGATTAATCCCGCTTTTTCGCGATTTATACGATTTTTTACGATTCTTCATGACTTTTCACGATTTTTCACGATTTTTCTCTTTTAAGTCGCTTGCTCTTTTTTTACCAAACCATGTACACAAAATTCCTAATACACACTAAACCTCAAAGCCCCCACCCCTCTGGACAGTTCATGTTATTTCTCAACTATTTTTTATTTCTTTTCCTACATTTTTACTCACTAAGATTGTATGTCTTGTGGCCGTAACAGTTACATGCATCATATACGTATGTACATACATACATTTATCTATATATATACACATGCATGCATGCATATATATGCATACATATATATATGTATATACTTATATTGCCGACTTATTCTCGATTATTTCCGAATAGGTGACCGAACTTTGACCGAAATTTATCGATCTTTTCACGACTTTTCTCATTTTTTTCCGAATTCCGATTTTTTCCAGCCAACCGAAAAGTTGTCGAATCCCGAACTTGTTACTATGATAACCATCAATACAGACGAATGGTCGGTAATCTTATCCATCTTATTGTTACTAGGGTTGATATTACTACTATTGTTGGACTTGTCAATAGGCATCTGGATAAACCTCGACAATGTCATTGGGATGTTATTTGTAATCTATACTACTATAAAAAGAGTGAATGTTTTCTTTTAATTACAAATATACCACTAGCCAATCAAATCACTCCATTTTCAAAAAGTTGGTCGCTCCTTAACTCACGCCCTTCTCTCCTTTTTTGAGCTTTTCTACATTTTATTCTTTTTTCAATCCAACCGTCCTTCACCTCCCAAAATGCCCACTAGAATGGGCCCTTATCGCCCCCTCTTTCTTTCCCTCTCATTTTGTTCTCTCTCCCTCTACTCAACTATAATCTCTCCTTATATCGCTTCGCCACTATCTCCACTTATCGCCATCCTATCCAAACTCCCCCTCTCTTCCTCTTCCTATCTCCCATAGAATGTCCAACTAACTACTACTTTCTCTTAATATTTTTCTTTTTTAAAACGTGGTCTAGATTTTGGAGACAATATGGATGTCTTGCGGCATAAATTTAAACAATGATATTTTAAAATTTCAATATCACTCTCTTACGCCTCTCCCATTTCATTGTTTATTATTAACCATTAAAATTTCAATATCACTCTCTTACGTCTCTCCCACTTGATTGTTTATTATTAACCATTAATCAACTAAAAGTTTGCCTCAAACCACAACGGATCTCAACTCCCTTCCGCATAGTCTCCCTCATTAACACCCATGTTCGTTACACCACACTCTCTTCCCCTCATTCCATTAAATTGATTCCTTAGTTCTCTCCCTTTTTCAAAAAAAAAAATCGATTTCTTTCAAATTTTGACGTTTTCTTTTCCCTCTGAAACAACCCATCCCCACTATTACTTATCCTCCCCCACTCCCCTCTTCCACGTTTTCTTCTTCCTTTTTATTTCATTTTCATCTATTTATTTTTCCTCTTCTTAGATAAAATCGTGTGTAATCATGATTCACTCAACAACTCTTTATAACTAATTCTCTCTTAATTGTACGCTTTGTCCATTCTTTTTATTTGAATTGAGTTTCTTTGTAATATCACATACCATTTGCAATAGAGAACAAACAATACAACTGACAATTTCTGTTTACATTTTCTCTTTCCTTCCAATTCAAGTCCACCCGTTTCATCTTATCTATTGATAATTTTATAGAAAGAAACGGCTCTTGCATCCCACTCAGCCCACATGTTACGCATTCCACTGAAACGGTTACCACACTTTTATTTCTTGATCCTAAAAATTCTCCAAGTTTGGTTGACAAAGATAATATGCTACAGAAATTTGGTATAACTGCTCATTGTTCTCACCGCCAACCTTCCATTTTTTTTATAATAACTTCCCATTGATTCCTCAACTCCTGCCTCTCTCAGTTTCGTGCGCCCTCTTTGCCTTCAGTTTTATTATCATCTTAAAAGTGTAATCTCCGTTGAGCTTATCCCCACCTCTTCGTCATTGTGAGTTGCAGCACAATAACCCAACGATGAGGTTGTCCTTCCTTCTTCCTTTTTATCTGCAGGTGACATATATCTACTTTGCAGCAATGGTCATCACCAACGAGTTTTGTCATCGTGACATAGGGTGGGTGCTTCGTATTCTTCTTTTTAGTGATGCCTTTCTTCATTCCAAACTGAAGAAATGAGACTGTGTTTCCAGTATGCAACCTCTGAATCAAAATGTCATTGTTAGTCAAGTATTACATTATTTTGTTTCTCTAACATGTACATGAATACTTATCCCTCCGTGTTGTTTGCCTCTATTGAAGCTGCAACAAGTTTCTAGAAGCCATTGTTGATGGTTTCATGACTCCTTGTGACTCAAGACACACAGTTTAAGCCGTGCATAGTAAGTAATATGAAGTTGTGCATCATGTTTAGTAAGTAATATGAAGTTGTGCATCATGTTTGTAGTTGCGATCAACCAGTACAAGTGTGGCAAGGTATCTAAATAATTTACAAATTGTGCTATATAGTACTATAAATGGTTTGCGTGAATTGGAGGTTATCTTGATCGTTTCTTTTTCACGTGTGTATTAACAGTGCGCGGTAGAGATCCAAAATTTAAAATTAGAATGGTTGCTGATCCCTTGCTACTTGGTGCACAAGCATAAATCAAGAACAATCGTTGCCATGTCTAGCAATTAAGATGTGACTAGGCTGCTCGTAGCAGGTGTGGTTTGTGTTCTATGCGGCCGCAGGCTTCTCCCCTTCTGCCACCCTGACCCTTGGCGCCAGAGTTTGCTTCAATCATGATCATTTCGAAGAAAAACTGCATCAAGATCTGCAAGAACCTCTTCATGGAGGGGGTGTTGTACGCCAAAGGACTATAACCTGGTCAAGCACCCGGAAATTGAAGTTCCCAACCTCCACATCATCAAGCTCGAACTTCAAGTCACGGGAGTACATCCGAGACCTTCGCCTGGATGCACTATTACCGGTACCTTACTGATGACACAGAGTATCTCTGAACCTATCTGAACCTCGCATCATAGATAGTTTCTGTTACACTGAAGAAAGCCGCTGGGCGACCAGGGGTCCTCCACACTTTGAAGGCGATAGAGCAAGGTTCAATGATCGGGATGGCTACCATGGTGTCCCTTGTGGAGGTGCAGGTGACTTCAGTGACAAGGATGGCGCTCCTGCAGAGTTTGTGGCTATGACACTCCTTCCTCTTCCTCTTGAGTAAAAACTATATTAGGACCCGTGTCAGCCCTTGAAGGATCAAATTTTTGTATCTATAGTCTTTTCTTATTTAGAAAACTTGACTCTATTTGGGATCGCCTTATGTTCCCCTTCATATTGAGATTTGACTTTGGTGTGCCACTGTTGCCTTTAATTTTTTGATAGTTTTGGAATATCAAGGATATGAGGTTGATCCTTTCAAGAATCTGCATTTGTTTATGTGCACCAAAAAAAGATGGACTAGGCTGGTGTACCTTAAAATTACTTTGATGGTTGTTGGAAGTGGTGTGTCGAAGTTGGATGACGACCCACAGTAAGGGGCACAACTCTGCTTCAAAGCACTGTTGCAATTGCCAGTGTTCTGTCAGCATATTGGATGGCGTCCATGGGAAATGATCATGATCAAGGTAAACTGCAGGATGCAAGGTTGTAGGTCTGGTCCTACCGTCACTCCTGTGCAACACCTGATAGAAGCCCAGGTTGCTTTAGGGCGGTTCTCTATTCTACCGGGTAATTAGCAATTATCACATCCCTTCCGCTTCTTGTATGTAATAGTCTAGATGTATAATATGGTGATCATATCTATTCTCTTTTAACAATACACTGCATATCTTCACTGACCTTATTCGTGCAACTGGTCATATCACTCTCACAAATACAAAATTTCTGGACCAGAGTTTTTTTTTTTTTTGCTTTTTTCTAAAGCAATCATGTGAACTACAATGCAATCATAAACAACATCATGCAACAAATATGCATACTTAATTGAACTATGGTATAGGTTTTATATATTCAAAGTTCTCATATTTGAACCCATAGCCATTTTAATACTTTCACTTAAATGTATGTGTGGTGTACTAATCTCACAATATTTAAATAAAAATTTGATAATGTCACAACCATGGCATTAGTTTATGTAGAGCTTCATTGTTTTTCTTATAAAATCGTAATAATTAATAACAATATCATGTCAACAGCTAACCTTGCTTGGCATATATATTATGTTCTATATTTTTAAAATTTGGATTTCTGATAAAGATTAAACATATAAAATATGTAATGTGCGTGTTTATGTCTACGTCTATTAGTACTAAAAAAGGGTGAGCTAATTGAAATTATGTAAAATTTTACTTTTAAAACCTTTTTAGCAAATTAGATATATATATATATGACTCTCCTTAACTCTCTCTCTCTCTCTCTTCCCACCTTCTTCTCCCCATTTTCCTTTCTTTTTATTCTATTTTTCTCTCCTCTGCATATCACATATATACACTACTAAAAAACATTTCACAAAAATCATTCCCCACTCTCTCCCTCCTTCCTTCCACGTTTCGCTTCCCCCCAACAATTGTTCTTTTGCCCACTCCCTAATTCCTCTCATACCAACTATCACAAAAACAATTTCTCAATCTCTCCCTCTCCCTCCTCCCACATTTCTTCTCTAATACTTCCAACTCTATTGCGATCCTCCCCCTCCTCACTTAAACAATTCTTTACCAAAATCATTATTTTGAATATATGCATATTGAAAATCATCTATACTAAATGTATTTTAATTTAGTGTGTCACGTGCATGTGCACGTGTGTGTTTACTAGTATCCTTAAGTATCTGAAAATTTCTCCAGGGAAAGGAGTACTATATCACAGAAATGGGCATTGTAGACTTGCTAGGTATTCTGAATCGTGATTATGTCGGTAGTATATATGACAGGAAATCTACATCTGGCTATTGCACTTCTATTGGAGGCAATCTGGTGACATGGCGCAATACAAAGCAGACCGTGGTTGTTCGGTCTAGTGCTAAGGCAGAATACAGAGTTGTGGCCGATATTGCTTGTGAACTAATGTGGGTCCAAGGACTCCTCAGGAATTTGATATCTTTGACTCTGATCCTATTCCTATGCATTGTGATAATAAAGCCTCCATTTTTATTGCCAACTATTAGAGAGTTTGGTTAATTTAGAGTTATTTGAGTCTAATTGTATATAGGTCATGACAGGTGTGATCAGGTGAAGTTGTGATTGATTAAGCTTAGGGAGGACCGATACAAAGGTATATAGTGATGTATATAATTGAATATAGCTTAATGTATATGAAAAATCATTTATATATATGTGTGTGTGTAAAATACAAACAAATATGAAGAACGCCTGGAAACGCCTAGGCTCCCGCCTAGGCACCTAGGCCCTCTAGGCTTCCCTTGGGTGGGAAGGACCGCCTAGCCGCCTAGACAAGTATGGTTGTTGAAGTGAATCTGATTACCCTCAACAAAAAAATTAGAACCATCTACAAGAATCCCACCGAGCAAGGTAAAATTGCCACATTAAATGGACTCCTCAAGGAATTTGATATCTTTGACTCTGATCCTATTCCTATGCATTGTGATAATAAAGCCTCCATTTTTATTGCCAACTATTAGAGAGTTTGGTTAATTTAGAGTTATTTGAGTCTAATTGTATATGGGTCCAAGTGTGTCTTGGCCCATTAGGATTTAGTCTAAAGTTTGTAAGCTTCCCTCTTCTCCTATATACAGGAGGGGAATTCCTCTTATCAATATATCGATGAGCCTTCTTTTATTCTCTGACACCAACAATCCCGCATTCCATGAGCGCACAAAACACATCGAGGTGGATTGTCACTTTGTTCGTGAATCTGTTCTCTTTGGACGCATTTGCACTCCTTATCTACGAACCGAGGATCAAATTGCAGACATCTTCACCAAGATACTTCCCAAGACTCACTTTGCTACATTGGTGGACAAGCCGGGCATGTTTGACATCTATGCTCCAGCTTCAGGAGGAGTATTAGTATATACATTTATGCTTTATGTTTTATTGTGTGCTTTAGAGTTGTCTTGTCTTTAGCTTTTATCCCATTTTGCTTGATTCTATTTCTCACTTACTCTCTTATCCTATAAAGAGAGTCCATTGTATTTGTTTTTAACACATCAAAAAAGGTTTTTCTATTCTATAGGTCAAAAGTTTGATCTTGGCAAGTACTAGATATAAAAATGACGTTACCACATGTTAGTATATAGGGACTGATGTGTATATATAAAGTATAAATAAGGCCTTCAGTGTATAGGTTAGAGGCCTACATCTAAATGTGTCTATGTTTATTCCTTATAATTAACTGACAGACCAAGGGTTTAATTCATCTCTTCTCCTAATAATATGCTATTGGAGCACATTAGCATCTGAACCCTAAATCATGTTTTGTCAATATCCTTCGCACAACGACGTCATGGTGAAGCAGTTGAAAACAATCGCCTTCCGTAAGCCACTTCCATCACCTGTGATAGTTATCGTTGACTCCAGCTCTACTCGCCACTATGTTTCGTCATCATCATTTACAACACTAATAGGCATTATAACTATCACGTGTTTCTGTTGACGCCTTTTACATCTCTGTCCACCATTGTCGCCATCATCCACAGCCTTGTCTGTCGCCAACAATATCACATACGGTCTTGTTTGCACGTCCGCTGTCACTTGAGGCTATGATAGCCGTTGTTATCAAGTCTTACAGCCCTGTTAGTAGCCACTCGCGTCAACTTATGCAGACCTGCTAGCTGTCAGTGACGGTTTTGGTTGGTGCCACTTTCAGATGTAGTCTGCCTTTGGTTAGCAATCTATGTTGCTTGTGCAACTTGGCATGTTCAACTGTGCAGCCCTGTTATGATAGGGATAAAAGGAGGAGCCATGTCCCTTATACCTCTAGTTGTTGCTATCAATCATCCTAGTTGTTAATTACGTAACTACAGGTCTCACAGCCTGTTATCACCAACCTTGTTGTGGTCGGTAGTCAAATCGGTAGGCGATCAAAGTATTATCACTTCTCTCGTCATTATATCTGATAAGATTGATGTAACCTCTACTGGACAAGGTACTGTCATTGTTTAGAGTCATGGCATTATTGGAATTGAATGAAAAGAAGTTTGCTCAATGGAGTCGGATTGTAAACATACTTTTCGTTGGTCAAGGATGCATCAAACATCTCACGACTAGACCTCCCGCTGACGTTACTGCTCTGGAACAACAAGAACAACAGATGCATATTTACTCTCCACGATGTGGAACGGCATGGAGGCATGCAGCTAGAGACATGATCAATAACTTTGAAACATGCAAATCACTCTCGGATCACTTGTCTCTCATGTACTCTAATAATGTATCGTGCATGTGTGATATGACAGTTAAGGTATAAGGAGTTTAACAGGGTAATAAATCTTTCGCTCAATATAGTCACACACCTGGTCGATCCCCGCACAAATTGTTAGCTCTTTCGAGTGATATCCAAAAGATGCAGTCACAAAAAGATCAAAAAGAGATCAAATGACAGCGATGAATTCTTGCCGATCTTCATTGTGAGTATGAGGGGTTCAAAGTCACATTTTATCTGAAGTTGAGCTTTCTTTCTTGACAAAAACCTTTTCTACAGTGTCATGTGTTCCTACAGCGGAATACTACTAATACCACACTGTACTCCAGGGATAAATTTCCCTTGTTACTCAACCAGGTCTTGCACAAAACTAGTATTCTTCTACACATGGTCATAGTCGAGGTCTAGGGATTACTAGAGGTGGTGGTACAGGTGGGTGATCGTGGAGCACCAAGATAGTGCCCCGAGTGTGTTCGTTGTGGCAGGAAAACACAATAACATACATGTTATTAGTTGTATGCAATGTAATAAAAAGAGAAAAGAGGGAGGCAAGCAGATGGGACCCTATAACCGCTTAGCTTCAGTGCCGGGCGGGCACTCAAGTATGCGCTTTCATGAAAAGCAGGCAATTGAGTTTTATAAAAATATTATGTGTCTAAAATTTTTTCAGTATTTTAAAAAATTGTGCTAGGCGGCCACTTAAGAGGTACAAGGTCTTGGCCGATTAAAATGTACCTCACGAGGCTGTTGAGCGGATTTGATATATTCCTAGCTGCTGAAAGAATATAGCTGGTTAGATATGTTATATTAACAGTCTGACATTGGTCACGTGATTTGATGTAGATGGCTGAATTTATTAACTCTTTATTGTTGCTACTTAGTATTAATTTTACAGGAATACAATGATTTCACTATGTAAAACATTTCACAGATCATAATATGTTTTATGTATATAATTGTTAAAAATATTTAAAATTTAAGCATCCATTTTTTTTAAAAGTGTCAGCTTAATTGCCCGCATTAATCAGCTACAAGGTCTCGTCCGCTCGCTTCCCATTTCATGTTTTTTAAAACATTGAGTTGTATACATAGTCTAAACATCCAGTAGTATGTATTATGGAATGTAATATTTCATATGGAATATATATTATATTTGAACCCATCTATGGTTGGATATATTGTTTTATCACATTAAAAGTTCAAAACAATAGTTTAAACGTCACTAGTATGTATTTTGGACCAATTTATTAGTCAAATATACATGGTTCATAGTGTAAACATCAATAGAAAAAAGGTAACATCTGGTAGAATACTAACACTTAATTCTTGTACAATCTTGGTAACTTGCAATTGTGGTTAGTATAGTACAAATAATCAATTAGTAATTATACTTAGGAAGGTAATATGTGTAAAAGCAATCTTAGTATGTACTGTCTAATAAATTTGAAGCAGAACATGTAAATAATAGTAATATGTAATAATATTGGGATTAAGAGAGAAAGACTTCTCCCCCCCTCCCATGCCCGTGGCGGAGGCCGAACGCCCGGGAGGGTGGTAAATCAAGGCGGCAATTGGGATTCGAACCCGGGTCTCTTTGTTAGGTGTCACCGTGCTTGACCACTTGAGCCACTCTTTGTCGGCAATACATAATAATATTGAGTAACCATCCACAGTTATTAATAAGGTATAAATAATACTTGGTATATTAAGTGGTAATACAAAAACAATATATTATGTAATTTATAATACAACAATATGTTATTGACATCTGGTATAGATAATTATAAAACAAAACAACATTAAGTTTATTATCGCATTACGTATATATAAACTGACCAGCTTAAATCTATTGCATTATACTAGTTACTAGATTATGCATAAGGTAAGTCACTAAATCTATATAATAATATTGATTATAGTTTAAGAAATTATGTACTTCACTTATTGAAAACCTTCTCAGGCGGGCGTCTAGGCTAATTTCAAGCGGCCAGGGTGTCGATCTGCTTAAGCGGACACCTGAGTTGCTTTTGAATACAATGGTTGTATGGGTTTCCTAACAAGTCTGCTAATTGCATCTGCTAGAGAAAACACTCAGGAGGAGTCTACACATCAGAATCCTGTAAATAATGAGGGATACTATCAGTTGATGAAGTTTCATGCTTCTAAGCAGGCAACTTCTTTTGGTACCACTCTTCTTTAAGGGACTGAGTCGTCAGCATACGTTTCTCAGGCTTCTAGAGCATCATCCTCCATAGCAAATTGAGTTCTTGATTCAAGTGCCACTAAACACATCATGGGAGCCTCTATTATTTAGACCATTTAATGTGGCAATTTTACCTTGCTCGGTGGGATTCTTGTAGATGGTTCTAATTTTTTTTGTTGAGGGTAATCAGATTCACTTCAACAACCATACTTGTCTAGGCGGCTAGGCGATCCTTCCCACCCAAGGGAAGCCTAGAGGGCCTAGGTGCCTAGGCGGGAGCCTAGGCGTTTCCAGGCGTTCTTCATATTTGTTTGTATTTTACACACACGCATATATATAAATGATTTTTCATATACATTAAGCTATATTCAATTATATACATCACTATGTACCTTTGTATCGGTCCTCCCTAAGCTTAATCAATCATAACTTCACCTGATCACACCTGTCATGACCTAAGCTAGACTTGTTCAGCCTTAATTTGACCTAAAATGATCTAAATTGGGCCTAATATAACTTAGTTTGTCCTAATTTGGCCTAAGTCAAACTTATTTTGGCATAACATGACCTAATCAGATGTAACTTCCCCTCGTGCTACGTACATTGACCTAAATGAGCCTTAATTTGATGAAATCAGACCAATTTCCCCAAATAAGACATGTTTCTCCAAATCAAACCTATTTCCCCCCAAATCAGACCTGATCTGCCCATACTAGATCTGATTTAGGCTAAATCAGATCTATTTCTTCCCTAAATAACTAAAGTTGATCTAATTTGACCAAATTCAAACATAATTTATGCTAATTTGGTCTTTGTCTTAATTGGGCCTCAAAGGCCTTAGGTATCCACCTTTTGTTATTTGAAAGCCTAGGCGCCCAGTTTAAGGCGGCCCACCTAGAGCCTAGGGGGGCTAAGCGCGCCTAGGCAGAGCCTGGATAACTATGCCAACACTGAATATATTGCTTCCATCTACTTTCTGAATTCCAAAAATTCCTTTTGATTTTCTCTCTATTATTAAAAAATAACTTACTCTTCATTAGCCACTTTCTTACTTAATGCTTGTTTCATATAGGACCTGAAGACAAGGACAATGATAGGAGGAAGGGTACGCACTTATAGGCCACTACTATCTGGGTAAGTCTCCTACAGCCTTCATACTCACATCTCCTTTACATGTGTGCAATTGTTTGGGTCGTGTGTCCTTGGACAAACTTGAAGTACTTGTTCCAAGTCTGTCTAACCTAGGAGAAGTTACATAGTGACTGTGTGAGTCATGTCAACTGGGAAAATATCAGTGGTTTGTATTTAGGTCCTGGGTAAGTAATAAAACAAAGTTTGTTTTATTTTCAACCATTCCAATGTATGCAGTTTACATCGTGTAACTTCCAAACTGGTTATAAGTATTTTTTAGTTATATGAAGATCATTCTCATACACTAATACTACATGGCTTTATTTGATGATGGACGGGTCTGAACTTTTTCTATATTCAGTTTTTTTTGTGCGCAAGTGGAAACCAAATTTAAGAGAAGTCACACTTTTCACTCTGATAATGTGAGTGAGTATTTCAGTTGTGAATCCCATGGAATCCTCTTTCCCTTGTACACCACAGCAGATCGGAGTTGTTGAGAGAAATCTGTCACATCATCAAACTTGCTCGCACTCTTCTTCTAGCATATACATGTTCAATAAGAGCTTCAGGGCAACGTTGTTCTTATTGACGCATACCTTATCAACTGCATGTTAACATCTGTCATTCACAACCAGATCCCTTTTCAAGTCCTTCATCCTAAGCATCATCATATGATGCTCCTCTTAAGGTTTTGGGTGGGTGGGTGGGTGGGTGTTTTGTTCACTGCATTGGCCCTAGATAAATTAGGTTCAAAGTCCATAAAATGTGTCTTTTTGGAGTATTCTGGAGTACAGAAGGGGTGCATGGGTTATAGTCCCAACTTACATTGCTTTCTTGTGTTTGTTGATGTCACCTTCTTTGGGGGCACATAATTTTTTTATGTTGACCCCTCTTTGACACGTGTGAAATGTTGAAAAAAATTACATGTATCTTTTATAGTCGGTTCTCTTGTGCGGTACTTAGTAGACCACCTCCTCTCCATATGAAGATGCTAGTGTGCCACCTCGTCATTCTCCTATGACTATCACACAAGTTTATACACGTCCTAGGGGACAATTAGCTATAGATGGTTCAGAGGTTCATGCAGTTGTATCTCCATGGACACTTATTTCTTCGTCAAACGGTCAGATAGATGCAGGAACATACAGCAGACCATTGCCTTGTGGATAGGTACTTGCTCAAGTACCCCTCATGTACACATCATATGATAGTATCTCTCATCTGTGTTATGCCTTCATGTCTTCGTTGCCCTCCATTGGGATACCTTGTCTATTTCATAAGCCTTTAATCACCTCAGTTGGCATGCCATTATGAAGGACGAGATGTCTGCCTTGATGAATGATCACACCAAGTCCCTTGTGTAACATCTGACTACGAAGTATGGTTTGTTGCAAATGATTTTTACTATAAAAGTCGGGCATGGTGGCTCTGTTGACTAACTCAAGGGCATGTTTAATGGCCAGGGGATTCAAGTAGGTTTATGGTAAAGACTGTGTGTAGACTTTTTCTCCTATGGCAAATGCTGCTTGGTCATCTATTCTTGTCTCTAGTCGCTAGACATGGATTATCCACCAACTTGATATCAAGAATATCTCATGCATGGTGATCTAAGTAAAGAAAGCTATATGGACCAACCACTAGGGTTTGTTGCTTAGAAGGAGCCAGATCTACTTTGTCGACTTCATAAGTCTCTTAATGTTCAAAATCAGCCACTTTGTGCTTGGTTTGGCAGATTCAGTTATGCTCCTTTTGAATTCGATCCTCACACGTGCAACATGGACAATACTATATTCTATTGATGACATGACACTAGGTGTATCTTTCAGATAATATATGTTGACAAGGTGGTGAGCAGCTAAAATCTTTTCAATGCTAGTTTAAAAACTTAGGCAGACTAAAAATTTTCCTTGGAATTGAATTTACCAAGTCAAAAGTATGGGATTTTCACTTCACAGCCAAAGTATATCTTGGACCTTCTCACACAGTCAAGCACGTTAGGATCCAAGCATACGTACACCAATGGATCCCAAGGTTCAACAGTCTATTAAATCAGGGAAGGCAATTGAAGATCCTTGGCGATATAAGAGCCTTTTGGGGAAGCTTAACAATTTGATTGTCACCAGACCTGATATTTCCTTTGCCACCAGTGTTGTTAGTCTGTTTATGGTCAAATTATGTACAAGCCACTAGGAGGTTGTTATATATATCATGTGGTGCTTAGAGAAATCCCCTAGAAAAGGACTATTGTACTTTAATCGTAATGAACTGACAGTTCACAGTTTCTGTGACGTTGATTTGGGCAAGATGTAAGTATCTACTATTGGTAGATAGCCTATTTCTGAATATTGTATTTTCATGGAGGCCATCAATTTACTAGAAGAGTAAAAAATATATTGGTGTCGCTCGGTCCAGTGACGAATCTGAGTATAGAGGCGACGCGATCTATTACAGCTCCTACACATATTAGAAGAGTGAGGTCTTAATCATAGTACTTCCACAGAGCTAAAGTGCAAAAATCAGGCTTTTCGTTCACATTTCCTCATATCTTATCTTTCATGGGAGGACAAATCACATTGAAATTAACTACCACTTTTGTACATACAAGATCCGAGATGGACTAGGCTAGCTATTACTAATAAGATCTAAGTTCAACTAGCAGAATTACTCCCAGAGTCCCTAAATGGCTTTTTTAGTTCCATTCTTATTAGTGAAATGAAAAACGGGCTGAGCGCCCGATTAAACGGCCGCTTAATCGGCCCAATGCCCAAGCCGTTCGATTTTTGCCAAAATCGCCGGTTAACATTTTTGTAATTAATCGGCCGTTTTTTTCCGCTTTTCACCCGTTTTTTTGCCCCTTTTTTTCCCACTTTTTGGCCGTTTTTTGTCCGTTTTTTTTTTATTTTGCTGTACACGTGTAACTTTATATAAACTATATGGTCCCAAGTATTACTGACTATAATATATTAAACTTATATACATTAAATATCCTATGATAAGCCTAGTTCTAATAGAATGCATACTACAGCAAGTTGGGATAATAGGGTACTGTTGTCAAGTGTAATTTATACAAGTAAAATATATGTAACTATTATCTAATTTTAAAATGCATATTTTAGTTAATTGTACTGCTGTAATGTATGACTAATTGATGATATGCACATATAACAATAAGTTAGAAAGGTATCCAATAATTAGTCTATTGTTTACTGCTTAACTATGTAAGCACGTGATACAAAAATATTTCTGAATCATGTATGTAGGGTATTTTATCTATGTCAAATCTATTGTTTATTATATTATGGATGGCCATAATTATTGTCTTATAGCTATCTTATAAACTATTTGGGTGTTTTGTATTGTTGGGCAGAGTGTTTAGAATCTTTAGATATATATAAAAGTTCCAAAGAGTATTAGTATTTATAATTTTATATACATATATATGTAATTTTGTATAAAATAATAGAGGAAATTAAAATCCGTTTTTTCAAAAAATCGGCCGCTTACCGCTTAACCAGTTACAAGGTACTGTCCGCACGGTTACCGCTTAACGTTTTTTAAAACATTGATTCTTATATAACAAGTTGGGAAGATATGATTCATGCACCAATTAAGCAAAGTGTTAAAATACACGAAGGGACCTATATTTACAAATAAGGAGTTGTCAATTAAGGCCAAAGGCCTACATGTAAATCTGGCTATTACTCTAATAAATAAGGTACATGAGATGGACCAAGGGTTTAGCTCATCTCTTCTCCCAATAAAACCACCAAATTGGTCATGCATTTGGTTAAATTTTGGCACCATTTTCAAATATGTTCATCTTGATGAATTTTACCCAGTTCAGGCATGTATCTTGCTAAATTTCAACTTTCGACTAACTTTTGAAATTCGTTTTGAAAACTACATCACGCCATTTATAGTTAGCTGTTGATGTGGATCAGCATTGGCTCGGGACATACCAGGGTTTGGTAGGCCGTAGGCACATGCCCACATCCATATTTTTTAAGTGGGTTAAAGGCCGTCACAATTGACTGCTACAGATATAAGAGCACGAACAGAATTGAGACGTGCTACGGTTGAAAGTGTCTCAAAATAGTCAATGCCATAAGTCTGGGTATATCCTTTAGCAACAAGGCGAGCTTTCAGACGTTCAACAGTGCCATCGGGTTGGTATTTGACAAAAAAGACCCAAAGACTGCTAACATGAGAGCAGGAGGCAGGTGGATCAACTAAGTCTCATGTATGACGATCAATAAGTGTCTGCATTTCAGCCTTCATAGCTTGGCGCCAGTGTTCAGGAAATCGGTCCGTGCGGCCGCATATGCGGCCGCTTAAGCGGTTCGGACAGGGGACCGCACCGCATATGTCAAAGCGGACCAATAATCGGTCCAGGCCCGATTATGCAGCCGATTACCCGCTTATGCGGCCGCTTAAACACCGCTTTTCTAAACATACATACATGGAATTGAAGAAATGAAATTTATATGATATTTTTGTTGTTTCTAATTAAATATTTATATGATATTGCTGCTCCCTTTCTTCTAATTAATCATTCTATGTTGTCCTTGTATGTAATTGTTCAATGTGATATATAATTCTATATGACTGATATATAAATATACATAGATATATTAATTTATTAAAAAAATCCAAAACCGCATATACTCCCGCATACCACATACTCTATTTAGTGCCCCGTCTGCCCGTACACCGAATAGCGCTTTTCTGAACACTGCTTGGCGCCATGCAGGATGTTGTAGAGTCTGAGCAGCATTTTTGGGAACAAATAGAGTAGATAAAGTAGAAGTAAAATTAGCAAAATTCATTCCCAGATTATCAGTTAAAAAAACATTGCCAGTAGGATGATGAGTACAAGACATGGTTCCTTTTCGCAGGCTAATAGGAACATCTAAATCAGAAAATACCTGAGATGGGGTCAGATCTGCGGACGAGGATTGATGAGCCAAAGATGGGAGGAGCCATAGAGGGAGTTGGATTTCTCAGGTGTCGTTGATACACCTTCAGAGGCACGAACGGGGCCACATCCGGAGAGGATAAGTCATCTTCAATCATTACAGGTAGAGGTGTATCAAGTAACAGATCAAGTGTCAATTTTGAACCTGCTAGAGAATAGTATGGAGATTCTTCAAAGAATACCACATCAACACTGACAAACCATTTCTTCGTAGCAGGATCATAGCATTTGTACCCTTTCTGAGTCTGAGAATACCCCAAGAACACACATTTGGTAGACCGAGGGTCTAATTTTGTCAAACCAGGACGAAGGGTTTTTTACAAAGCAGGTGCTACCAAAAATCTGAGGCACATGAAAAAGAGGTGCATCTGGATACAGAATTTGATTAGGGATTTGATTTCCAAGAACAGATAGGGGCATGCGATTAATCAGATAGCAGACAGTGGAAATAGCTTCAGGCCAAAAAGTTTGGGGCACATGATATGGATGGAGCAAGGCGAGCCTAGAGAAGCTTGTCAAACTTGGCACGAATCCAGTCCACAGAGAGATGAGACGAGGCAGATGGTGCAAGCTCAGACTGATCAGTAGTGACTTGATTTGCCCATACAGGCTTACCATTTTTATCTAACAGCGATCCTCCGTAAATGATTGGATCGTTTACAGAAGTTACAATAACGTGACTCAGAGGAGTCAAGACCAGAAGCAGATGAACCACGACCAAGTCCAGCAATAGAACTCCCGCGACTACAACCACGGCCACGGCCGCGACCAGGAAAGGAATCTCCCGAGCGAGCAGCAAGAGCAGTATCGGAGTGATCAGGTGGTAACGGGGAGACAAATGGTAGGTGTCTCGTTTGAGGACGTCGAGCATCGGTAAAGGATCGTTGGATAATATCTGATCAACTACCCCAGAAAAGGAGTAGGGTAAGCCAGCAAAAATTGCATCAGTTGCAATTCATTGTGTTGTCGTTGTACCTCAGAAATATCAGTAGATAGAGGATGATAGACTTCAAATTCATCCCAAAGAGCAGCACAGTGATTATAATAATCATCCACAAAATCTGTCACAGAATACTCCTTGGCAAGTTGTTTTAGGATTCTGCCGATGAAAATATTCATGTGAAAGTTGGTCCCACATGGCTTTGGCAGTCTTCAGGCATAGAAGATGACCAATCTTGGGTTCAGAATTGTTGACTAGCCAAGTCATGACCCCGAAGTCAACCTTCGACCATAGATCATATGCTTGCTTGGTTTAGCAAGAGCTCCTTCAGTAGGAACTCCTTCAGCAAGTTTAGTCGGGCCTTCAGAGATGAGATGTGAATAACGGCCTTGAGCTTTGACATAGAGCTCGAAGGTCGCAGACCATGTGTCAAAGTTGGAGCCATCCAACTTCACGGTAGTGACACAAAGTGTCCAAAGCTGATCAGCAAACGCCATTTGAAAAGATTATCAGAAGGTAGTGAGAGGCAGAATAAGGCAGGAAGAACCCGACACAGGGGCAGCACCAGCAGGCAACAGGCAGAAGCAACTTTCAGCAGACAATAGCAAGAACCTAACACATGGGCAGCAGAAGAAGAACCCGGATTAGTAGATCCGGCAACACCTGCAACAAGGCAGTATGCAGAAGAAGCAATTCTGATGCATCAGATCGCAGAGACCCACACAGGGGCAGAAAGAGAGAAAAAAAAACCTATGCCAACATGGGGAGAGAGTTACTCCACCATGGGGCGCAGGCAGGCAATGAGCGAAGACTGGTTAGACCTCCAACGTACAACTGTTAAAAAGTTATTGGAGACGTAGGTGCAGAGGAAAGAATAAGATATAGGAGATGGGGCGGCTAAAGAGTGGGGATTAAATAGCGGTGGATGGGATGGGAGGGGTAGAAAGAGGTAGTAAGGAAGAAGGTGGCGGTGAAAGGACAATGGAGGGAGGAGGTGGGGTGGCGGCGGGCGGCGGGATGGCGGGGTCAGCAGCTCAACTAGGTGGGGCAGGGCTTGCGGCGGCTAGGGTGGCGGCTCGACTAGGCGGGAGGGCGGCGGCAGTAGGGATTGGAGGGGTGGGGAGAGCGGCGGTGGCAGGGGGTGGACGGTGCAGAGGGGGTTGGCGGGAGCAAGGAAAGGGGAGGGCGGCTAGGGTGATGGGGAGGAGGGGCTAGGGTTAGAAGAGGAGGCATTAGGGTTGGAGAGGCTATAGGGTATCGTGGTGCTCTGATACCATATAGAATATAAAAAAGGTTTATTATTTGATGATTTAACAAAATATAGAGGTCTCTCTTTAGGACAAGAGAGTAAGCCTTTTGTCAGAGATAGGCAATATGGGATAAAACAAAAGGCTAGAGACAAGTAAGTTTAAAGACCATAACAAAGAAAATAGCAATAACATTGTTAGAATTATAAGTCATGTGGTCATATATGAGTCGGAGTCTGTAGGCCCATATAGAGTCTAGTCTAGTCAAGTCTAGTTAAATCTGGAAGTCTCTAGAGTCATGAGTCGTGTCCACCTCCTATATAAAGGAGAGGGGTCTCTCTTGTATAACATAACACAATAATGTGAATACATTTATTCTTTCCAATCAACATGGTATCAGAGCCTTCTTTCCAGGGACCCTAACCCTAGAGAGAAAACAACGAGTATCCGCCCACGGGCCGCAGCCACCGTCATGGTCGGCTGCCCGCAGGGCCATCTCCATCATCCTCTCCAAAGGGTGATCTTCAACGCCTTCTCTCTCTGAAGGCCCTTCACCGTCTCCATCTTCCAGATCCAGATCTAAAAGTAAAGTCTTTATCGCCATCTATCTAGATCCAGATCCAGATCTAACATCCCCATGTGTCCTTTTGTCTTCCCCAAGCACAAGGTTCAGCTGCGCCCTCCGTCAACACAAAGTCCAGATTCAAGCCGTCATCAACAAGATCTGCAACCCATGGTGGTCTTCTCCAAGGTGGAAGTCATCTCCACCATTCGTTCTGTCTTCTTTTCCAAGGTGGAAGTCATCTCCACCAACTGTGTCGTCTTCTTCTCCAAGGTGGATTTCATCTCCACCATCTGTGTCGTCTTCTTCTGCAAGGTGGATTTCATCTCCACCATCCGGTTTGACATCCTCATAATGGTGGACGTCATCTCCACCACCTAAATTGTCTCCATCAACATCCATGGTGGAAGTCATCTCCACCTGAATTGTCGTCTTCATCATCTTGGAGGCTTATTTGTAGAAGAGGAGTCATCCATGAAGTTAGGGTTAGACATTTCTAACTTTTTTCCCTAGCAGCGCGGAACACGCGTGTTCCTCACTCTACATGCCTTGTGTTTTCATCAGGCAGTACAATTTTTCATCTAGTACGCAGGTTACACGCCGTGTTGATATCCAACACGCTGTGTTGAGTTACGCCTCTAAAGTCACACGTCGTGTCCATCACCGCACGTCATGTTGTCCACATTCTGTCAGAATGCAATGATCTTTGTACATGGAGTGTCCATCAACCAACACGCTGTGTCTCCGACAGTCGGTCCATATAGCTTCCCCATTAGGGTTTACAACTCAATCAACGACGACTACATCTTCAAAGTACGTGTCCCAGATCAGTTCTCCAAGCATCTTCAAAGCATAGATCAGAAGCTCCCCAACAAGAAAAAGATAATTTTTGTCAGATCCAAATATCCTTTTTGGGTCAGAAAAATATCCATTTATTTCCTTCTTCGGATCTTGTAACCGGGTCATATGCTACATTAAATCTGCTTCTCGGTTCTACTTCTCTGTTTGTTATAGCAGTGTGGGTACCGTAGAGGTTGTTGTGCCTCTATTTGCTGGGTTCAGTCTGATCTCACTCTTAGGTTGGTCCTCTTAAACCTCAACGGCCCTAGGGAGACCACCATCAGTCGTCGGGACACCTTGTAGGTCCTCGTTGGACTCCATCTTCTCTGGCCGTCAGCAATAGATTTTTACATCAAACTTGCAGCTTATCCCGAGTAAAGACAGATCATCTTCCACCCTCCAAACTTGACCCTAGAGGGGCGCCTCTATCCTCCATACCATCTCCAGGTTTCATTTCCCACTTTTGGTGCAAGCAAGGAGGTCATCAACTCATTTTTCTCCAAGGTATAGGCCGCGGGTTACTGTAGCAGTACCCTGACCTTCACACAAACTGTCTTCTATCCTTGGAATTGCACTCTGCTATATTTGGGTATCCATATTGTGTTGTCCAACAATCCAAATTCCACCTTTTAGCTTGTTCTCATAGCTGAAAAGGAGGCATTGGTGCAACATGCCTCTTTTATGGTTCAAAATGAGATTATCACTACTCGGAAACTTAATGAGAAGAACTATGATCAATGGAGTCATACAATTAAGATTTGGTTCAAGGGTCAAGGACACATAAAGCATCTAACTTCTGAGCCACCAAATGATCCGAATGAGTTTGAGCAATGGGAACCACATGATGCTAATCTACTGATTATATTGTGGAATAACATAGAGCCACATATAGCAGACATGACAAAACACTTCGAGATGTGTAAGGCATTGCGGGATCATCTTCAACTTATGTATTCAAATAACATCTCTCGCATGTATGATATCACAGTAGATCTCTACGGGCTGCAGTAGGGACAGATAAGTCATTTACGTAGTATTTTGGCGAAGTGACTTGCTTGGTTGATGATTTGCACAATTTGCTTCCTCTCCCTACATACATTCAGAAGATGCAACAACAACGTGATCAGATGACAATGATCAAGTTCTTGGTTGGACTTAGCCATGAGTACTAGGGTGTTCGTTGCCAGATTTTGTCTGGAGCCGATCTTCCATCTTTGGTTGATACCTATTCTAGGGTGTCACGTGCTTTCTTGGAGCAAGATCCAACCATTGCCACTTAGTCACGGGGTGACAAGTCAGCCTTAGTCACTCAGTCTGGCAGAGACACTGCATCTAAAGGACGTGATCGTGGTAGAGGTGTCACCTGAGGAGGATTTGGCATTGGTCGTGGAGTATTCCGTCAGCATCTTGAGTGTACCCATTATGGCAGGAAAGGGCACAGCAAGATCTCTTGTTATGAATTACAAGGATTTCCTACTAAGTCAGCCAACATGGTGGCTACAGAGGGTTCTCAGGAGGAGGTGGTGACTCGTCAGATGACCTTGTCTGAAGAAGAGTACTCTCAATCAATGTGCCTCCGTGCTTCTCAGCAGGCTACATCCTCAGTTGCTTCTCTTGCACAGAGATCTAGTTCGTCAGCTTGCATCTCTCAAGCATCCAGGACATCGTCATCCGAGTCAGACTGGGTTCTTGATTCAGGTGCACTGATCACATCACAGGGGTACCTGAGTTGTTTACCACTTATACCCACAAACCCAACCTACTGTAGTCTTACCTTGCAAATGGTTCTGTTGCCTCTGTTAAGGGAACCGGGACAGTTCACCAACTCCACATGTCTCTTTCGTCGACTTTGTTTATCCATCACTTTCCTATGTGTTTTAATTTGTTATCTATTAGCAAAATAACTCGCTCTCTTCAAGCCTCCGTCACTTTCTTACCAGATAATTGTGTTATACATGACTTGAAGACGAGGAAGACGATTGGTGAAGGGTATGAACTGGTTGGACTTTATTACCTGCAGAGGTTGCCTACAACTTGTGTGGTTGCTTCTCCTTTGGTGGTGCATAGCCGTCTTAGTCATGCATCTATAGAGAAGCTCAAGTTTTCGGTCTCAGGTTTGTCCAACCTGGAGGGTCTGCAGTGTGAATCATGTCAATTGGGGAAACACACAAGGTCAGCCTTTCGGTCTAGGAAGAGTCCAAAAACAAAGTTTCTTTTTGAGCCGGTACATTCTGATGTATGGGGTCCTAGTCGTGTTACTTCTAAACTTGGTTATAGATATTTTGTTATCTTTGTGGATGATTACTCTCGTGCTACATGGCTTTATTTGATGAAAGAACGATCTAAACTCTTGTCAATATTTAAATAATTTTGTGCAGAAGTGGAAAATCAATTTAAAAAGAAAATTTGCATCATTCGTTCTGATAATGCCAGAGAATATTTTAGCCATGATTTTATCAATTTCACATCCACCAATGGCATCATTCGCCAATTCTCTTGCCCACATACTCCACAACAAAAAGGAGTGGCTGAACGAAAGATTTGTCATATTGTTGAGACTGCTCGCACTCTTCTTCATATGCATGTTCCCAAAGAATTCTAGGGGGATGCAGTTCTCACTGCCACTGACCTCATTAACCGCATGTCATCGTCCGACCGCACACCTATTCAGATTCTTCATCCTCTGAAGCCATTGTACCATGTCCCTCCTAAAGTTTTTGGGTGTACTCATTTTGTTCACTGTCTTGGTCCCGATATAGACAAGTTGAGTCCAAAGTCTATCAAGTGTGTTTTCTTAGGTTACTCTCGTGTCCAAAAGGGCAACAAGTGCTACAGTCCTACCTTACATCGCTTTTGTGTCTGCGGATGTCACCTTTTTATTTAAGACATCTTTCTTCGATGACAATTCTTCAGTGACACCGGTAGCCATGAAGGAGCTCTTACCTCTTCCTGTTGTGGTTGAGTTTTATGTACCTGAGTCCTCTAGTACTGAACGTATTCGTGACGTGGTTTCACCCACCTCTGATAGGCCCCCAATCACTCAGGTTTACACTCGCTGTACATGTTCAGGTAGACAGTCTGGTTCAGGTACCAATGCAAGTGGGACTGAGGCTCCCGCCAGTTCAGCTCCTCCAGATGCTTCTTTGTCAGAAGGTCAGGTAGATACAATTCCTTCTCTACGTTTGCAACAGAATCTTCCTATTACTTTAAGTAAAGGTGTCTACTCTGAAAAATATTCAACATCCCATTTCTAACTTTGTTTCATATAGCCATCTTTCTCCATATTATGCCTTCATATCTTCTATATCCTATGTCTCTATACCTCTGTCTATTTCAGTTGCATTTGATCACCCAGGTTGGCGCCATGCTATGGATGAGGAGATGTCAACTCTTCACCTGAATCAAACATGGTCTCTTGTCTCACGTCTGCATGGCAAGTCTGATGTTGGATGTCGTTGGGTTTACTGTCAAATTGGGCGCAAATGGTTTTGTTGATCGGCTCAAGGCATGTTTAGTTACCAAGGGCTACACTCAGGTGTATGGTGAGGATTACTCAAAGACCTCTCATGTGGCAAAGATGGCTTCTGTTCGCATTTTCATGTCTCTAGTTGCTAGTCATTCTTGGCCTCTACACCGGCTTGATATTAAAAATGCATTCCTGCATGGTGATTAGGATGAGGAGATTTATATGGAGCAACCACCTAGGTTTGTTGCTCATGGGGAGTCAGATTTAGTATGCCATCTTCACAAGTCCCTCTATGGTCTTAAGCAGTCGCCTTGTGCCTGGTTTCGCAAATTCAACAGTGCTCTTTTTGAGTTCGGACTTCATCGGTGTACCATGGATCATTCAGTCTTCTACAGAAGACAGATCTGGGAGCATTTTCTTGGTAGTATATGTTGATGATATTGTGATTACTGGGGATGACAAGCATGGCATTGCATAATTAAAGCTTTTTCTACAGGGTCAATTTCAAACAAAAGACTTGGGTAGTCTTAAATATTTTCTGGGGATTGAAGTTGCCAAGTCTGAGTCTGGGATTGTAATTTCACAAAGGAAGTATGTCTTAGATCTTCTCACTGAAACATGGATGCTTAGGGCTAGACCTACTGATACTCCAATGGATCCTAAAGTCAGATTATCCATGGAGCATGGAAAGTTACTTGATGATCCCTGGAGGTACAGACGACTTGTTGGGAAATTGATTTATTTGACTGTAACTCTGTCTGATATTTCTTTTGCCACTAGTTTTGTTAGTCAGTTCATGGATAAGCCATGCACATGTCATATGGAGGTTGTTATGCACATTCTGAGGCATCTCAAGAAGTCTCTCATGTAAGGGACTTCTATATCAAAACCATGGACATCTGCATGTGCATGGTTTCTCAAATGTTGATTGGATTGGATCTAGTATAGATAGGTGGTCTATCTCTGGTTATTGTGTGTTTGTGGGAGGAAATTTTGTGTCTTGGAAGAGCAAGAAGCAAACTGTTGTAGCAAGGTCCAGTGCAGAATCAGAGTAGAGCTATGGCCCTAGCAATGTGTGAGTTCCTATGGATTCGTCACTTGTTAGAGGAGCTTGGGTTCATGCAAGGAGCTCATATGAACTTGAAGTGTGACAATCAGGCTGCTGTCCACATTGCCCAGAATCATGTCTTTCATGAGAGAACCAAAAAGATTGAAGTTGATTGTCATTTTCTATGAGAAAAGACTCAGTAGAAATTGATTCAGTTGTCACCAGTCTGATCATAAGATCAATTAGTTGATTTGTTTACAAGGTCCCTAAATGGTTGTCGGGTTCAATACTTATGTAACAAGTTGGGCACATATAATATATATGCTCCAGCTTGAGAAGGAGTGTTAATATGTATATATAGGGAAGAACAATAACTAAACATGTATCAAAATTGACTCCAAGCATGATCAGGATATAAACTTGATTGAATTAGACATACATGAAAACACTAAAGCAGTTAATGCATCAGCGTGTTGAAAAAACAATGAAACCCACATACATTTGACCCAGAGTAAAATAACTAGAAGTTATTGTGTCTAATATCAAATCCTGCTAAAAAATCATAATATCCACTATACCATTAAAATATAGTTAAATTAAATACTAAATCAAATGGCACATATAGAATGTTCTATCTCCAATGCCTGTAGATGCAATCATCTACCACATATTGGGTCGTATAAGCATATAACTAAACATTGTCAAACTACATATGCAGCCTCAGAGATCAAACAATGAGTGCAACTCATCAACACTGTCAAGAGGGAACCAAGACTCACTTTGACATGTTTGGATTGCACAATAACTTGTTTTACATGTTTGGGACCTTTTTAGCATATATGATGACTTTGACTACGTTGTCCACAGATACCAATAAGTTGAGATGGGCCAATAAGAAGAGGTTGTTAGAATCTAGAAAAACCAACAAGAAAAGACTATCTTCTTTTTTTAAGAAAATTAGAAGGAAATTATATCCATTCCGAATTTTCTAACGGACCAAAAAAAGGTCTATGAGCCCTCAACAAAAATTGAGGGGAAACCAGCAACCCAAAAACACAACCTGACCAAACAAAAGATTTATCATTATCCATCTAAGGTACTCTATAGTCTATACAAAACCACCAAAAGTGGACCAACTAACTGTGGTGCCAAACCTTTAGGATGTATAGCAACCCTCATCTATCCATGATGATCAAACCTCTAATCTTCATAGGCAATAACGTTGGGCATCAGTTCACGCAATACAATCATATTGCCAAACTAACCTCCCCATCTTCCAATATCAACTGCGACGGATTCACCTCCATTGGTATTGAAGAACCAAGAACACCCCTCTTTTCTAGAAAGCATTTCACTTTCCTCCATATAGATAGTGCCCTCGAAGGTGGTCTCACACCCCCCTCCCCCAAAAATATCAACCTCCCTTCTCTCAATTCACTCCATACAAGAAATATCCATATTAGCATCATCACTATGGTTTAAAGCCACTGCCATCGTATGAATGACACACCTGGAAAGCTGATCTCATATCTGATTAGTACCCTTGCCATGCATGTCGCCCAAAACATGTAGCGTTCCAGATCCATCTTCGCTCTTCCCATCGTTATATTGAACTTTAGATTCATAAGCTCTGGTGGAAGCCATTTTATCACCTCAACACCGCAGAGCATGTATTTGGGATCACCGCCCTTGAAGGAGAAAGTGAGAAAGAAAAGATTTATCATCTACATGCTTAAAGCACATTCTCTTCATATCAGGAAAGACAAGCGTACTACGGTATGGTAAAGAGGTCAAGAGGCTACTTCTTTCCCCCATCAAAATTAGAATTCTTCTTTTGGGCATCTGGCACTTGTTTTAGGGTCAAATGGTCACTTTGGGTGCCATTAGACACTTCACAGGAGAAGTTGAAGCAAGATGTTTGTTCTCTTGGATGTTCCGGGTGGATATTGACCACCTATTATCTGCCATTATGCATGTGTTGTGGACAGCGTTCCTCTCGGTGTCACCCGCTAAAATGGAAGCTTCAAGACCCAGTGGATTACCATACCAAAGAAGGACAATTGGCGGTTGGCATGCATAAGGATGATCTTGCTTTGGCAAGTTTGAAAAGAAAAGAAACTGCAAATTTATGGGTTCTTTGTCTTCTATGAGGTTGTTATGAACTTTCTTTACTCGTTCTTTAGACAGAGAGAAAAAAGGATCTTTCTGCAATGATTTGTTCCAGAATCATGTGATCCTTAGCATATTCCCTTCTGAATATTCTCAAACTTTCTTAATGAAATTAGATCATTGTTCTCCTCCAAGAAAATAATAAGCGTGAGATTTGCTACAGGCTATTCACAGACAAGGATACATATGGGGTAAACAAATTGTTTAAAATGTTATTTATATGGTAAATATACATTCACGTCCACCGCCCCAGCCGTAGGGTGTCCTAGTACATGGTTATAACAAGTCTCTTCGACAAGCAATCCACACATGACGGTCATGTGCCTATTAGGGCACGTTTGGTTTAATGGAGTTGACCGTATTGGATTGTATTACTTGATCCATCAGTATAAATAATAGGTTTGGTTTGCCGAAACTGGAAAAAAGGACGAATCCTGCACTTCCGTGATATACAGTGAATGTTGGATAACTCTTTCCTCCTCAAATTGGCGGGACGCCGTCCTCCAGCCGAAGCCAGCCCCATCCCTGCCGTGACAGGCTGTCCGCAGACGGCAGTTCGCTTTTTTGCTACCTATTTCTGCTGCTACGGACGGAGGGAAAAGCCTAAAAGTTGTCTGCTTCTTCTGGTCACGCTGATCTCATGTGCAGAAAATACATCTCAACCAAACATAACGTCAGTAAATCATTATTTCGGAAATCCTGCTATATTCTTGATCCAGAATTAACCAAGTCCAGGATTCTTAAGAATCAGAGCAAATCCGTTAAACCAAACGTGCCCTTAGAATACCAGTAGATGAAGTTATGGATGGTAAAGGCATAGATTCGGCTGTTAATAAACCAGAAGTATGTGAAATTCAACAGACTGGATTAAGACTTTGTTTATATGGAAACAACCCCAAGGTGGGAGCTCATGTTCCACTACCCCAGATCTGGGGCGCCCTAGTTTATGATTATAACAGCTTTGACAGATCTAAAACTACACTTTGGTGGTGATAATACTAGACATGAACAGTATGGGCGTGTGAAAGTATTATAATATCACCTCATTAAAATTGATGAGTATTTTGAAGTCCATGGATTGGTATTTTAATTATTTGGAAACATTCCCAACACATAATCTCACGTTATAGAACCCAACCCTAGGACACCCTACTAGATCAAACACTGCCCACATGACCTTTCCTCTATTTGCATCATGTATAAAATCAGTAATCTAAAATGGGGCTAATAGATAAAATGAATATTCATGCCCTCAACAGAAATCAGTATGATGACTGAATTATTGATTTTGTGATTGGCAGGAAGGACTTCTTCCCACTGGCTTATTGACACTGCCAATGTACAGATGTATCGTGTATTTTATTCAAAGTGCACTTATTTTTGTCCAAATGTTTCTTTGATAAAGCCATTCAAAGTGCAATGTGCATTAACTTTTACGTTTCTAGCTAAAATACATAACGGACGGTTTTCTCAGGATTTAGGTAATAATGTAAAAAGAACTTTACATTGCCTAGAATGTGTTTTAATTTGTATATAACATTTTCCTAGGTTTCATGAAGATGTAGTACAAGTTGTTCTGCAATTTTCGTTGCCTACCCAAATTTTAATTGGCAAACAATGATTTCACATACCAACAATCAATTTTTTTCAAGATGGCAGTCCATATTCCCAGTTGCCCACTTCCAGAGGTAGGGCAAAACAACCTTAACATCAGCATTAGGAACCATGGCAGCACAATAATTGGATAACATTTCATAAGAAAGATGATCGTTTGTTTAAATGATGTAGCTAAATTAGCTCTACAAAGCACTTTTACCTTCTTAATCAAAAGAGCATCCTTATAGGCATTGCCAGAGAGATCCGTTTGGCCAGCTGCCTTTAAAGCCCTTTTTGTTATAATCTTTCTTATTTTCCCTTTCTTTTGTTGCTTTCCACCGTCTTCCTCTTCTTCCAGAAGCTGACAGATCATATCCTCTGCAGCACCAGGCCAGTAATCACCCTCAAAGTAGGGCAAACGCGCCGCTGTTATTTTAGCTTTACATTCACCAGTGTTTACAAAAAAGTGATCGTAGAAATTTGTCAGGTCTGCAACAATATTTTCCCTTTGAGCTTTGCGTAGCATGGCCAAATACCTGACAAGAAAATTGACAGTACCCAGGGATTAAAATAGTGCATTGCATAGGCGATTTAGACAAAACATATACTGGAATAGAGATCAAACCACTCCCGAAGTTTATCAGATTTCGGTGTTTTCTGGATCTCAGGATGACAATATAAAATGTAGTCCTCGCCCTTCAAAGGAGGGCATGCCCAGATATAGCAGCTAGTGAATCCACGAATCTTGCAATATTCAAGATAACCAATCTGGACAGGAGCAAGGTCCATTTAATTATTTCCAATAATTCTGGAGATACTGAAACTGATATAGAAGATGCAAAGAAGACTAAGAGTAAAGCAAGTTCAAGGCACTTGTATATGATTCACTAACAATGTTGGGATGAAAGTTCTAGCAACAGAAACGACCAAGGTACCAGAATCTCGTGATAAACAAAAGTCCGCAACGCTTCTCCTGTCACTGTTTTTATTTCAGGGCGGAAGTATTTAACAGAGTCCAAGTATGAGAGGTAAACACGTCGTTGATTTGGAGATGAGCACTCCGAACCAAATTCTTGTAGGTACATTCCAAAAAGGCATACTTCTACACCTTCTATCTTCTGAAATAGCAATACAACCTGAAAGAAATGGACAGAAATGTGACATTATTCGGATCAGTATCTAGTGATGTGAAGCTTTATGGAGTGTTAGCGGAGTCATCCTGTATTTCTATGTACCTTTGATTTGTAAGGAAACTCGGTAGGGTAATTTTGCTCTTGAAATATCTCAAGAAAGCGTGGCTTAACATCTAACTTCTTATCCACTGAAGAAACAACTCTAATCACGAGTGGTTCGGCTCCAGGAACCTTGAAACAAGAAAACATGAATCCTTGAAACAAGAAAACATGAATAACAAAAGAGTAGACAGTAATTCTTTAAGCTAAAAAATGATAAAAACAGAGAAAGGAACAATGTCTTTCAGAATCACAGGTCCATCAAACAGTGACATTCTTCTTCACAAATTAGATTTAACAAACTACGGATGAATATGTCTAGCAAAGTAAAGCATAAATAACTGAAGGAAACCAATATCCGATAACAAATTATGGCAGGAAGGTCTAGAATAACACTCATGAAAAGTCATGCAATGTAATAAAAGACGGTGATCGATTTTTCCAGAAACGCCCATATATTAACCATGTCCGTGGAAACGAAGATGCATAAGTCTCTACTTAAATCAATCATGCTGTCTTGTAAACAAGATCAAAGAGCAAAATCAATGTGATTCAAGTTTAATAATTAAACAATAGAGCAAAATTCAAATTAATTCACTCTTGTTTTATATAAAACAAGATTGACATATCTGACAAGAAAAAATGACCGGCAGATGTCAACTAATACAAAATATTAATCTACAAAAGATATGGCTTTTGATAGAATACCTCATCAAAACTCTTTCCAAAGTGCCTTGCCCTTTCTTGCCTTTCTTGCTTTAATCTCCGGAAAAGTCTTTGCTCCAAATGGTCACTCAATAGTGTTCTTGGAAGATCTTCAGCACCCAGAACGGCACTTTGAGGTAAAGGAGTGCGCTCCCCTCTTTCAACCTCTTGAGCGTAGCATTTAGGACAAGTATACTCAGCCTCTCCCCCATCATTTCGGCGACCATTAAAGAGAGCACAAATTTGATGTTGCCAAGCTTCACACTTATCACATTGAACCCACTGCAAAACCAGAAAATGTCGGGGTTCGCTTTTTACTTCAGAGTTGGAATAACAGGAGAAGAATAAACCAAACTTACCCACTCTTCAGCCTCCTCATCGTTCCTGTTTTTTTTGAGTTTTGCCTTTAGTATTGGAGTCCCTTCCAGCTTAACTGAGTCACCACGAGCCTCATTATGACATGGAACGCATACATATTGTCTTGTGTCACTATTACCATAAGTATAATAAAAAGCATTCTTCTTTATGCGAGCACCGCATGGAGTACAATATATAGGTGGGGGTTCAAAAGAAAGCTTCTCCACAGCACACAGTTGGCAAGCATTCTCATTCACAGACCGTTCCATAGCCTGGTTCTTTTCAGCCTTAGCCTTACTCTACAAAAAGAGGGCAGTTGATTTCAAGGTAAGAACATGATTTCAAGTTTCACCGTACATTTTTTTTTGCAAAAAGATGTCTTCTTCGTATAAATGTGTAAACAAACCCTATCACTTAAGATCATCTGATATCCTATGCAGATAAACATACGGATGCAATGATGATGAGTTTCCAGCCCAATCATCAGTACAATAACATATGGTGCAGGAGTAAAAATGAGAAATAGGGTTTTCTTATGAAGCAATATGCATAACATCTTCAGAACCATGTGTGGTTTATGCTCCATTGCTTAACATGATTCTGAAGTTATCAAAGGTCGATTAAAATTACATCATAGCTCCTAAATCTGAATGAATGTGGCTTAGCCAATATAGAAGGCATGTCAAAGATTGAAGTAAAAGCTATATTTATTGTACTAAATGGGTTACAAAAAGTTGAAACGGTCTTATAATAATTTACTCAAGTCAAATAATTTTAGTAAGTCAAATAATTTTAGTAAGTCAAATCAGAAAAGATTATTTTCCTATCCGTCGGCAATTGCAACAGTATAGGTGTTGCTCGCACAAAAACCAACCCAGTAGTTAATTTATCTAAAATAGTTGTTCAATCGCAAAACTATCCTAATCACTTATCCAATCCAAAGCTATTTTCATGAGACAAGACGCTGAAGTATTTGAATTTTAAAGGCCACACGGAAAATTGTATGTAACCGTGAATAGATAAAAAAAGACAACCAGGCAGTGATTTTGTTTAAAAAAAAAAGAACCCAACCTGACCAATCCACCTCCTGAGACCAATTATATGGTCTCTAACTTGCTCAGGAGTGAAGAGCTCAATCAGAGATACTCCCTTAATCTTTGCCTTTGCTGTTTTTCCAGAAGGAACAACTGAAGGAGCACCAGGGTCCTGTTTAGTCTCCACTTTGAGCCTCTCAAAGCTTCTTCCATTTGATGAAATTTCCTGCTTCGTTGCCGCGTGGCAGTCAATATAGTTTGTTATGGTAGGCTCAATTTCAGATTTGACAGAGAGAATGTTTTCAGAATCACCCATCGTGCTTTCCAATTTGAGAGGACTTTCAGCCTGACAGCCCACAGATGATTCTGTCTTCTCATCTATATATTCATACTTTACAGTGTCAAATACATCAGAAAGTTGGTGTATATGTTTATGTGTCACGTTGGAAGCATGATGTTGATTGGCTTGTGGAACAGATACAGAAGAACTTTCACTCTTGGAAATGGCTGATGAAGAATTTTCCACCTTAACTCGTTTAGAAGACTGAAGATCTCCAGATGTTTCAGTGGATGTAAAGACATTTGAACTGGTAGCATTACAACTTGAAATCTTCAAATCTTTTGGTGCACTATCCACAGTATAGGCAGAACCAACACCAACAGAGGGGCATGTTTTGCGTTGCAAAGATATATATTCATGCACAGGAACACATACAGGACAATCAGTAGTTTTGCAGTTTTGGTGGTGCCTGAGAAGGTTCTTTGATTTCTGACAGCGAGGATACCCGCATTCATTACTGCTACAACGAGACATATGCAGCAATAAATTTTGGACAATGATGCAGTGAACTTCGAGGCACTTTCCTTTCGGGGCAGAACACCAACGTGCATGACGCAAAAACAAAAGCCATTTTCGTTGTTTAAAGTATTCGTTTGCGCGTTGTGGATTGCCAAGTTCAGCAGAGAGCACATTTGTTGATCGGGGCTCAATTGGTTTACCTGTAGCACTGTCAGTCTGTGCACCAGATGAACCCTCATCAGCCAAACTCTGTCCTTGCACTTCATCATGCTTCACGATTTGCTGCTCAAATTCATTGTGTATGTTTTGATAAACTGACGGCGGATCCAGTTCAAAGCACTTTTGTGAATTATATTCCTGGAAGAAGACATAGAACAGGAACAGAGTAAAATGTGACTAAGAGATGGTCTTTGAAATACAGCTGAATGCTGAAAGGACAAAATTTGAGATTGACTCACCTGACGAACTGTGTTAGCTTTCGAAAAATCACTGTTGGCATTGAAATTTAGAGGTTGACCACTAAACTCAGAAATCGATGCTTTCCTATTATCCCGTGAAAGTATAGCCTCATTTTGTTCCATACCAAGCTCTGGGTGTTCATCATGACCGGAGCTCCATACAGGTGCCCTGTTTGGGTCCATGTCGCCCAGAAGCTGCTGGTCGTGCTGTTGTTGATTATCTGGTTGCAGACATTGCCGTTGGATAAACTGATCATACGAGTTGACTTGTTGATGTTGGATATTTTGTATTTGCTGCTTCAATTGAGGTAAAGTATCTTGACCTGTGTAGGTTGGGAGTATATCCATCTTCTGTGAATTATTGAAAGAAGAATATTTGTCAGTTCTCATCTGCTTTGAATGAATGTTAGAATGATACGATGCAGATGTGGACATAGATTCTGCTTTAGGCTGAAAATTTGAAGAATTTATAATCTGCTGGTTCATTGCAGAAATAGCAGGTGCAGCATGGTCATAAAAGTTTCCAGCTGCAGCTGGATCCATTGTTCCATATCCATCACCTGTACAGTGTAATAGTCGAGGAAATGAATAAGAATGTGATGTCAAATCTTTATAGCTCACAGAACAAGACAACAAATTTTGAAGCTACAGATAAAATAGTAAAGTTTTGGCAACATCCACAAAACCTTCTGATCTTCCTAGAAATTTTAAACCTAGAAAGACTGGAGACAAATAGGGGCACTAATATGACATGACTTGGACACGCCGGCGCGGAATAGTCATGAAATCTATGAGACAGATATGGGTAAAAGTTTTGGTGCTAATAGCTTGTCTCCTTTGGTGAAGAACAAAGGCAAACGACCTTCCTTCATCTCCTACCACGTCCAAGCAAGGTAGATCGGGTCTAGCCATCAAGTAATGAAGTTTCGACAAAATCGGTGAAATTTCATCAAAAATTTTGATTTCGATGGCATCTGGTATCGAAACATGTGACTATGCCGATTTCCATGGGAACTGCAACCAAGATTGCATCTACTGAAATTTCGGAGGAAAATTTGACAATTTCGATGAATTTTGCCAATTTCGATGGGTTTTGAGGTTTCTTGTGCACAACTCAAAAAATTTGATGGAAATTTTGATAAACGCAGTCCTTGGTGTTATTTTTGTTGTTTAAAGAGGAGAAAAGGGGATTGGGGTGATTTCACCATTTAGTAGTCATACCTAGTGTTTACTTATAGTATATCAGAATATAATTTGCATTCCCTAATATTTGCTTGTCATACCTAGTGTTTACTTATAGTATATCAGAATATAATTTGCATTCCCTAATATTTGCTTATTCAATATGTTTAATACCAATGCAATGCATGCTTTATGTCGTTTTTAACTTTCTTCAGTGTGGACAACATGTATTCAGGTGGTGGTTTACTAGACAATGAGAGTGCTATGAAGCCAACCACACAAAATATAATGAGTTTGCTCGGAAACATTGCACTATTGTTCCAGTCCTAGTGAAATGGTTGACTGTCGAGTCAATATCATCATCAGACTATCAACCCAATTAAAATTAGTGGGGGAATGTCCTTTATATCTTATATATGATATTATAGCACAAATAAGTACATGCATGCATATAACTCATTCTTACAAAATTACATAACTTAATTCCTACATCTTGTCATCAAAATCCCCAAGAAACATGACAATTTCCTTACCTCCCACATGAAGTACCCCCCAACACCTACCCCCATATAAAATCTTATTGCAAAAAACGATGCATTTAGGGTGTAGAGATCACGCTTGTTAAATTTCATAATTTAATTCATTCATATTGAAGTTGAAATGGGGATTGTTGCATATATCAATATTTTCATAAAAATTTCCATTTCCACATTGTCAAAACGGCATCAAAATCGGATAGCTCATTGCTTGCTAATAGGGCTGTCAAATTTTGTATGAACCCGTGAACCTGATTCCGTCCGTCTCCGAAAGAATCGGTTTTGGTTTTGGATTTTGTCAATCCAGGTCGATTCCAGTTTGGACATTGAAGTCTGAATTGAAACCGGGTTGTCTTTGGGTGGTAATTTGTTCGACCCAGATCGTATTCGGGTTGAGAAATTTAGGCAATACAAGTGCTAATATATATAAATTAGTACACACCATGAGTAATTAACAAAATTATACTATCCATGTTCGGTTCCAGGTTACACAATATGAAATGGGTCTTTGTAAAGAAATCGGTTCCAGGTCAGTTCCGGGTTGAGCTATTTTGCAACAACTCGGTTGTTGTCTGACCCAAAATTGACCCAAAGTCCGTTTTTAGACACCTTTACTTGCTAGCCACAATGTAGGCCCTCCCCCTCTTCCCATTTTCTGATCCCACCATGATGTAATGATATGAGCACCCAGGATGGATGATCTCTTGTATATTTTTACTATATTAATGCATTTCTTGAGCAATTAACATGCATGTACATTTTTATTATGTCTTCTTTCATATAGCCTAAGTTGACAACGCAAAAGATCTCATATCTACCTCGCATGAATTGGCAATACCGAGTTAGGCCCACAGGGTTCCCTAACACCTTCCCCATGTGTAACTTGATGCCTTACCTTGATCTGATCGTCGATTAATGCCTTGTTTTCTTGCTTTCTAAAGTGTTTTTAATGTTATTCATCATTTCCTTTATTGTTGTGGCGGCGGCTCCATATTTAACCCTGTTTTTAGCACCTTGTGCATGAGTTGGGATGGCCGCCCATTTTGGCTTTCGAAATCAACTAAAACCACAGCACTATAAGGTCTCTAAATAGAAGATTGTCATGCAAAGAGGTAGACATAACTGAGTCATATGCATGTTTTTGGTTTTAAAGGAGGTTCACTTAATCATCACTAGATGTCTCATTGATCATTGACAAACTTCTATTCATGTGTGGTAATGGGGTTCTTCCCTATAGCTTAAGCTCTTCAAGAAACTTATTTTCTACCATTGAGATTGCATATTGGTTTCCTAGTTGCAGATTGCAATTATTCATCCACCAAACCCCACCATATATGGTACTGGTTCTCAATGGTGTCTACAAAAATTAGAATGTAAATAAGCACGATGAAAGAATGTATTATGCCCTTCTAGCGTGAACAGAAAGGAAGTGGTCTTACTACAAATCTAGAATTTGGTCCTTAGCTAAATATATAAATTAAAATGTGAATTAAGAGGTTCGTTTCAGTAAGGATGGTATCTTCATAAACAACCACAAAAAATGATCATGCTTTCTGTATTTTCTGCAAAAGAAGTGGGCGTAGATATTAGGTGAAGAAACAAGATTTTCACAAGACAAGTGTAGTAATAATGAGGATGCTAAGGTTGATGCTTGAGAAGACAAGGATCACAGTAGGAATAACCATATAGAAAGTGTAAATGGCATGTATTCAGAATAAACTATAAGAAGACCATCCTATATGACATTGGCATGTATGATAATTACCAAGAAACTGCACCAGCTAGAAAATGCACTGTTTCGTCAGATGGAGTTAGAAGGAGAGAGGTAGGACCCAAAATAGCATAGGACATTCAAATTTGGCCCCAAGACAATCATACAACTTTGGGCGGAAACTGTCAAAATACAACACAGACTGAAAAATGTCTCTGGTAGTTACCTGGACATGCTCACAGTTGAGACTTAAAGGATAATGACTACCACGATGATGATATGAATAAAACGAGGAGGCATATAAACTAGTATAATAGGGGTAAAACCTGGAATTGCTGCTTGTTGTGGCTGCTGATTGTACACAGGTGCATTCTGGTTTGTTTCAACCATTGTAGGTCCGGTCTTTGACGAAGGCAGTATGCTGTCTTGCAATCCATGTGGGTTCAACGCATTTAGCCTCATTCCAACACCAACCTGGCCACCAAGGTTGTGCATTGCATAATTGTTGTTACTCCCATTATTATACTGCATTTGAAGCTGGTTTTGAGATACACCTCCAGATTCAATATTAGAATATGAAGTTGAGTTCACTCCGCTGTTCAATCTAGGAGTAGGAATCATCTTGCTTGAATTGCTGTAGAAATTTGCTTGTGACTGCATAACATTGTTGTTGGATGATCCAAGGGAATTGTCAGTGGAAGACTGCAAAAATCCATCACCAACAGCCCCTAAGACAAAAAAACAAATTTGTCATCCAAAAGAACACCAGATAAAAGGTGAAACAAAGTATCACTAGCTGCACCAAGATATAACCATTTCCAAAGTTATTTGCCCCATTTGAACTTTGCAGTGAGCTCCCTGTCATTGGTCCATTAGAAGTATGTAACATGCCACTGGAGTAGCTGGTACCGATAGCAGAATTATCGGTAGAGCTGACAGCCAAATTTCTACTGCCGCTTTGGGACATACCGGGCGTTGGTATCATTGTCCCAACATGTCCAGAAGAAGAAACTTGACTTCTTGCTTGTTTATTTTGTAAACTCTTCAATATACCATATAAGCGGCGATCTAACGTCTCCAAATTCATATATTCCTCCTGAGTACAACAGAGTCAATATAAAAGCAAGATTTGAGAAAATCTGCATGAACCAGTGTGTATCTCAGATTATAAGTATCTTATGAACAGACAAAAAAATGAAACATGTAAACTATCTAGTGCTAAATGAATTCCAGTGATGCATTAAGACCTTAGTTGCACTCTTATATAGCACTTCTTCCAATCTACGGACGATATCAGGTATCCTTTGTAGCCAATCAGCCCCCGCAATTTTGTTTCTTTGAATGTACTGGGCTCTGTATTAGAAAGGCGGTGACAAGAATCAGGGTTAACACTTACAGTTATAGCAATCAATAAGAAAAATATTAATTAAACAGATATTCTATTTTGTGATGCCCAGTTATGTTTACCATTCTGGGAAAATGGCAAAAAGGAATTGTGGGCAAGCATTAAGCACGAATTATAGTTGCAGCAGCGGGCGGCAGCCCACTGCTAAAACCGTCAAGGTGACTACAATGTTAAATTATGGACATTTTAAGGAAGACCTAAATCAACTTAGGAAGAGCTTATCAGGAGAGATATTAAATATTTACATTTGATGAGAATATGATCCAGAACAGAGCTAACTGGAAAAGAAGGATCCATGTAGCCAACCCCAACATGGTTGGGATTGAGGCTTAGATGATGATGATGTGGGAAAGGAATGTGTTTGACACAAAAGTTGCACACACTGCAGTACAACATGATTTAATGTCCGACTCAACAGGGGCCCTACCCTATGGTTCATTCCACCCACTCGTTTGAGAAACGACGTCCCAAGTTAGACTTACATTGTTCATGGACCCCAGTTACCTTGCTAGAATCAGCAAAGCTTATGAAAAGATAAGTCATTAGGTTAAAATTGTCCCTTTTTGCCTTTTCAGGGTTGCTATGGAAAGCAATAAAGGTGGATGGACAGAACACCTACGAATTAAACCTTTGAGCATCCTTATTGTGTAACAACAGAAAATTCTAAACTTCATGCAATTCTTCTTTTGTGAATGGCAAGACAGCATCTTCTGGACATATGCATTCGCACACATGTCCTGTTAGCCTCTGTAGAACCAAGATAACAAAGTCCTTGTGGTTTGTTTCTCTCTCTAGTATAAGATAATACCATTGGAAGACCTACACTTATCTGGGTCTCTGGCCAGTGGCCACCTTGCTGGACTATGCATAGATAACAAAAAGGTCGGCAATTAGGCGAATCTGACCCCTTTTGCCTTTACAGAATCGACATGGCAGACAACAGCGCACAGAGCATTGTGGCTTTGATGTATGTACATCCTTATTGGAGTTGTATATCAGCATGTTCTGGGATTTAATTAGTTCTTATGGTCAAAAAGGCATCCAATATTACTTCTCAAATCTCAAACTGAGATGTAGATAAGACACATAAAATATGGTTTCTATATTCTACATATAGAAATAAAATGCAAGATCTTCTATAAAGAGGGTCTGCAATAGGAAACAAATTAACATCACGCACATAAGATTAAAAGGAATAAAAAAACATGGATTTTTATTACTTCCGCGCAAGTTGAAGCATAGATATTTATTACGTCAAATTTGTCGGTCAACAGCAAGAACTTGTTTGGTGCAGGCTTTAACAGGGTGACCTATTCTGTAGCGGGTGTGAGGAATACATAATGTTTACACAGAGTCGCCCCTCTTACAAAATGGTGGTCGACCTCTATATTGTTGCCTTCTCGGTCTTCTCATGACACAGAGAATTGCTTGCGACAAATATGACAGCTCTATCAAACATAGACACCAGGCTAGCTGCAATTCTTTCACAACACTCTGACTGTTTATAAAACAAACGGCTTAAACAGATGGTAATTTGGACCTGCGCAATTCTTGGTAAAGTGTTCTACTGAGCACTTTGCTCAATAATAGAAACCTGATGTCACTTTAGGCTAGGGGTGACCACCAGTCCACAACCGGACCGGACCGGACCGGACTGGACTGAACTGGCCCAAAAACCGAATTTGCAAAAAATGATGGACCAACAGGACCGAACATTAACCAAACCGGACAGCTTCAAAGCAAGGCCGGACAGCTTCAAAGCATGACCAAACCGTTTGGGATAGTAATCCGACTGTGACAGACTGTATTTAATAGACTGGTACTACAGAGTTCAGATTTTTTGCTCCTTTCAGAAGATAAAACGACTTGGCAATGTCAGAGGGAACGAATGAGACAATATATGTTATCATCATTGAATTGAACTGGAGTCCTTGAGCCTAAATAGTGCAGTATCCGTTGCAAAATTATTATGAAAGAGAACCAACATGGGCAAGAGATGAAGATTAGCATTGGTCATAGGTATTTAAATCCGATTCCCTGCTAATCAAAGGAAACAGATACGATTCAACTCCAAAATGAACATAAGAAAAATTGGACACGTGATAAAAGCTCCTAGAAGGATGACATGAACAGCCGTGGCGATTCTAGTATTAGTGAGAACCAAGTGAAAACCATAGAAAATTCCGCTGTTATGTCAATGGGCAATGACGGTAGCCGATGACATAATTGTTATTAATAAAAAGTACCCACTCTCATGTCACAGCCAGGCCCAAACCTCCCCTTTTCCGTCACTCAACAAGTTCACCAGGCATGTAGACTTTATTAGACAATTGGGATAACTATTTGAAAGGTGGCAGTAAGTCAGCGCAGAGTGTGTTTTGGGTGTCTACTCGGAGAGCAACAGGCAGAGACCGGTGCTTGGAGTGCATGATTACGGCGAACAGTCAGACTAGACCAGTTGAAGATTGCAGGTTGGAGCCAGCTATTTGTTGTGGCAAACTTGGGTCACCGCAAAGCTGGATGGCCAATGAACTCTTGTGCGGCATACAATGTTCAGGTCCATTGATCCGTGCGAGGTCATGCGGCTGGCAGCCTAATGAATGCATCTTTTAAAGCCTTTTCCTAGGATTTTATCTTACTTTTGCTATTTTCTGGAATTAATTGCAATTTAATTACTCTTGGCCATTATTCAGAATTCTCATCAATTTTCACCCTTATTTTGCAGATTCTACCTCATCCACAATTCCTCAACTTCGGAAAACCAGAACCAGCTTCAACTCTAGGAAATTAAAGGACCAAGGACTTCAAATACAAATTTTCAATCATCTCAGTAGTACTTGAATCGAGCGGTTCATTCAGTGAACCAATCAATCCACTCATGCAGAACGCCGTGCTCCAGAGTTCCAGTCGACCGTTCCATAGTGTCGATCCAACGACTCATCTTTTTCACTCACCATCTGAACCGGCCAATTCAGCGTTGAATCAGGCGATCCACACCACGAGCAGTGTTTCAAAAAAAAGGCCGCATGGACTGCATAAGCGACCCGCATATACTTAGTCGCTTATAAGGTTGATTCGTCGGCGATTTTTAGATGGACATTTGTTATCTCGGCTCAAACTATATTATATTCTTAGTGATACCATTCTCTTGATGTACTATTTTGTTGTATGTTTTGTACACAAAGACACATGCTTATTTAATGTTTCTTATTTTGGACCTCTACGGCATGCAGGCATTTTTTGTATGATTTGGTTAGTATTGATTGTTATGTACTTGTGTTAAACCATTTTCTGCATGCTTCATTGCAGTTTATGTTTAAGTGATTCTAAAATGCATTCTAAATGGCGCTTTACTTTTCATTGAAACTTTATATTTGAATCTATCTCAAATTTTAGGGTCTAAATATGTAATGTCCAAATTAAATGTGCAATTGTGATTACTTTACATATACTAATTAATATTAAAAAAATCAAAGCCGCATATACCTCTGCATATACTCCCGCATAACGCATATACTCTATAAGGTGACCTCTCAGCACGCATAACGCATACCGCTTTTTAAAACTATGGCACTAATCTTCAGTAAAGATATCATTTGTCTATGAACAGCCGACAAGAGGAAAGGAGCATAAATGGGTGGATCAAATCGGCAGAAAATTTGGGGAAATGGGATAATATTCTGACATTGCTGAGGATGTTGATTTCATCATGATTGTTGGTTGAGTGACCAAAAATGGGATGTCAACAAGCGCCACCTAAAGAGATGAAGGCTTAGGATTAAGGTTGTTTCTATGATACCATGGCAAAGCAATTAGGTTATCCTCATCCATGAACAAGGTTTGCATGAGTCTAGTGGTATGATATACAACAAGTTCGAAACAAGGATGGGAGTAAAGTTAAATCTAGGGAGAGGTCCACTAGGCCCAAAACATAAACAGATGTACTTTTTAGGAAAAATAGACTTATTTATTTTGTGCTAAGATCCCTTTTGCATCAACACTATCCTAAGTTCCATGTAATCTGTCCGTTATATGTGTGTTTCACAATTCTGGTGGTCCGTTAGAGTTTCAATCTATATATCAAGATTTATAATTTTTGACACATTTCCACAAATTTATATTCTAAAGTTGTAACAGAATAGCATCAAAACCAGCACATTCAATAATTAGTTTCCTACATATGTGCCCCTTTCTCTCAAACTGTTTGAACCCAGTCTTTGAGTCCTTCAAGAAATGATAATCTGCTTACTTGAAACGCATTCCAAAGTACTTACTTGGTTCTGTTGTGAATAACAAGGTCAGGGGTAATTACTGTTCAACAACCTGGGCTAAACCATGAATAGAGAACCAAACATTCTAGATCGTACTCCATCTTTAACAGAGCACACAACTCTGTTTCAGATCAACAATAACTTCTTCCTGGAAACCTTCTATAAAGTATCAACTAAACTGTATTATGTGCACAAGACAAAGCAAGCTTCTAATTCTATAATCCGAAAGCTGCGATCTTGACAGGAAAAGGCAAGTAAAGCTTACATTTTTTCCTGCACGAGTCTGCGGGGTAATGGAAGCTCTTGGTTCATATTTGTGGTAACCATGTTTCCCATTCGCTGAGGCATGGAAGAGCTGTTATATTGGGGCATAGCGGACATCCGGGTGATATTGGCCTGATCAGACATCTGTGTGGCTGGATTGTGCTGGAAATTCATGCCACTGACCATTTGCCCGCCCATATTGGTTTGCACATTGATTCCACCAACCACCTGCCCCATCGCATTGGGCTGCATATTCATGCCACTCATCAACTGCCCAGCCCTATTAGGCTGCAAGTTCATGCCACCAACCATCTGCCCTGACACATTGGACTGCAAATTCATGCCAGCCATCATCTGCCCTGCAGCATTGGGCTGCATATTCATGCCGCCTTGCATTGGCGGCCTATTTCCGTTCATGGGCACCTACTGTAAAAGAGACAGCTGCTGACGAAAACCCACTGCAGGGAGCGAAAGAACCTCAGTTTGATCATGTCATCCCTCGGCTACTCATCGTGATGCCTGAGACCGAGCAGCAGCTAGGGCGAACACGAAGAACAGGGCAAAGCTTCCACAGTCCCTGCCGCCCTCTTTCACCGATTGCCAGTTGAAACCCAAGCTGATTGAGGAGGATTTCACGCACGAGGGGCTAGTTGATCAGCTGGCGCAATCGAGTCAAAATTCAGGCGGCGAAGTCCAGGTTGGTCTTGGGAGTGCTCGGACAAGGGGAGGACACGGAAACTCGGGGCGGTATGCGGCTATTCCGCCGGCGACGGGTTGCCGTGAAGTGGGGAGTTGAGAAGCGGTGAGCGAAACGAAGAAGCTAGGAGTAAGAATTTGATTTGACTGGATCTTGCCTTCGCTCTGTATCTGTAGTTGCAGGCCCTATTTCATTTTATCCGGCCCCAATTTTCTTTGTAAAAATTGTGCGTTTCTAGTTTTGCTCCTCTCGGTACAACAGATCTTTTACGCATAACATAGGTGACGGGGAGTGGGAGACGTGCTTCTCCTTTCATACAGATAACGACCGGAACGGTCGGTTTAACAACCAACGGTTGATCTTTGAGGACGTTGCTCAATGCGGATGCTTCGATAAAGGGCGCTTCAGCTATTAGAAATGAGCCCACCAGTGTACATTTAATGAAACGCCTTCAGCTATAATTTCCGACAACATAATACTAGTTTCTATATTTTTATCGGTACTCTTGACTTGTATTTCGTTAGCAACAGGTCTTCAATTCTTTTCTTTGGTATTTCGTTAGCAACAGGTCTTCAATTCTTTTCTTTGTCAAAACTCGGAAGGGTTATGTACAATGTCCCATACGGCATCAAACCAAAAAGCAAAAGCTGTTCAAGTCCCAAAAAACTACACCGTAACGGTTTGTTTGGTAGGAGGGGTAGAATAAGGAGGGGTGGGGAAGAGAGCGAGGGGCAACTTATTTAGTACGTTTGGCTAGTATGGGAAAGGAGAGGATAAGAGCTCATAAAGAATATAACAAATTTGTCGCTTTGAAAAAGGGCCGTGCTGTTTCAAAATTTGCAATGCAATACACACGTATAAGCAAACCAAAAAAACCAACCTCCACCTTGCCTCTATGTTTCTTTCTAATTATCAAAGTGTTCTTCATTTTTTTCATGCTTCTTGGTTTTCATTATCTTAATATTTTTGAGTTTATTGTCAATTTAAAAAAAAAAACTTTTAAGTTGTGCATAAAGTCTATTCTAGTTTTATTATATGGTTTTAGTTGTTCCTTTTGAATTTCTATGCCTCCTTTTGAATTTTTCCTCCCATATTCCATATTTCCCTCCAAGTTTTGTAACAAAGTTTCAGTTATATTTTTTCCTTTTTCTTATGTTCGCATCAATTTAGAGGGAAAAGATGTGATTGAAAATACACATGCATATTTTCTCTTTATTGCCTCCATTCCCCTCCTTTCCACATCACATGATGGAACCAAACATACGTTATGTTCTCCTTTCCCTTCCTCATCATTTCCTCCAAAATAGGCCATAAAGGTACAACTACCTCATTGTAGTGTCTGGAAACACTGGCCCATGTTTCGTAATGTAATTTGGTTGCAACTTGTGTGAGTTTTCAATCACACCAAAAATGTGTGAGTTAAAAATTACAAGCTCCACCATCTATCTCCACTTTTGACAGTATTCTATAGTGCATGCCTATCCTATCGCAAACTAATTGTGGAAATTGCAAAATCGGTTTCTTGTTAGGATTTGTGGGGTTTTAGATGTGCCTCGTAAAACTAAAATTGGGAGTGATGGTCTCCCCAAAGATCATCTTATTACACTCAAATTAGGTGTAGTATATCCTAAATCACTACTCTATAAATAGCCTTAAGGAATAGTCGTAAAAAACTTAGCATCAGTTTTAAACTGACACCCAATGGGTGCCATAAGGAACGAGGTCTTCGATGTTGGTTGAATAATAGTTGTAAAAATGTTTGTGATGATGTTTTATATAACAAAACTGACATTTTATGTATTTAATGCAAGTTTTTCCTAACTGGCGTCTTTTTTATTAATTGTTGGTATTCCTTACTACTGATGTGGTATGTTGGGTTTCTTTTTACGGTACAAGTTGTAGAACTTTCCAACTATTGAATTCAGATTCAATAGTGTTGGGTTTAATGTCCTCAGAGTAGGCAGCAGAAACAAAATTTTACTGGCCATTAACTCATAACAGGAGATCGCATCAATGACTATGTAATGGGAAGGATAGTTTTAGTGAGATATACCTGGTCCTGGGGCTTGCCCAATGACAATACCTTGCAGTCATGTGCGGTCTTCAACGCCATGTCTTGGACGGTGTCTGTGCAGCTCTTGGTCTTCACCATGGACTCTGGCCTCCACCACAGACTGTGGCTGACGTGTCCTCCTGAGCGACAGGCATCTCCCGCCTCTGCAGATAGTTCACATAAACCACCTGGAACTCATATCGTTCTAGAAGAAATGGTAGGAAGGAGACAACCCTCCTGTTGTTGTACTAACACCAACCTACTCTCCTGAACTCAGACTACTTTTCTGCAGTTGTCTTTCCCTCGATGTGCCTCCCTAGTTGGGTAGCACTTGCTCGGGCTCTCTCGGTTACCAAAACCAGAGAGGACAACAACTTTGCAGAGCAACTGATGTTCTGAGTTGTGTGTTCTAAGAAGCCCCCGATACCCCTCTATTGATAGTAGAGGGCAGGGTCAGGTTTCCCAGTCTGTTCGGGAGTAGAAGGATCCAAAAATTCCATGAATAGTTTGTACTATGACAGGCAATCTGGTTGTTTCATAACTGAAACAGTCATTTGACAAGGTGAGTCGATTGGTTCACTAGTGAGTTGGGAGTGTGAAATGGTCGGTTCACCAAATGAATCAGTCGTTTCACCTCCCAGACTTTCTTGCAATTGACTTTCTTTACTCGTTTACAATTAATTTAAAGATTAATCCTTATTCCAATCAAATTGAACAAGTGAAACGTGAAAGTTTTCCTCCAACCAGGCAAATCCCAATTTCCTCAGTTGGCAGGACTGTGAGCCACCAAGTTCACCAAGTGAACCAGTTAGTTGGCTCACACCAACCGATCGGCTCACTTGGGTGAACCGGTCGGTTGGTAGTCGTGACATTGCCAATGTAGTATCCAATCGACTTGACACTCTAACTAGCTAGTTTAACACTTGAACTTGATAGTTCTAAGTCTAGTCAGTCAATTGTATGTTTAACTAAGTACCTAAACACCTTTAGTCTCAATCTAAACATCATTCATGGAAAATCTCCTCTTCCAGGGGTATCCTATGTGTGTGACCCTGTAGGTTCCAATTCATGTTGGTAGTGAATGTTCATAACAACTTATGACATCACAAGCAATGAGCAGAATCTAGTAACTCGTCATTGCTACCCAAGTAACTCAGAAAGTTGGAGAACAACTTCAGCCTACAATCTGTGATTAGTGTTACAGTGATCGTGTAGTTCCTTTATCGCTGACATCCGGATTGAACTTGAGGCATGGAACGTCATCCTCTTCAACATTCAATCCATGTTCCTTGACCTAGAGCAGACTCTCTGAGATGCATGTGAGTTCACATATCAAATATTGAATCACATGAGTATGGCCATACAATTCTCAGTCTCTCTTATCAAGGGGCCATGGGTATCATACTTCTTGTGGGAGGGACAAATCCCATATCTATCACTCACAGTCAAGTCCCCGTGTATCAAAGTCACTCAATCATCACTGTTATAACAACCCATATTTTAGGACTGTGTTTGATGATGTCAAAGTGTACCCAATCACATGTGATGAGTGCAGTGATTTCATGTCTAAGAACCACAATCACCACCATCACTATGAGAGATGATTGTGACTACCATTCCATGGTATCCATGTATCACTCTCACGGTGGGTCTATCCAATATACCATTCTCTAACATATATATGTGTGCTTGACTTGATATCACATATCATAACTAATGAGACTCTGTCATCAGTCAACACACACTCCAGTCTTATGTATTACTGTTGTCTATTTTGCTTCCACAGTAATATCCGGCTAGGGTCATAACAAGAATGTATGTACTCTTACAATACATATGGTCTCATTGTTTAGGTCTTTAACCTAAAGACATATGTCATCGAGTCACATCATTATTTAGATATCTATCATGTATGTGTCATCATCTCATGATTGTGATAAGTATAATAGACAGAATCACCTTTATTATTATAAATTAGGTGTTTAATGTCTGATCGCAATCATCATATGATTGACTCTCTAGGCATACAATACCAACAGACTCCCACTTGCACTTAGAGCCAATCACCCACAAATCAAATTCCAAATGATCTTAACATGTCCATCATGTTTCTATTGCACAAGTGCTTTTATAGTAGGTGAGCAACATTTGCTTCAAGTCGGTATATTGCATGTTTCACATCCCCTCATTGTACGACAACTTGTATGAGATGTAAGGGTCATAGTATGCTATCTAAAATTCATTTGCCTAACCAGTAGCTCCATTGTTGTCACAATATTAATACTGAGCCACCAATGGTCGGAACCTCCCATAAGTTCATCCATATGAACTTCTAAATCCATACAGTATCCTTTACAGTGTTCGTAACACTAAGGTACTCGACTTCTTATTGTAGAATTAATCAAATTTTTTATGTTGGAACATTTCTAATTAACAATTCTTATTCCAAGGTCAAACACAATTTTGTCATTTTGAAAGCTTGCATCAGTGTAACTCTTTACACCCAACTCTTCCTTGTTACCATAACTAAAGAACTAATCCTTTAGTGCTTCACAAGTACACAAAGATGTCCTTCATGGTATTCCAGTAACTCTTACTGGAGGTTGACAGATATCCATTCGTCATGTCCTACACATACGAAATAACTGGATATTTATATCATCTTGTCATACAAGATGATGACTTCATATCTTCTTGTCATGTCCAATACATACAAGATGATGAGTTCTTATATTCTTGTCATGTCCAATACATACAAGATAATTCGGTCATATTTTCTTCTCATGCCAATACATATAAGATAATGAGATGAGTTCATATGTGATAGATCTAATTGCAAATGCATATGGCATCTATCCATGTGTTCCTTATTCTTCATAAGAATTGGGACACTTGGATCTTGAGAGACTAACTCCATGGAACATGGACAAGTTCTCTCTCACCATGTTGAACTCATTCAACATCTAACCAAAGTATGTTCTCTTTCCTATAACAAGAAGCCCTCTTGATCTATTTCTATAGATCTTGATTCCTATCACATAGGATGCCTCTTTAAAACTTTTTAGAATGCACTTTGTTGCTAGGTTTTATAGTATAAGGATGATATTCCCCATCAATATGTGGACTATACATATATATATATATATATATATATATATATATATATATATATATATACATACATATATATGTTCCCACTTAATTCTTTTAATCACACATTACATCTTCATTCTGACTCAAGTCAAACTCTTTGACTATCTTGTCAAATTGAAGATCCAGTTCCGAGGTTCTTGCATCAATCCAAAGATTGATCTATGCAGCTTTATAGACTTTATTTGCATTATTGGATTTATAAAACCTTTAGGTTGTGTTACATGCACATCTTGCACAATATTCCATTTAAGGAATGCGATTTTAACATCCATATGCCAAATATCATAGTCATATTAAACTACAATGGCAAGCATTATCCAGATGGATTTATCTATGGTAACTGCTGAAAAGATTTCACCATGTTCAACACCTTGAACTTGTTAGAAACTCTTTTCAACCAACTTACCCTCCATGTCAGTCTTCTTCTGGAAGACCCAAAAGTACCCTATGGATTTTGTAAGGACCCTGACCTCCGTTTTGGGCTTACCCTGTTTGCTTTACCTAAACCCTGTGTTTAGAGGCTTGCTTAATCACCTGAGTTGTAATTAGGGTTTGTGTGTGCTTTGTTGAGAGGTTGAGGTGCAACTTGCAAATTACCCAAGTTATAGGGTTGGTGTGCAAGTTTGTCACCTTGAGAGATGTCTTTCTCTCTCCTTGCATCCTCTAGGGTTGAGAGGATGAGTTGTGCGCCTTGCTTGAGTTATTTTTGGGCCTCGTTTAAGCTTGTGAAGCTTGGGCTTGTTGTTGGGCTTTCTTGAGCCTTGTTTGCTTGGTGTATCGGCCAAAAGTGTACCGGGCATGAGTGTATATCGGCCACGGTTGTATCGGCCAAGCGGTGTATCAGCCATGGCACCATGTTGGGTGATACACACCCTCTTGACCTAGCCTCATTTTTGTCACCATTCTTTAGGACAAGTGGTCGTTGCTTTGCTAGTTGGTGGCAAGTTGTGAGCAAGTGGTTTGGGGTGCTAGCAAGGTGGCATAGTTTGGACAAGTGGTGGTTTGGGCGAGCACATGTGGAGCAATCCCCTAGTGGATGCCCACTTAACCCCTTTGCATATATACCCCTTTCTTTGCTAGCTTGGGATCCCTTTAGCTCCTTAGTTGCTTCCCTTCTTTCTTGGTGGCCGATATCTCCCCTTGGTAGAGCTTGGTGGCCGATCTCCTTGGTGGAGTCTTCTTCTTCCTCTAGTGGTGGACGGAACCCTAGATGTGCCTTGCTCCTTCTCCTCTTGTGGTGAGTATCTCTCCCTATCCTTGGCACCTTCCTCTTCTTCTCTCTTTCTTTTCAGCCATGGTGGTTATGGGGTTCTCTTCTCTCCTAGTGTTGGCCAAAGGTGGTTCCTTGGAGCTTGAAGCTTGGTGCTTAGAGCTTTGGAGCTTGAGGAGTGTGCTTGAGGCAGGTTACATAACTCCTAACCCAAACTATACTACTTCCTTACTATGTTGTTTTGTTATATGCTATCTTGATCAGCCATGTTATCTTGCTAGATATGTCTCTTACTTTAATGGTCATGTTGCTGCCCGGTATGCTCCCTAGATCAGGTTGGCCGATATATGTTCCTTAGAATAGGTTGGGTGATATGGGTGGTTATCCTTGTGTTGGCCGATCCTTTGGGTTGTAGAACCTCAAGCAATACCCCTCTCTCGTTTAGTTGAGAGGTGAGCTTAGTGTTTCTTATCCCAAAGAGGTATGGTGATGTGTCCGTGAGGCAATGTCCCTTTCTCTCCCTTTGGTTTTGAGAGGTGAGCTTGAGCTCTAGTGGTATAGGAAAAACCTCTGTCTTCCTTAGTCATTGAGAGGTGAGTCTATGCTCTAGTTGCTTGGGCAATACCCCTCTCTTACCATGGACTTGAGAAGTGAGCCTTTAGTTGGTCTTGACCCAGTTGAGGTTGGAAGGTTGGTCGATATGGTATGACCCACCTTGCTGCCCGATATGTGATGGAAGTTGTGCAAAACCCCTCTCACTTGGTTGTTGAGAGGTGAGCCAACTCTCTTGACCTTTTAGGGTTTCTTAGTGGCAGTCTTGAGGTTGAATATGACCAACTCGTCACGACCTTTGGACCCTTGCCCAATATCCCTTTTCTAGGGTTGAGTTTGGGCGATATGCTTTGGCCGACAAGGATGTGCCTTGGGCGTTAAATGGTCTGTATTAGGCGTCATGGCATATTGGTACCTTGTCCGATAGGTCATGTGGTTCTTAGCCGACATGGATCCTCACCCTAGTTGTTGGGTGATATGTCCTTGATCGATATGGCCCTAGCTTGGATGTTGGGAGGTTGTGTCGGGCATTGGGTGATGCACTTGGCGACATGGCCCTACTGCTATGCACGACACCCTCTTGGATAGTGTTGCATGTTACCCCTATAGGTGTGTTGCCCGTCACAACGTTTCTTATTGCTGGGGCGTTGCACATTGTGGTGCTTTCCTGATATGATGTTGCACGCTTGAGCATTACAAGCTGGTTCCTAGCTGGTTGCCCGATATGGTATCTTGAGGAGGTTTTTCTCGATATCTTCTTGTGGTGTTGCATGATACCTATGTGATAGCAGTTTCCTGACATGGTTGTTAACCCTAGATGGGTGTTGACCGATACAGTGTTGGGCGTCACACTATTCGATGAGGTGTGTCTTACCTTTAGTAAGGTTTATGGCGCCTTTGGTGAGGGTTGTCCCTTACCCGTTATACCTTTGGTGAGGGTTTCCCCTTACCCGATATATCTATAGTGAGGTATGTACCTTGTGATCGGTTGGAAACCCTAATGCTTGATTGAAAAGTTATATATGATAATGTCATGCATATATATATGCTCATCCAATAAGCATAATTATATCTCTCTTTATATATGCAATAAGTTTAAGATGTTCCTTGTATGAGCACAGTTGTACCTCTATGTTTATGCTAACCATGCAGGTACCTTTTTGTATGATGAGGCCATGGTGATGGCATGACAATGATATGATGATTGAACATAAAGGGTTATGATGAACCCAGTGATATATGATGGGTGTTACCCATGGAATGGCAAAGTGTGCCTTGATGATGAATTTGAGTCCTTGTGATGTTGATCCTTGAGATGGATCTTGATGATTAGCAAGCGACCAAGTGGTAACATGTGACGTTGGATCCTTGTGATGGATCAGGATGATGTTGATGGCACTGAAGGCCTTAGTGACAATATAACACAAGATAATGAGTTTTATGTTTGTTCATTCTTGATATAGTTGCATGTTACATAACTTGGTTGAACCTTGCAATCCACTTAAAATATGTTAATTAATTACAAATGAATCTTTCATGTAGTTTGCCCTGGCTATAGATCCATCATCATCAGGAGTTTGGTGATGGTGAAATAGGTTCTCCTAAGGGTTAACCTGGAACACATATTATTGAATATGTGGGGTGCACCTACACCCTAAGTAGTAGTGCATGTTTAGAGCACGGTTTCAGGCTCGTGGCTCAGTGTGGTTAGAGCATGGTGAACAGGCCCATGGCTCAGGATATGTGATGGAGCATGGTGAACAGGACCATGGCTCAGTGATGATGGAGCACAGTGAATAGGCTCGTGGCTCGGTTTTCTAGTACCACTACATGTACCAAGGTGGGTTAGGCATAGGGTAGCCTGACCCTGTGTGGCTGAGGCCACTTAAGCATGAGACTGCGATCCTGCTTGTTGTTTCTTGTGCATTGACCACAAGGGAAAGAGGTCGTGGAGTCCGGCTCTTCCATTGACCTTGTATGGCAATCGATTACAACCAAGCGGTGTTCAGTTTGGATCTGAGTGGTACGACTCACTTCCTCAGGGCATAATAAATCATAACACAGTCATAGAGTATATTTTGCTTAGGGCAAAACATGAAACATTGGTTCAAGCCTTGCTTGTATAGTTGCCCTAGTTATATCTTTAAGTTAATTATGTGTTCCTCATATCTTATGATAAGTTCTTATATAACTTATCTTGTCAATCATGTTCCAGTTAGTTCTGCTCAATATGATGCTCATATACGATCTGCTTATATCAGTTACATGTTTTATCTGTTATAGCTCCCTTTTGAGGTTTTATAGTTTTGGCGGGGGTTATGTTTCTTGCTGGGACTGTGTGTCTCACCCCGCTGGTTTTAAACCTTTTTAGGTGATTGAGCTAGACATAGTGGTGGTCGTGAGGTTGCGACTGAGAAGCAAGAAGAACAATAGAAAGCAAGGTTGGATATGTTGATGTAGTTATTGGATGTTTTATAGTAGAGTCCTAGAGTCATCCCTGTACTCTGAGGTCCTTGGAGGTGTTTTGACAAAGTTTCACGATGTTTGATCTTGTATGGCTTTCTTATCCTGTTGTTGGCCTGATGTGGCATGTTCTGTATATAAACAGGTGGTGAACTCTTAAAGCTTATGGGATAGCTGGATCCTATGAGTTGTGGACATGTATCAAGTTTATGTATATTTATATAACATGTTTCCTTGCAGGATGTGGATCTGGTTGTAATAGTTCCCTTCTTATCTGCTTTTCGAAATTGGTTTTAATTAACCAACGTTTTTGGTAATACGATGTTTATGACGATTTTGCATGTTTTCACGTGGCATTTCATTGTCTGTGTGATAGCGGGTTGTCACATATAAGGTTGGTATCAGAGCTCTAGGTTTGCTGAGTCTATAGGGATCTAGGACTAGGTTTGTGTCCGTTCTTGTGATTTTCTCTAGATTTTCTCATAATGACTTCTGCCCCCAGCAGAAGATAAAAGCTAAAAGATGTCTGGAAATCACGAAGAACATGTTGCCAAGAGCAGTGCCGCTGCATCAGTTGATGGAGCAAGTATGTAGGCACATGAAGACTGAGTGCCTGAGGTTCAACAAATCAACCCAGCCATTCTTGAGAATCATGTCTACCAGCACCTTATGGGACAGGTAATGGCTACAATGAATCTCATGGTGGAAAGATTGCTAGTGCCTCTGCCAAGAGCACATGCTCCCCATGGTGAATCTTTGGGTATTGGGAAGACCTTCAAGCAGATTCGTCGAGTCGAAACTTCATATTATGCTAGTATGGCTGATCCATCGGATGTAGATCTATGGCTGATAGGTCTTGAGAAGGCCTTCCGGATTCTTGACATCCCTGAAGCGGACAAAGTCAAGCATGCTGTCTACCTTTTAAAAGGTAGTACTGGCCATTGGTGGACCATCGAGGAGGAGAAGCGGCCTGATGATGTGATCTGTTAGGACGTATTCCGGCGGGAGTTCGTGACTCGATACTTCTCGAAGACATATCTGGACAAGAAGATCAGTCAGTTTGAACGTCTACGCCAAGGATCTATGAGCATCACTGAGTATGAAGCCAAGTTTATGGACATGTTGAGGTTTTGTCCTCACATGGCAGTGACAAATGATGAGAGAATCAGACGGTTTGAGAAAGGTCTAAGTGTTAAGCTGACGACACCTGTTGCTGCTTTAGAAAATCGAGAGTGGTTTGCCACATTTTTAGAGTTTGTCTGAAGGATTGAACGGTCAGTCAAGGAGGAGAGAGAGACCATGTCCAAGAAAAAGCATGCTCAGTCCCAGAAGCAGAGGTTTGATGGCTTCAAGAAGCTGAGGTTTTCTGCACCTTCTGTGATACAGGGTTCTAGTGCACCGTCACAGTGGTCTCCGAGTAGGGGAAGAGGGCATGGCTTTTCACCATCAAAGGTGTATAGTACAACTTCAGTGGCAGTGACATGGCCATCTAGGCCACAGCCAAGAGACCCGTCGTGCTTTCTCTGTGGATAGGTTGGGCATATCAGGTGGAATTGCCCAAGGAGAGATGTCAAAGTGATGCAACATCTGAGGCAGAATCAACAGGGATCAGATAGACAACAGTCTAGTGGTAACAGAGGGTGAGGGCACGGTCAAGCGTCACAAGTAGGATCACCTGCTCAAGGAAGCAGAGGATGTGGATGACAGCAAGCAATGACTCGATTCTATGCTATGAGTCAGCCATAGGCGATAGTCAACTCGTGAGTAGTTGCATGTTAGATTGAGTTATTTTATTCTGATTTGTCTTCTTCTTGCTTTGTATCTGTTTTGGTTGACCTGGGTGCTACACACTCTTTTATTGCTTGTAGTATGCTTGATAGCTATCTTTTACATTTTAGCTGTAAGAAAGATAGCTTGTTGTTAGAAACCCCTCTTGTTGGGCCCGCGTTGCTTCGAGAAGTGTGTCCATCTTGTGTTCTATCTTTTTTGGGACAACCTATGAGTGGATCTCATACAACTTGATATGCATGGATTCGATGTAATCCTTGGGATGGATACCTTAGAGAAGTATAAGGTTGTGTTGGACTGTGGTTCCAAGTAAGCGGTGTTTGTTGATGATGGTGAGAAGTGGACCTTCCAAGGAGATAGGAAGATTCTTTCGACGTGTTTGGTGTCAGCAATGGTGGTGGAAAAGTTATTGTAGCAAGGTTGTAGAGCATTTTTGGCTCATGTTGTGGATACCAAAGCGGAAGGTTCTAGCCTTGAGGATGTACCTACTGTCAGAGAGTTTGTGGATGTGTTTCCCGATGAGTTTCCTGGTGTTCCCCCACCTCGAGAGATTGACTTTGAGATCAATCTAGTGTCAGGGACACTTCCAGTTGCTCAGACACCGTACATGATAGCTCCAACTGAGATGGCATAGCTGAATAAGTAGTTACAGGAGTTGTTGGATAAAGGTTTCATCAGACCGAGCACATTGACGTGGGGTGATCCAGTTCTGTTCGTGACGAAGAAGGATGGATCGATGTGTCTGTGCATTGATTACTGGTAGTTGAACAAAGTTACAATCAAGAATAAGTATCATTTGCCGAGGATAGATGATCTGTTTGATCAGTTGTGTGGTGCTATAGTATTCTCAAAGATTGATTTACGGTCTGGATATCATCAAATGAGGGTCAAAGAGAATGACATGCCAAAGTCAACTTTTAGGACAAAGTATGGTCACTTTGAGTTTGTGGTTATGCCGTTCGGGCTAACTAATGCACCTGCTTCCTTCATGGATCTGATGAATAGGGTGTTCTGTCTGTTTCTAGATCAGTTTGTTGTGGTCTTTATAGATGACATCTTGATATATAGTTGGGATAGTCAACAACATGAACAACACATTTGACAAGCATTGACTCTCCTTCGCCATCACCAGTTGTATGCCAAGTTCAGTAAGTGTGAGTTCTGGCTAAAAGAGGTGACTTTCTTGGGTTATGTGATATCTGTGGAAGGAGTCAGAGTGGATCCCAAGAAGGTGGAATCAGTTGCAGAGTGGGAGCAATCGAAGACGCCGACTGAAGTTCATAGTTTTTTGGGATTAGCAGGATACTACTGGAGGTTTATAAAGAATTTCAGTGTGATCGCATTGCCGTTAACGAAGTTGACCAGGAAAGATGTACCTTTCGTTTGGGATGATCGTTGTCAGCAAGCTTTTTAGAGCTTGAAGGAGAAGTTGACTAGTTCTCCAGTGTTGGTGCTTCCAGAGCCTGGGAAGGGCTAGGTTATTTTTTGTGATGCTTCCAAGAAGGGCTTGGGATGTGTGTTGATGCAGGAAGATCATGTGGTTTCTTTTGCTTTGCAACAACTTAAGAAACATGAGGAGAGTTATTTGACACATGATTTGGAACTGGCAGTGGTAGTCCATGCGTTGAAGATATGGAGACACTATCTTTATGGGAAGGTGTGTCAGATCTTTACGGATCATTAGAACCTGAAGTATATCTTCTCGCAGAGTGAGCTGAACATGCAACAACGTCGCTGGATGGAGCTAATCAATGATTATGATTGCACCATTAAGTATCATCCTGGTAAGGTAAACGTGGTAGCTAATGCGCTTAGCAAGAAGTCTTCTTCTCTTCCTACAAAGAAGGTACATTTGAGTTCTTTGATATGCCATAGGCGTGATATGTTTGTCTCTTTATGGTAGATGAATGTATAGTTGGAAGTCTTTTTGTTGGCAGGACTGTTGGTACAAATGCAAGTGAAGCCTACGTTGAGGCAGCAGATCAAAGAAGCACAACAGGCAGATGATACAGTTCAGTTGATCAGATTAGAGTTTGGCAGCGAGAAGTGTGATGGTTTTCATGAGTTTGAGGATGGACTAGTTTGTTATCATAACAGGATGATGGTTCCCAATGTTGATGATCTAAGGAAGTTAGTGCTCGAGGAAGTGCACACATCGATGTATGCTATGCATCCAGGTGTCACCAAGATGTATCATAATTTAAAGGATCTGTATTGGTGGCCAAGCTTGAAGAGAGATGTGGCCGAGTTTGTGGATAGGTGTGCAATATGCCAGCAGGTTAAGGCTGAGCATCAGAATTCGGCAGGTACGTTGCAACCTATGCCAATACCGCAGTGGAAATGAGATCATGTAACCATAGATTTTGTAGTTGGTCTTCTGAGGACAACTAGAAATCATGATTCCATTTGGGTGATAGTGGATAGATTGATGAATTCTACCTAATTCATACCTGTAAAAATGACATATATAACAAAGAAGCTTGCTCCGGTGTATGTGGATGAGATAGTGTATTTGCACGGAGTTCTAGCAACGATAGTCTTTGATATAGGTCCCTAGTTCACGAGTCATTTTTGGGAACAATTGCACAAAGCGTTGGGAACATAGTTGAGGTTCAGTACTGCTTTTCACCCACAGATAGATGCACAGTCTGAAAGGATTATTCAGACTTTAGAGGATCTTCTCCGAGCTTGTGTCTTATAGTTCCTAGGCAGTTGGGACGTGTATCTCAGTTTGATAGAGTTTGCCTACAACAAAAGTTACCAACAGAGTATCGAAATGGCACCTTATGAGGATTTATATGGAAGGAAGTGCATATCTCCTCTTTGTTGGTATGAGTCTGGCAAGTATCATCTTTTGGGTCCTGAGTTAGTATAGCATACAACAGAAAAGATCAGGGTGATACAACAACGGTTGAAAGAGGCACAAGATAGACAAAAGTCATATGCAGATAATCGTCGACGACCTCTAGTATTCCAGGTAGGAGACAAGGTGTATCTCAAGGTCTCTCCATGGAAAGGCATGCTAAGGTTTGGTTGTAAAGGCAAGTTGGCTCCCATGTATATGGGACCATATCCGGTAATAGCATGTGTTGGAAAGTAGCTTACAAGTTAGAGCTATCGCCAGATTTGCACAGGTTGCATCCAGTGTTCCATGTCAGTATGCTAAAGAAAAGTCATCCAGGCACAGAGACAGTGATACAACCAGTTGAGGTTGAGCTTGATGAAGATGTGACCTACGAGGAAGGTCCAATGTTGATTCTTGACAGAAGAGTGAAGAAGCTGAAGAGGAAGGACATGGTTCTTGTGAAGGTTCTTCGGCATCATCGTGGCATTGAGGAAGCTACGTGGGAGCTTGAGGAAGAGATGAGGATGAAGTATCCCTTATTTTTCTCTTCAGATTTTGGGGACGAAACCCTTTTGTAGGGGTTTATGGCTTGTAAGGACCCTGACCTCCGTTTTGGGATTACCCTATTTGCTTTGCCTAAACCCTGTGTTTAGAGGCTTGCCTAATCACCTGAGTTGTGATTAGGGTTTATTTGTGCTTTGTTGAGAGGTTGAGGTGCAACTTGCAAATTACCCAAGTTCTAGGGTTGGTGTGCAAGTTTGTCACCTTGAGAGATGTCTTTCTCTCTCCTTGCATCCTCTAGGGTTGAGAGGATGAGTTGGGCACCTTGCTTGAGTTGTTTTTGGGCCTTGTTTAAGCTTGTGAAGCTTGGGCTTGTTGTTGGGCTTTCTGAGCCTTGTTTGCTTGGTGTATCGGCCAAAAGTGTACCGAGCATGAGTGTATCTGTAGCGATCATCGCCACATAGACAAACAAATCGTCACTAATTAAGCGGAATAATTATAAGAAATAGATTAACAAAAATCACTAAAAATTAAAACCATTTTCTTTGCAAAGAGATCCATTTCTAGGAAAACTCTTTAAGGGAGAACCCAAAACCTGATATTCACATTGATCATATATTGTACATACACTGTACCATTTCTTCTCAAGGACAACATATAAAAGTTGCTTTTTCAAAACATATACTTAAAGCAACATCAAACCTCGAGGCATACACGCCAAAATCTCATATTATTCATAAAACCAACACGTACTAAATCCAAGGACCTGAGAGTACAAAGACGACACATAGGACTTCTATCTACAAGACACGATAGATAGTACACTCAACCTGAGTTGTCACTGCTATCCCTGCTGCTGTTGTTCTTCCTCTACAGTACGGTCTCAATCACCCTCATGCACATCCACCTAAAAAATGTGGATCCCACGGGGTGAGACAATTGTCCTAGCGGGAGATATAACTCTCCACCAACAATGTTATTATCATAGTGAAATAGTATTTAAACTGAGCAGAGGATAAGCAGTTTAGAATATTCTCATCTTTTAAAGCATTGCAACTATCTATGTTAGAGCACTAAATCATCTATTTACTTTATAAGGAATATGAAGAAGATGTATATCATTTATTTATCATACCATTTCAACATCTCAAGCTTTTCCTTATTATCCTGATATGTCACTCATGATTCATTCTTGTTTCCATTTGTTGGTCTTAGCCAATCTGCTAAACAGATATTGAATTATACCAGACATAAGCATATACATCATCATATTCTATCTAGGCATTGGACTATACCAATCCTTTAGTTATAGGCTTCATGCCTCTACCAGGTATTGGACTTTAACCAATCCTGATTACACCGCTAGACATTGGACTCTATCAATCCTGATTACACCATCAGGCATTGGACTATACCATTCCTGATTACACAGCCATGCACTGGACTCTAACCAATCCTGATTACATAGACAAGCATTGGACTCTAACCAATCCTGATTACACAGCCAGGCAGTGGACTCTAACCACTCCTGATTACAGGCTTCATGCCTCTGCCAGGTATTGGACTTTAACCAATCCTGAGTTCGAGTTCATCCAGACATTGGACTATACCAATCCTGAGTTCACAGCCAGGCATTAGACTATACCAATCATGAGTTCACAGCCAGGCATTGGACTATACCAATCCTGAGTTCACATCACTGAATACCACATCACCTTTACTAGGCATTATACCTTGGCCAAGCCATCATACTTATTCACATTCTTTATATAATACAAGTATTCCTCATGTCTCATTTTAACATATTCAAAGCACCATAGCCCTTATTTTATCTATGACTATAATGCATGTATGACCAGGATTTCATTATTATCTTTGCAACCATTTATTATTATTATTATGTTACAGGGTTCCCGTTTACCTGGTTTATTTTAAACATTACCAATTCTTACATCAATCTCTAGATTAATATCTTGTCACCTCTCATTAGGCAACAACCAATCACATGGTTCACAAGGCCAATTAAACATCTTGTCACCTCTCACTAGGCAATAGCTAACCACATGGCTCACAAGGCCCATTAAAAATCTTGTCACCTTTCACTAGGCAACAACTATTCACATGGCTCACAAGGCCATTAAATATCTTGTCACCTTTCACTAGGAAACAACTATTCACATGGTTCACAAGGCCATTAAACATCTTGTCACCTTTCACTAGGCAACAACTATTAGGGTTAGGGTTTCCCTTTATTGCCAAATAGGGTTTCAAGTTCATATTATTAATTCAAACCCTAATTCATTGCTCCACACATCTAGGAGCATACATTGATATCATAAGTATTCAATCATACTTATTTATTCTCATCTTTTATCATTAAATGATTATCAACACAAGGTAAGATTTTCTCTCTCATCCTTACCAGAGTATGAATACATCATACTTTATTAACTTGCCTTAACCCTTTCTCAAGGTAGGTTAGCCTACACTTATCAAAGTGCATTAATCTCATTACATATCAATGTAACAATTGACATGACACACTTCATGTGTTACTCATCCAAGTATATTGGATTTAAGGTGCATCAAGGTGCATCAACTTTGAGGTACTGGTGTAGTATTTATCATGCCTTGATGTATTACTTCCCTCATTACTTTCAACTTACTTAAGTTCATCAACTTATCTTGTATTAGGATATATCCCATCCTAATACTTTATGCACTAACACATCACATTTATCATGTAGTGTATTGGCCATAAGTCACACATTTGAATTACCCAACTATCATCAATGATATGGGCTCATCTCGGATTAAGGCATTGTTAATATAAGGTTGTCCATTATCAACCACACTAGGTGTTTCACCTATCAAGGTATTATCCACACCATTACTTGGTGTTTCACTAATCACTCCTAAGAGTGTCTTTCCCTCACATTTACAAGGTGTCTCGGGTTAGAGGTGTTCATATGTTCACCATATCGGGTTGTAGGTGTATAGGCACCACCATATCGGGCTAGAAGTATATACACACCATTCATATCGGGCTAGAGGTGTTTATATGTGTTACCCATGTTGTGCATGAGGTATTAAACCATCACCATGTCAGGCTAGTCATCAACTATGGTTGTGTATTGGGCTACCATATTGTGCAATAGCATTTTCTATTCTTTACTCATATCGGGTTACCCAAATTAGGGTTTCATGTCAACTTATAAGTATTCATTTAACCTTGTATCATGCATGGAGTCTATACTTGACTCCCTATCGTGAAAGAGGTGTATACTACACCCCCATATCGTGCAAAAAGGTATACAATCATACCCATATCATTTTAGTGAAGTAGGCACATCATCATATCGGGTTAGAGGTGCTTGCTTGTATGCTTGCACCCGATATCACTTTTATAAGGTGATAGCATCATCTTCAAGCTCTAGACCTTTATTCTAACTATTATAGTTCATGTAAACAGGTCTAAGAAACTACTAGAACTCATAATCTCATCAACTATTTTAGGAAATTTTGGAATTAAAAGTAATTCATTAAGTATAGCAATTTAGGTGATGAATAATAACATGGCTGAGTTCAAGTTATATAATCCACCTTAAGAACAACTTCAAAGCTCCAAGCTCCAAAGCTCCACGTTCCTAAGGTTGAAGATGAACTTCAAATTCCTCTATATACAAAGAATCACCATGGATAAGCAATTGGTGAAGAAGAAAAGAAAGGAAGATCAAAACCCTAAAATCATGCTTCAAGCCAAGGTTGAAGATGATCATTGCCTCACCTTAGGGTTAAGTATGAGCTCCTTCTTGCTCCTTAGCACCCTTGCACGATACCATACTACTCTTGCACGATATTCCACCACCCATGCATCATATGACACTCATTTGCACGATATGCCACTCACTTATGATCAAAACACTTCACTATGGGCGATATCACCCTATATGGCTGATATCACCTACTTGGGCGATATGATCTTATCATGGGCGATACCCAAGGGCCCATGCACGATACCACAACATCCCTTCACGATATAGGAGCTCTATGCATGATACCTTAAGGTAGGAGGGTGGTAAGGGTGGAAAAATTGCACCAAGGGGTGAAACTAGGGGTATATATACTTGTTGTTCATGAAGGAAGGTAAAAATGAGGTGTCATAATTTTGAGCTAGTAGGTGCCACGTGTCCATGCATGGATGACACGTGTACATGCATGCATAAACATTTATATTGTCTTGCAAAATGGTTGAGGATCATCTAGAGATGCAAATTCGTCCATTACTCACTACTACATTTTTGGCCAGTAACGTCGCTGCCCATAGCGTCGTTTTTACTAGAATAACTGACCTAACAGACTAATGCATCGGTTTCATCATAAAAACTGACCTTATAGGTTTCCCATCATGAAAATTCGCGTGATTTTGGCTTCGCACCTCGATCTATTGGGTCGGTTTTTTAAAATAACCGATGCTATAGGGTCAACAAAAAACGCGGGCACCGCTTTGGAACTCTAGAGCTGATTTTTATATATAACCGACCTTACAAATGCTTACCTATAGCGTCGGTTCTAGTGCAAAACTGACCCTAAAAGTCTACTAAAAAAACGCTTCCCTGACTTAACCTATAGCGTCGGTTTTTTAAGATAACCCACGCTATAAGTCAGGTCTATAGCGTCAACTATCTTAAAAAATCGACGCTATAGGTTAAGTTCGGGCAGCGTTTTTTTAGTAGACTTTTAGGGTCGGTTTTTACCCAAAACCGATGTTATAGGTCTTCTATTATTGTACATATCAGCCCAATAGTAAGGCTTAGGTTGCCATTTGCCGCTGCTTCTTCCCCATTCCCGCTCCCGTGCCCGAAGAAAGGCAACGCCGCCTCTACAAAGGTGACCTCTTGCAACCATCTCCTTGTCCGAAAAGAGGCAAACTAGTGTCGTTTTCCTTGAACGACGACGCCCAAGCTTCTTACCACCATCTCCGGCGACGACGATGCTCCTTACCACCATCTCCGACGCTGTTTCCTTGGACGATGACGATGATGACGCCTTAGGCGTTACATCTCTCTCCAGTGCTTTCTTCCTTGAAAGGCGACGACACCTTAGGCATTGCAAAGGCCGTGCACATCTCTCTCTAGTTCTTTTCCCACACAAGCTCCCTCACTGACCAGTTCTTCTCAAGGTATTTCTCTCTGCCGCCTCATCACTCCTCCATTTATGTTTTACTTTCAAGCAACTGACCAGGTAGCACGACCGTGCTGGGCAGCACGACCTTGTTGTTTGCACAGCCGTGCTGCCCAACACGGCCGTGTTGGTTGAGTTGTAGAATCATCAAAATTTGTCAATTTTGAATTTGTTACTGCTCCTATAAATTGATATATACTAACCCCTAATTAATACATTATAACATAATTGAATCGTACATTTGTGTTGTTGCAGGTGCTATTGACTTGTTGTTGACTTGTATATATTTCTTCTTCAGCTTACAAGTGAGGTATAATATTCTCACTCTCCCAATGTGCCATTTTATTTGACTAGTAAATCAACCAATAATAAAAATATGTATTCATTCATATCTACATTTTGTTATCAATCACATATGTAATCATTATATATACATTCCAGAAATATGAGGGTAGACATTGTGTAGTCTCAGATTGACACTTTAGGGTTTATATATGAGATCATCGATGCATGATGTTTAACTTAATATATAAATATGACAATAATACATTTATGCATGTATCAACTTAGAAACTCGTTCAAAATTTACTCATAGGATAGTCCCCAGTTTGGGACTATTTTTAGATATTTAATCTCACTTAGGATGTAACTGTATAATGTATGTTTAATTTTGAAGAAAATTTTAGTAGTATTTCCTCATTTGTTCTCTGGGTACATATGTGAGTGGTTATTTATCATTTACATCGGTGTACTTGGAGAACTTAGGGGAAATGCTGCTGAAATTTTCTTCAAAACTAAACATACATTATATAGTTACTAGTGAGATTAAATATTCAAAAATGGGATAGGTGGTACACTTTAGTATAAAAGTAATTAACTTCCTATCAATAAAAACTTACAGCTTATAGTATCAATATTAAATGCTTAGTTTTATAATTAATTTTTAATGTGATATAGAAAATGGATCGAAGTTGGATGTCTATCAAGAACCGTTGTAGTCCAGAGTTTGCCAAAGGTCTTGATGAATTTATCAGATTTGCTGAGGAACATAGGAAACTACCTACATATAGGTTCTATTGTCCATGTAGACATTGTGGTAACAATTTGAAAGTTGATACTACTGAGGAAATTAAGAATCATGTCATATGCAATGGGATCATACAAGGTTATAATGAATGGTATTGGCATGGAGAGAAAATTAATAATGGATCAGAAAATGTCGATACTAATAGTTGTGGCGTAGAAGATATAGATAATGATGATAATTTCAATGATGAACTGATTCAGGATGACCTGATTCAGGATGATATGGTTGATGAGATGCTACGTAGTTGTCGGGACAATGTCGATCCACCTTCTTTATTTGCAAACATTGTCCATGATGCTGAAAAACCTTTATATAAGGGTTGTAATAAGTTCACGAGGTTGAGTGCTGTGATGCGATTATATACTCTTAAAGATCAAAACCGGTGGAGCGATAAGAATTTCACTTCACTATTGTCTTTGTTAAAGGAAATTCTTCCTGAAGGCAACGAGCTTCCAATTTCAACATATCAAGCAAAGAAAATAATGTGCCCAATGGGAATGGAGGCTAAGAAGATTCATGCATGTCCAAATGATTGTGTGTTATTTCAGAAGGACTATAGTAATTTAATAAATTTTCCAAAATGTGGTGCGTCACGGTATAAGACCACAAATGTAGCTAAGGCTAAAAATGGCTCTCCTGTCAAGGTGATGTGGTATCTACCAATAATACCACGATTTCAACGCTTATTTGCTAATACAGAAGATGCGCAAAATTTATCTTGGCATGGGGAGTTAAAGGCCAATGATGATGGCATCCTACGACATGCATGTGATTCACCACAATGGAAGAAAATTGATTTATTATACCCTCAATTTGGTAAAGAACCAAGAAACTTAAGACTTGGAATTTGTACAAATGGAATGAATCCCTATGGTACATTAAGCAGCCAACATAGCATGTGGCCTGTTATGATTGTTATATACAATCTTCCTCCTTGGTTGTGTATGAAAAATAAGTATGTCATGTTGTCAATATTGATATCCGGGCCCAAGCAACCTGGAAATGATATTGATGTTTACCTTCAACCTCTAATAGATGACCTAATGAAACTATGGGAAGAAGGTATTATGACATGTGATGCTTCACGTAAAGAGACCTTCAGTTTGCGTGCTATGTTGTTTTGTACGATTAATGACTTTCCATCTTATGGAAATTTGTTTGGATATGGCATAAAAGGTTACAAAGCATGTCCTATTTGTGAGGAAAATACTGATTCAATCAGACTGAAACATGGTGGTAAAATCGTATATCTTGGTCATCGGAGATTTCTCCCACCAGTACATCCTTATTGAAGGCAACACAAAACCTTTAGTGGGTCAATTGAGGAACGAAGTGCTCCTAAACCTATACCAAGAAATGTTGTATATGATAGGGTGAAACATATTGTTAATGAATTTGTAAAGAGTTCAAGTAGTCATACACTCGCATGTGACAAATCTCTATACAAGAAGAGGTCAATATTATGGGATCTTCCTTATTGGAGATCTTTGGCAATTAGACACTGCATTGACGTCATGCATGTTGAAAAAAATATTTGTGATAGCATCATCGGTACGCTATTGAACATACCAGGAAAGACTAAAGATGGCATCACATCTAGAAAAGCTTTAGAATTAATGGGTATAAGAAAAGAATTATCAGTGGAGATCAGGGGTCGCCGCACATATTTACCACCAGCTTGTTACACTTTGTCAAAGAAGGAGAAAAATACTTTCTGTGAGTGCTTGTATAATATTAAGGTTCCACAAAGATACTCTTCTAATATTTGTAGATTGGTATCAATGAAGGATCTGAAACTGATAGGTCTCAAATCTCACGATTGTCACACCTTAATGCAACAAATTTTACATGTGGCTATTTGATCTATATTGCCGAAGCATGTAAGGTTTGCAATCACAAGACTCTGTTTCTTCTTCAATGAAATATGCAACAAAGTGATACATCCTGATACTCTCGATAAATTACAGAAAGATGTAATTGTTACCATGTGTCAACTTGAAATGTACTTTCCTCCTTCATTTTTTGATATCATGGTTCATCTTGTAGTACATATTACAAGGGAGGTGAAGATGTTGGGTCCAATTTTCTTACACCGGATGTATCCATTTGAATGCTACATGAGTGTTTTTAAAGGTGATGTTCGGAATCGTTATCGTCCTAAAGGGAGTATTGTTGAGGGTTACGTGGCTAGGGAGGTGATGGACTTTTGCAATGATTTTTTGAATTGCAATGAAACTTCTAGCGATCTAAAAAATTCCCATCAAACTGAATCTTATTGTGGCAAAGGAACTCTGGGAGGATGAGTGAAAGGAATCAGTCGTGAGTTGTGGGAACAAGTACATTTGTATATTTTACACAACATCGATGAAGTTAGTAGCTACATCACATAACACAATGATCTTATCAAGAGAAATCATCACCGATCTAGTTCAATGTGGTTTGCAAGAGAGCATAATCGAACATTTATTAGGTGGTTTGAAGATAAATTATTTAATCAACTATCTGAATCACCGAATAATGTTGCTGAGAACATAAAATGGCCCGCCTTTAAGCCAAAAATGGATGTCATGTCATATGAAGGTTATGACATAAATGGATTTTCATACTACACAAAGCGTCAAGATGAAAGTAGTGTAGTTCAAAATAGTGGGGTCACTGTTCAAGCTTATTCATTGTATTTTGCTAGTGCCAAAGATAAAAGACCACGCGAAGCTGAGATATCATATTATGACGTCATTGAGGACATATGGGAAATGGACTATACAAATTTTTGAGTTCCTATCTTTAGGTGTAATTGGGTTGACAACAACAAAGGAGTTTTAGTGGATGAGTTGGGTTTCAAATTGGTGAATTTTGAAAAGATTGGTGAGAAAGATGAGCCATTCATCATGGTACATCAAGAAAAACAAGTATTCTATATTGATGACCCGACCAATAAAAATTGGTCTGTCATTCTTCAAGGAAAAAAACAGTTTATTGTAGATCCTATAAATGAAGAAGAATACTACGAAAAGTATGATGATTCCAGTCCATTCTCAGTTGGTTTGCCAAGTGTAAATGTTGAAGATAACACCGATGAATATTATAAACGTCAAGACCATGCTGAAGGAATTTTCCTTGACTAATAACTCAACCAATACTAGAGGCATGTATTCTTTGAATTATTTATTTTATTATCATTCAAGCTAGTATACCTTATCACTTGTGCTTTTATTATCACTTTTTTTTTATCATGTATACTTGTAGGTTCTAAAATGGCGAGTGAAGATGAACATTCCGAGCATGAGCATGAGCACCATGAGGATGGTAGTAGTGATGCTAAGAAAAGTAGAGGTCCCACACTGATGCGTAGGTTTTAGGAGCTCAGGGATAAAGGGGACAAATTGCCAGTCCAGTTTGATATCATAGAAGAACCTATTGGGGAACATGCTAGTGCTTTCAAGCATTACGTAGGGGCGACCACACGCAGTAAGGTGCCAATAGATATAGAAAATTTGCATGATGTTCCTAATGCCAAAAATACCTCATATGGAAAGATATATCTGTGAGTGGAAGTGATATTATTTTAATATATTTTTTTATCTATTGATTCTAATTTAGTTTGCTTGGAATTAATTGCTTTTCAAAACAACATTATTAATTGCTTCTTTTATATGTATAGGGTGTTTTTCATCTAAATGAAAAAGATCACAAGAAAAGAGTGTTGCAACGTTGTGGTGTACGATGGAGGGGTTTTAAGACATATCTCACAAGGGAATTTATAGATAATCTTAAACAAAAGAAGAAAGCAACATATGTATATATTTTTATAGATCCTGAGGTGTGGGAAACATTTGTTGCAGCTAGGAGATCGGAAGAGTTTCAGGTAATAAAGATTGTGATGTATTGTATGAATTTTAATTGTATACAATTAAGGAGGTGAATCTTTTTATACATGTTTGCCAAGTATGAATTGTAATATCTCATTTTAAATGATCAGGCTATCCACCAGGCTCAAAAGGAAAGACGTGCCAAAAATGTGCATGACCATCGCTTGGGGCCCGATGGTTATGCCTTCTGCCGCCAACTACAAGAGAAGCAATCCTCTTCTAGAGAAGAATCTAGTACAACTCAAGTTGCGCATCCACCCCGATACTTGACATGGATTGATGCTAGAAAGAATTGAGCAGGTGAAATTGTCAATCCTGCAACTAAGGAGGTGGCACAAAAGATGGTAGGTTTATCCCAACTAAGTAAAGAGTAACTCCCATAAACTTAGATTTATTTATATCTATTTGATATTATGATTTAATATTTTTATTAACTATGAATAGATTGATCTCCATGAGCAAAAGAAGGAAGGAAAGTTCATCCCAACTGGCCACATGGATGAAATATCAGTTGCTCTTGGTACGAAGGAGCATCCTGGCCGTGTTAGGGGATTAGGAGCTGGCATTGGATTCAAGTCATATTTTGTCCCTTCGCAATCTAAAAGAGGTCGTGTAGGAGGTCTTACACAAGAGGAGGTTGAAGCATTAGTAGTGCAGAAAGTACAAGAAATGATGTCTTCATTTTAGCCTACTCAACCTTCTCAACCTATTCATATTGTGTCTCTCTCAAGTGATGAGGTACAAGCCCATGCTTTAGTTGTAGAAGGTCATGGGAGCACTCCCAATGACCCACCACAACAATCTGTAGTAAGTTTTTGTTCTATATGTTGTGTTATTAGTATGATATATATATGATAATATATATAGTTGTAACAGGTATTTGTTCTACTGCTTCTTATATAACCTATATTATTTCAATCTAGGTTGGTATGAACTGTAAACTTGCAGTGGAGGTTCCATAATATAATGTTGTGGTAGTGGGCAAGGTGTACAACCTTGGTGGTACATTGCATTGCCAACAAATTACTGATGACATTTGTTGTGTGTCCATCCATCTTGTGTATGACGAAATGAGGGATAAACCACTACCCATACCTAATTCTGAATATAGTACAGTTGAAGAAGCAGAGGGTGCTATGGTGGGTTGGCCTAGACACTTGGTTATCAATGACAAGGTATACTTGAATTCTACCATGTTTTTCATATTTGACTGCATATATGAACTCGTGTAATAGAAGTATGTAATTTAATTAACAGGTTTGCAAACCAAAAAGTAAAAATTCTACTAGTCATCCTCCTATGCCCAAGCCATCTATTATTCCAGAATCCACATTCGATGAGTTGGGAAGTAAATGTAAATGTTTGTGTCGATACTTAGCCAACCAAAGCTCTGGACTACAAATGTTGATCAATTTAATAGAAGATGCAACTGGGAGGGACTTTGACAATTATATTTTTCTTGATGATATATATTATAGAGTTGTTCTGTTATGATTGGCTGAATACTTCGATATTAGAAGTATGGATAAGGTAAGGATCTATCAATATAGAAAATTCCAATACACATTTTTAGCTTATTTCTACATATGAAAATAATTACAAATGTTTAACAACCGTTTATATATTGAGGCCACAAACTTTGATATAAAGAATGTTGGATTCTTAGTTCCTTCGGTCACTAGTCAGGTGGAGACACATATTGAGGAAGTGAGTGAGTACTTCTCTGATGCATTCAAATATTTTTCTACTGTGGGAAAGGAAATTATCCTAATTCCTTTTAATGTCTAGTAAGTATTATTATTCAATATAATTTTAATAATGAACAAATGTATTTATTTTAATGTTTGTTTTATTCTTACTCAGATCTTGACATTGGGAATTAGTGGTAATTGTCCCAAAATTGATGACTCTTTATTATCTTGACCCAATGGGAAAAATAACAAGGGGTCACAAACTGAAATTGCCAGCTATGACGTAAGCATAAATATAGTCAATGCTTCAACATGATATTTCTATTTAGAATTTCTATTTTACCAACTATCGTTTAATTGATAGGGGTATAAAATATTTTTGTGAAGGCGGAGGACAAATACCCACAAAATTAAGGGCATTGACTTTGAAAAATGTCAAGGTAGCTACTTTGACAACTGCTTAGTCTTATATGTATTAATTTTCAACTCTTATATGTCAACTCTTATAGTCTTATGTTTATAGTAGCTACTAACATTAAGTATAATTCGTTATTTGTAGTATCCTATACAATATAATGACTGGGCTTGTGGTTACTATGTAATGAAATATATGCAAGCTATTGTCAAACAAGCATCAAATGACATTCAGACTATAGATCAGGTAATAAAGAATAACATCATAAATTTACAAGTGAGTTGTAGTCATTTTATAAAATATTAATATGTGCATTTTCTGTTACGGATCTTTACAACTCAACCTTACACACATGAGGACTTAAATGAATTCTGAGAAGAGTGGTCAGATGCTTTTCTAAATGAAGTCAACATAACATTGGAATAAATATGTCAGTTACGTTCCATTTATGTATGTGGTTTCAGTACTCTTTCATATTTACTTTTTTATCTGACATTTAATATCATCTTAGACTTACAATCTATCATTTTGTAAATTATGATGTGACTATGTGTACTCAACTCAATATATGAATCATTTTTGTTATGAATGTGTGGTTTGGAATGGTGACGGTTGAGCATCAATGCTCCTCTCTCCCATATCTTATTCTTGTTCTGCTATTTTGTTTTGTTCAGTTTCTGCAGAAATTAAAAAAAAATTCGACCCTATAGCGTCGGTTTACTTAAAAAAAGACCTTATAGGTGTCTTGGTCGTTCCGCGTAGAACGGACGTGCTGCATAAAACGGCCGTGTTGGGATGAGGTAGAACGGTCGTGCCGCGTAGAAAGGCCATGTTAAGATATGGTAGAACGGCCGTGCCGTGTAGCACGACCGTGCTAATATAAACCAACACGGCAGTGCTAGGCGGCACATCCATTCTACCTCATCCCAACACAGCCGTTTTATGTAGCACGACGTTCTACGCGGAACGGCCAAGACACCTATAAGGTCGGTTTTTTAAGTAAACCGACGCTATAGGTCCTTAGAAATAATCTTTAGAGTCAGTTATTTATTAAAAAACTGACGTTATAAGGTTCAGGTACAATTTCATTTCTCATTTGGGTTTAGTTTTTGAGAGCTTATAGGGCCTGTTTTTACTATACAAGGTCGGTTTTTTGGGTTAAAAAACCGACGCTACAGAGCAATTTCTGTAGTGAAGTACACTTAGGCGTCGGCTAAAAAGTGATTCTATAGGCTTAAAAAAACCGACGCTATAGACCATTTCTCTACTAGTGACTTATCCCTTTGAATAAGATATATCAATTAAATCATCACTTTATTCACAACTCGTCACAACTTTACTAAGGAAGTTGTAACCCGACACAACTAACCTCCTTGAGGTGCTTTGCATGACATGGACTTTACCAAGAGTTCACAAAACGATATGAGGCTCCTCCTATGGCTCCTTGGCCGATCGACACTCATATATAAGCTTTTCAACTTGATACAACTCAAGTTAAGCTTTCATATTCAACCCTTTTCTTGGTCATTTCATCACCAAGATAACCATCATTCATAATGGAATCAAACATGGTGTCTCCTTATTTCTCTATCCTATACATGATACTAGGAGGGAGTAGGGACACTCTAGAGGTGGTACTTTTCATATCAACCCCACATTTTGGGTAAATTACAATTTGTACCAAAATTGGTGCACAAGGTACCAGCATTATTCAAACAAGTTCAAACTTGGAATTTAGGCTTTCCACAAGCCACCACCTTGCATCATTCTCTTTATAATGATGCTGAAACACATGGGGTACATTCAACATGTGACATTTTGTATTATAGCCCCTCAATTTGGGTAAATTTTACTTTGGTCCAAAACAAAGGAAAATTGCTCAAACATCATTCAATCGGGACCAAACTTGAAACATAAGTGTGTCATATGATAACAAAACACCTTAGAGGATTATATTAAAGTTATAAGCAACTTTATTAGCCAAAACAAATAGGGTTACCTCATAACCCAGGTCAGGGTCGTTATAGTATCGGCCAGGGTTGTATCGGCCAAGCGGTGTATCGGCCATGGCACCATGTTGGACGATACACACCCTCTTGACCTAGCCTCGTTTATGTCACCATTCTTTAGGACAAGTGTTCATTGCTTTTCTAGTTGGTGGCAAATCATAAGCAAGTGGTTTGGGGTGATAGCAAGGTGGCATAGTTTGGACAAGTGGTGGTTTGGGCGAGCACATGTGGAGCAATACCCTAGTGGACGCCCACTTAACCCCCTTGCATATATACCCCCTTCTTTACTAGCTTGGGATCCCTTTAGCTCCTTAGTTGCTTCCCTTCTTTCTTGGTGGCCGATATCTCCCCTTGGTATAGCTTGGTGGCCAATCTCCTTGGTGGAGTCTTCTTCTTCCTCTAGTGGTGGCCGAAACCCTAGATGTGCCTTGCTCCTTCTCCTCTTGTGGTGAGTATCTCTCCCTATCCTTGGAACCTTCCTCTTCTTCTCTATTTCTTTTCGGCCATGGTGGTTATGGGATTCTCTTCTCTCCTAGTGTTGGCTGAAGGTGGTTCCTTGGATCTTGAAGCTTGGTGCTTGGAGCTTTGGAGCTTGAGGAGTGTGCTTGAGGTGGGTTACATAACTCCTAACCCTAACTATACTACTTCTTTACCATGTTATTTTGTTATATGCTATCTTTTTCGGCCATGTTATCTTGCTAGATATGTCTCTTGCTTTAATGGTCATGTTGCTGCCTGATATGCTCCCTAGATCAGGTTGGCCGATATATGTTCCTTAGAACAGGTTGGGCAATATGGGTAGTTACCCTTGTGTTGGTTGATCCTTTGGGTTGTAGAACCTCAAGAAATACCCCTCTCTCATTTAGTTGAGAGGTGAGCTTAGGGTTTCTTATCCCAAAGAGGTATGGTGGTGTGTCCGTGAGGCAATGTCCCTTTCTCTCCCTTTGGTTTTGAGAGGTGAGCTTGAGCTCAAGTGATATAGGCAAAACCCCTCTCTTCCTTAGTTGTTGAGAGGTGAGTCTATGCTCTAGTTGCTTGGGAAATACCCCTCTCTTACCATGGACTTGAGAAGTGAGCCTTTAGTTAGTCTTGACCCAGTTGAGGCTGGAAGGTTGGTCGATATGGGATGACCCACCTTGCTACCCGATATGTGATGGAAGTTGTGCAAAACCCCTCTCACTTGGTTGTTGAGAGGTGAGCCAACTCTCTTGACCTTTTAGGGTTTCTTGGTGGCAGTCTTGAGGTTGAAGATGACCAACCCATCACAACCTTTGGACCCTTGCCCGATATCCCTTTTCTAGGGTTGAGTTTGGGCGATATGCTTTGGCCGACATGGATGTGCCTTGGGCGTTATATGGTCTGTGTTGGGCGTCATGGCATGTTGGTACCTTGTGCGAGAGGTCATGTGGTTCTTGGCCGACATGGATCCTCACCCTAGTTGTTGGGTGATATGTCCTTGACCGATATGGCCCTAGCTTGGACGTTGGGAGGTTGTGTCGGACATTGGGTGCTGCACTTGGCGACATGGCCCTACTGCTGTGCACGACACCCTCTTGGATAGTGTTGCCCGTTACCCCTATAGGTGCGTTTCCCGTCACAACGTTGCCCATTTCTGGGGCACTGCACGTTGTGGTGCTTTCCCGATATGATGTTGCATGCTTGAGCGTTACAGGTTGGTTCCTAGTTGGTTTCCCGATATGGTGTCTTGAGGAGGTTTTGCCCGATATCTTCTTGTGGTGTTGCCTGATACATATGTAATAGCGATTTCCTGACATGGTTGTTAACCCTAGATGGGTGTTGACCGATACAATGTTGGGCGTCACACTATTTGATGAGGCATGTCTTACCTTTAGTAAGGTTTATGGCACCTTTGGTGAGGGTTGTCCCTTACCCGTTATAACTTTGGTGAGGGTTTTCCCTTACCCGATATATCTATAGTGAGGGATGTACCTTGTGATCTGTTGGAAACCCTAATGCTTGATTGAAAAGTTATATATGATAATGTCATGCATATATATATGCTCATCCAATAAGCATAATTATATCTCTCTCAATATATGCAATAAGTTTAAGATGTTCCTTGTATGAGCACAGTTCTACCTCTATGTTTATGCTAACCATGCAGGTACCTTTTTGGATGATGAGGCCATGGTGATGGCATGACAATGATATTATGATTGAACATCAAGGGTTATGATGAACCCAGTGATATATGATGGGACATCGTGGAGTTCGGCTCTTCCATTGACCTTGTATGGCAATCAATTGTGACCAAGCGGTGGTCGGTTTGGATCTGAGTGGTACGACTCACTTCCTCATAGCATAATAAATCGTAAACTAGTTGTAGAGTATATTTTGCTTAGGGCAAAACATGAAACATTGGTTGAGGCCTTACTTATATAGTTGCCCTAGTTATATCTTGAAGTTAATTACGTGTTCCTCATATCTTATGATAAGTTCTTATAAAACTTATCTTGTCAATCATGTTCCAGTTAGTTCTTCTCAGTATGCTGCTCATATACAAATCACTTATATCAATTACATGTTTTATATGTTATAGATCCCTTTCGAGGTTTTATAGTTTCGGCGGGGGTTATGTTTCTCGCTGGGACTGTGTGTTTCACCCCATTGGTTTTAAACCTTTTTAGGTGATCGAGCTAGACATGGTGGTGGCCGTGAGGTTGCGGCTGAGCAGCAAGAAGAATAGTAGAAAGAAAGGTTGGATATGCTGCTGTTGTTGTTGGATGTTTTGTAGTAGAGTCATAGAGTCATCCCTGTACTCTCAGGTCCTTGGAGGTGTTTTGGCAAAGTTTCATGACGTATGATCTTGTATGGCTTTCTTATCCTGTTGCTAGCCTGATGTGGCCTATTCTATATATAAATAGGTGGTGAACTCTTGAAGCTTATAGGACAACTAGATCCTATGAGTTGTGGACATGTATCAAGTTTATGTATATTTATATAACATGTTTCCTTGCAGGATGTAGATCTGGTTGTAATAGTTCCCTTCTTATCTGCTTTCCGAAATCGATTTTTAATTAACCAGTGTTTTTGGTAATATGATGTTTATGACGGTTCTGCACGTTTCGCGTGGCATTTCATTATCTATGTGATAGCGGGATGTCACATGTTTTACCCCATCATGTGTATCAACCAAAGTCATACTTTGTTGATGTACATGGAGTCCATCTTGGATTTCATGGCTTCAAGCCATATCTCAGTTTTTGGTTCTCATTAGCTTCTAGGTAGACTGTTGACTCATCATATGATCAACTCACCACCTACTTGTCCATAAGATATCATATATCATTCAATCTCTAGGTGTGTTCTACCAAAACCATGAGTTCTATGTGTTACTTAAGGAAATTTGAAATTCCACAACATTTTGTGATCCTATATATTCCCAGTGTTAAGCATGTGCCCAAAAGGAAAATTGAAGATTTAGCTAGTAATCACACTTTGACTCAACAAGGTGTAATTCCTTCTTTTTGATACACTTCTCATGATGCACTATCATTGTGTTTCAGGTGGAGTCCATCATGATACATTATCATGATCTTCCAGAAGGTTCTCAAAATCTTGGTTCATAGTATTTCCATATCAATCATATCAAAATTTAATACTTATACCAAGTTTGTTATGTACTTCATTTATGATCTTCTTGAACACTTCAAAAGATTCATGTTTGTATTTTATTAAATACAAAGTACCATATCTAATGAGGTCATCAGTAAATATATTGAAGTACTATTGATTACCTTTAGCATTTATTCTAAAAGTCTATATACATCAATATGTGTAATCCTTAACAGAATAATCATTCTCCCACTACATCTAGTGAAAAACCTTTTTCACATTGCACAATGAATGAGATTAGCATGTCTCTATTAGTTCAGCAACCAAAATAGTATGGATAACCATCATATGAATTCTAGAAATGCAATTCTCATTTATGTGCTATATATCACAATGCTATAGGTATTCAAATTTGAGTTATCATGTCATTCATTGCATGTATCACACACATTTGTCTCTTTAACTATCAAGTATAGTTAGTGAGACATAGGCATTGCCATCAAAGATCATATCTTTAAAATGAAACATCAATCCATAACACTCTTGCCCATACAAGGTGTATGATGTTTTCATTGATGGCAAGTATATAATAGCAATTCACTAATTCTATTACATGCCCATGAATGTCATATTGTAATTGTAATAGTAGCAACTCTTGCTCCGCATAGTTTCTAGCTTGCTTCCTCTTAGGTCATGAAGTATATATTGCTATCTCTTTCATCTTCCCGAGATCCTTTATAAAGAGGTTATTTCCCTTTCCAATGTCAAATAGGTGACAATGGTGGCACTTTCTTTCCTTATCTTTATAAGTGAAAAAGGACATATTTCCTTTTACACTTCCCCTTTCTCCATATCTTGAGTGATGCAGATTTGGACCTTAGCTTGGCTTTTGAACATTTCTTGACCTTACTTTAGTATATGAACTTCACTTTGCTGATCATTATCACAAGTTTTGTCCTTTCTTCATTATGCTTTGGCATCAACATGCCAAGCACTTTAGATAGTGGTTTGGCCAAGTTTCTCAACATTTGATAAACTGACTATGTGATTCACACAATGATTTGTAGAATCATATGTTTGGTCAACTCTTGACCTTTAAGAAATCACAGTCAATCTATATGCACAATCATATTAAGCATATGAGATTATACTTGATCTCGATCTATCTGATTATACTCAAACATCACTTTGAAGACATTATAACTTTCATGCTTTACATGATTCTTAAGATATATAACCATCTCAAGAATGTCCATGCTTCAAGGTACTTATGCAACTCATAGTTCATATAGCTCAACATAAGGTTCTTGATGTCTTAGGCATCATTGGCATACTTCAAGTAAGCATCCAATTTTAGCCTTAGGCACATTTGGAGAGCTTCTTCTGGCTCTGACCTTTCAAGGACTTAGAGCTTTCACTCACTAGTGAGAACACTTCTCAAAAGGTCCTAAACCGGATTCGAAGTTTATCCCATTTATGAACTGATCGTAATGATATTATATTTGTGTTTGGTCATTTGGATTCTACAAAATAATTTGCAACTTTTTCAAAACATTTTTTATTTGTTTGATTTGATAAATTTGACAATATTAATTAGGCCTTTAATTAATTATCACTCCCACTATTTTTGTACAAGTTGATAACCCTCAAGTATCAATTCAAAAGATTGCAGCGTACAATCTTCTAGTGGCCAAGATCCAAAACAATTGCATCAATACCCAACCAATACCGGTGCTCATGACCAATTATTAAGATAGGAAACCGTGCCAATTGCATCATATGTAATTCTTGGATAGATGATATGCGCAACACTTTGCCATAAATATCTGAATGCCTCAAGGTGCTTGATCCAATCAAAGTTACCAAGTTTAGTCCGACCCAAAAGCCAACACGATGAATATGCACCCTAGGAAGGCAAACCCACATATTCACCATCACACTTCCACGAGGTAGATAGCGCACCACGTGAAGGCGTGCCCATACTTAGTCGAACAAGTTTTTCATGTGTGCTGCTTTTGGAAGGCATCTTCAACTTAATATTATATTTGAGGGATTTTATATAAGTACATATACATATCCAATCACCACATATATAGTACGTATCATATACATGCTATAACCACAATGAGAAACATGCAATATCGATAAAAGCAATGATTATGGCCATCCTATCATAATCCATTAGAGTCACAAGGAATTACAGTCATCTAAGGTCTACATCATATGCAACATGTTGTTGATGAAGATCTTTGTGCTTGAACCATTCTGGGTTGATCGGATCATCCTATGACTCGATCGGCTTGCCTCCTGGTCGGTTGGCTGGTCAATCTGGCCTCCGATGTCTGGACACCTCCAACAAGCAATTGGGCCATCAGTCGGTCGATCTGACTCCTTCGCAATCCTCCTTGGTCCTCCAGGAAGTCAGCTCATCTGGTGTTGAATGTCTTCTTCTTCGATGTAATAGGAAAAAAAACCTATCCTACTTTTACATAATCTTTGGGAAACCTCGAGTTACATTCGAGGGAAGAAAAGGTAGAAGAGAAAGGATCTTGAGTTATCTTGAATTACATGTGGAATAGAAGGTAGAGGCTCGGTATGCAAACTGAGATGCAAACAACTATAACCAACCAAGCACACATAGGGTTTATAGGCCATAATCATTCTACACATCCACCATCAAAACTATTTTAGGGCGACGCATATCACTTGCATATATACCATATCATATATGTATATTAGTTTGTGGTTGCATGTGGTATTTAGTCGGATAAGCACATTAGTAATTTTTAATATTCGCATCGTATGTAATAAATAAATGACAATAAAACCAAAATCTGATCATATCGATTCATCCCAAAACATAGTACGTTAACCTGGCTCTGATACCACTGTTGGGTTTTATGGCCTCGGAGTAGGCAGTAGAAACAAAATTTTATTAGCCATTAACCCATAACAGGAGATCACATCAATGACTATGTAAATGGGAAGGATGGTTTTAGTGAGATATACTTGGTCCTGGGGCTTGCCCAGTGACAATACCTCACAGCCATGTGTGGTCTTCAATGACATGTCTTATACGGTGTCTGTGCAGCTCCTGGTCTTCGCCATGGACTCTGGCCTCCACCACGAACTGCGGATGACGTGTCCTCTTGAGCGGCAGACATCTCCCACCTCAGCAGATAGTCCACACGGACCACCTGGAACTCCTTCCATTCTAAAAGAATTGGTAGGAAGGAGACGATCCTCTTGTTATTGTACTAGCACCAACCTACTCTCCCGAACTCATATTGCTTTTCTGCAGTTGTCTTTCCCTCACTGTGCCTCCCTAGTCGGGTAGCACTTGCTCGGGCTCTCTCAGTTACCAAAATCAGAGAGGACAAAAACTTTTCAGAGCAACTGATGTTTATATTTGTGTATTCTAAGAAGACCCCAATACCCCTCTATTTATAGTAGAGGGCAGGGTCAGGGTTCCCAGTCTGTTCGGGAGTAGAAGGATCTAGAAATTCCATGAATAGTTTGTACTGTGGCAGGAGAACCGGTCGTTTTATAACTAAAATGGTCATTTAGCAAGGTGAGCTGATCGGTTCACTAGTTAACCGATCGGTTGGGAGTGTGAACCGGTCAGTTCACTAAGTGAACTGATCGTTTCACTTCCCAGACTTGCTTGCAATTGACTTTCTTTAATCGTTTTCAATTAATTCAAAGATTAATCCTTATTCCAATCAAATTGAATAAGTGAAATGTGAAAGTTTTCCTCCATTCGGGATAATCTCAATTTCCTTAGTTGGCAAGATTGTGAACCGATCAGTTAGCTCACACTAGCTGATTGACTCACCTAGGTGAACCGGTCGGTTGGTAGTCGTGACATTGCCAATACAATCTCCAATCAACCTGACACTCTAACCAACTAGTTTAACACTTGAACTTGATAGTTCTGAGTCCAGTCATTCAATTGTATGTTTAACTGAGTACCTAAAGACGACCTTTAATCTCAATCTAAACATCATTCATGGACAATCTCCTCTTCTAGGGGTATCCTATGTGTGTGACCTTCAGGTTCCAATTTACGTTGGCAGTGAATGTTCATAATAACTTATGACATCATAAGCAATGAGCGGAATCTAGTAACTCATCATTGCTACCCAAGTAACTCAGAAAGTTGGAGAACAACTTCAACCTACAATCAGTGGTTAGTGTTATAGTGATCATATAGTTCCTTTGTCTCTGATATCCAGATTGAACTTGAGGCATGGAACGTCATCCTCTTCAACATTCAATCCATGTTCCTTGACCTAGAGCAGACTATGTGAGATGCATGTGAGTTCACATATCATATATTGAATCACATGAGTATGGCCATACAATTCTCAGTCTCGCTTATCAAGGGGTCCTGGATATCATACTCCTTGTAGGAGGGACAAATCCCATATCTATCACTCACAGTCAAGTCCCCATGTGTCAAAGTCACCCAATCATCACTGTTATAACAACCCATGTTTTAGGACTACGTTTGATGATGTCAAAGTGTACCCAATCACATGTGATGAGTGTAATGATTTTATGTCTAAGAACCACAATCACCACCATCACTATGAGAGATGATTGTGACTACCATTCCATGGTATCCATGTATCACTCTCATGGTGGGTCTGTCCGATATACTATTCTCTAACATATATCTATGTGATAGACTTGATATCACATATCATGACTAATGAGACTTTTTCATAAGTCAACACACACTCTAGTCTTATGTAAAACTATTGTCTATTTTTCTTTCACAGTAATATCTGACTAGGGACATAACAAGAATGTATGTACTCTTAACATACATATGGTCTCATTGTTCAGGTCCTTAACCTAAAGACACATGTCATCGAGTCACATCATTCTTTAGACATCTATCATGTATGTGTCATCATCTCATGACTGAGACAAGTATAATAGATGTAATTACCTTTATTATTATCAAATCAGGTGTCTAATGCCTCATCACAATCATCATATGATTGGCTCTCTGGGCATACCATACCAACAAATGGTCCCACTTGCTTCAACCTATATAGATTGAAAGAAACAACATAAACAAAGCATATTGCATTAAATATCACAACTCATGCAATTATTCATCAACATCACATCACATTTAATACCATAAAGATTCCAATCATTTATCTAATTTTCAAAGAAAGTCTGCAATTCAATTCTCAATACATACATCATATTGCACTTAACAGAATAGGATAAGTTCACAACATCATAAGTTTGCAATAACAAAATAATGACATGTTCTGAAGAAGGTGTTATACCAACAAATTGATGTGTGTGTGTGTGGGAGAGTGTGTGTGTGGATGTGTGAGGGTGTGTGTGTGTTGAAGTAAACACAAATCAATCTAACATATTCCCAAATTGATTTTTTACAAGTTTCTTCTTTTTTTTGTCAACCACTAAATTATACATGTTTGATGGAGAATTCAGGCTATGTTTCTCAACAATTTTTTAAATGCTTTAGCCTAATATGGTTAATCACCAAGAAAATATAAAATTATAGTATGCATAATACAAATGTTTATTTTAAAGAACTAAATAAATACACATTTCAAGTTTAATAAACTTACTTGAGCATACCAAATCTTGTGGATGTCCATTAGGATCAAACATTGTAAGGAGTCAGACCCAAAATGGGATCCACTTCTTACTCAATCGAATAAAAGGATAATCCCAATGGAAAACACCAACATAAAATTTCTACAAGGGACGGTGATTCAATATATTAAATTAAACATATTCAAAACACAAAATGTTTAGCACCAAAAGATAATATATTCTAACTATTACAATATAACATGGTAACATGATTGAACACCCACATAGTTGAATACATTAATCATAAGCTATTTCACTAATCCTATATGCAGAGGGTAATTAGGCTATCTGAACTCTATCTCCCAAGGAACATCAGTTACATATGTGCAAGTCCTGATCAACTTAGTTATTCATCCAAATTCTTTTTTATCTAAAGAATTAAAAGAGAACCCCACAACAGAAGAACAGATGAAAATTTATCAACAAGCATCCATTTGTGAATATAATAGGGAATTTTGGCAATAATAAGGAAAAGTACAACACATAATATATCAATGATCCAATTAAAGAGATATCTGAAATCATCCATGGATCTTAAAAGAATTATTCACAAAATAATATTCACATGTAAGATATAAAGTAAATCTTGCTATACAATATAATTCAAAATAAATATTAGCATACAATTTGTTACAAAAAGACTAGAACAAAATAAACAACATATTCATGAAATCACACCCAATATAAACAAAGGAGGCATCACAACCTCAAATAATGGGCATTACCACCCATACTCATGAAAAGGCATCACCACCTAGTTTCCTCAATAGTTTAGTGGTCATCACCACCCATATGCAAGGAATAAGCATGTCCACCAAATTCCAAAAATCACTATAGGTGTCGCCACCATAGTGTAACAATTGATTACATTATGCTAGTCATAAAAAACACATGCTTACACATAGGCAAGCGATTAGGGTTTAGTCAGACTTTTCACAAAGGGTTATGTTCTAGGGTTACTCTAAGAGGATGAATCAAGTATAAAGTATTCACAATTTAGATGTACTTAAAATAAACATGTGACAATACATTGAAAATTAGGGTTTTTTGTTATATAATTAGTATAACATAATCCAGTTTCACCAAATAGGGTATAACTTGGGAAAGGATGAACAAGATACCAAATTGCAATCCCAACTAGAAATGAAAATATGTGATAAATTCCAAGGTTTGATACTTAAAATAAGTCAAATAGATCTCAAAGGAGAAACTCTACATGCATATTTAAATTAGGTAAATATATATATATATATATATATATATATATATATAACTTAGGAGGATGCAATGTATCCAATATATGTTCCTCATATAATCAAGGTCCACCCTAGATTCACATCAGGTTCTTGAACCACCTAGCAAAAATTATATAAAATTAGGGTTGATTTCATATTACATGCATAAATGATAAAAACCACATTTTTTAATTTTGGAATTAAGCATGAGACCCATACCATTAGACAGTGAATAATTTTATGATTTTGAATCATGTTTATTTTCTATTTATTGAGTTATGAATAATTAAATATGGATTTTACAAGTTTTATACATTTTATTAATTGATATACTAAAACATGGTCAAATGGCCAACATACCCTTGAATCATGTTGCATAGAATCAAAGCATGACACAGATAAATGGTAAAAGTAGCATGACCAAATCTGTATGATCAAAATCATACATCAGAAAAACCAAAATGCCTATAATATCATTTAGTAACAAACAACCAACTACGAGGGCACCCAGGAAAAAACCCCACCATTAATATTCCTCGCTATCCTACTAGAACTGATGAGCAACAACAGCTTGTTGGTCATCTCCCAGGGAATGGTCATTGATAGAGGAAGCATATTGCCTTCCTAGCACCATCATTATATCCATGAGGGACCAATGAAATTGACTAGCATAAAGAATGGACAGAATAACATCAAACCATTTAGGGACCGTCCTGAGAGGTGTTGGTTTATGAAAGGTTGAAGAGGAGAAAATTAAGGTGAAAATCAAGTAAAACTCATTAGAAACATCACCAACACATCAATAAGAACTTGTCAGAGTCAAGGGGAATGGAAACATTAAGTGAATAATAGAGATCAGGTTGATTCTTTGTACACATTACATTGTAAAGAAGATTTGGGTATTCATAAAATACCTAGAATTAGGGATAATTTCATAGGAAAACAACATTGAGGACCCTATATGGACTTAGAGCAAACCTTTCTACCCATAAAACATCATTGGAACTCGTCGAAGACCTCCCCTCAAAGACCACAAACAAGATGGAAATCATCCACATAGGTGGGGATGAATGAGGCCAAAAGAATTATGGGACACAATACTATGAGGCGTTGTAGAGGTATTGGAGTAGTTTTTATGTATCTAAAGGCCTAGAGTAGGTATTGCGATCAAATCAATGTGGAAGAACATGAAGGGAGGATAGGTGGGTTTGTATAGGAAGGAAGTCCACAACTAATATGGAAATTAGGGATCAACATATTCGACAAAGATATATGAAGCTAAGGAAGATAGGAACTTTGAGAAGGGTGGGGAGAGGAGGGAAAAATGCTTTGAGAAAATCAGAGGGAGATCACAATAATGTGTGAGAAAATAGGGAAGTCACATGGGATATAAGACAAAGATTGAGATGCACTATTAAAATCTAACATGTGGAAATAACTCCTATATTCAACAAAACTGGGCAAAGTGTGACATTGAGTACTTTAGAATTATAATCCTATAAAATGATAATTTTACCCCATTTATTTAAAAGACTAACTCAGTCCTTCTTTATCCTAATTAATCTAGCTATTAGTTTCTAGATAATCTAAAATCGTTTACATGTATAATTTTCATAGTAGAATCTAAATTTATTGTTAGCTTCTCTTTCAAGAACAACTAACTAGTTGTTTAATAATTTTGAATTTCATGTGATTATTTTTACATATATTATTCTAATGAATGAATTTCACTAACAATTTGGGAATCGATTATTCTTGGTTATCATTTCACGAAACACCTTCCCTAAATCCTATTCCTAATTATGAACTTTATTTTATTCGAGTTTCAATTTATCTTCAATTAGTGTTATTTTAGTTCAACCAAGATAAAAATAACACTCCATAGATATACATTATTCCTTCTCATTATAGTTGATATATTTGAAAGCATTTTCACTGATATGACATATTCAATCTTATTTATGTAGCAATATAAATATTTTATTATAATTGATATCGATTTTTGGTAGTGGCATTTGAATATATTTATGATTATTCAAATCAAGATCTTTCTATAATATTTTCAACAATGAATTTATTTTATCATTGTCCGCTCATAAATACTTTCCTCTATCCATATTTACAAATACTCTAATTATTTATTCAACTTCTCCTTTTAAGAAAGTTAATGATAATATCATCCAATTGAGAATAAATTAATCCTCCACTAATGTATATATCCCCTTTATGCCTATTAAGGTGTTTCCAATCACATTGATGATATGTAAAAGTTCCATATCATTATCAAACTCGTCATTTGAATTAGTTACATGACAAAAACATATTTTAAATACATGTATTATATCTTATGTAAACTTTGTCATCATCACACCATACATAATGATATGAGCCTCCATTTATAGTTTACACTTAATTAGTTCCTTTATCAATTTATAATTAATGACCATTTACATCAAATGTGATAGGGTTTATTATACAAAATATCCAATTGTTATTTTTTTAATCTTAGTCTTCTAAACACTAACTATCGCCATCCTATTATGGTCCATCAACATATAACTCAAATCATGTTTGTGTTTTAATACTAAATTAATCCCAAAGGCTTCTAATTCATGCTATCTATATGAATCTAGATATTAAGTTTTCATAATGCATATGGTTCTATAAGATTGTTGTACACTATGAAGTTACATTAGATATTGTTTATATTCTTTGTATCAAGTAGACCGAAAATTATCTTGAAATGAGTTTGACCTAACTGAATATTCTTTTTCACATGTTTGAGACAAATTGGAGTTGCTTAATCCTAAGTAATTATTGGCTATGGAACTGTAGGTTTGTCCTGGTCCTCCTAGCAGGATGTGTTATTGGGATGTAATGATTCCTATAAATAATTTGATAAGAGTAAACTATGGAGAGGTAGCAACAATGCAATGAGAATGTACATACACTAAGATATTGAAATATAAGGGAAAGATAGATTTACTAATAGTCAGTTGGAATCAATGACTATGGTAAAGGTTTAGGGATGAGACAATAAACCCTAATTTGAGGATAAAGAAAGAAGGAATATATATTCAAGACATGAGTTAGTATATATCACACAAAATGAAGAAAAAACAACGGATAAAAAGAAATGAATTATATAATTAATTGAGGCATTTTATTCAATTTGAAACAAAGGAAAGTAAAGAATAAGGGGTTACGAATTTGGAAAGACACACAAGAGATGGATCAATTATGAAATCCTCATGTTAGTAAAGTATGTCAAATAAAGAGACAAATAGAAAGAAATGAAAAGGAAATGATATAAGGTTGGGATTAAGGCTTAATGATTAGAACCCCATGAAGTCTTTAAATATGAAACAAGGAAAAGATAAGACAAAATACACAGAAGGCCAAGATAGAAAGAATCAATACCGAGGAATGAATCACATAATTGAGTAAAATGCATTTATGCAATTCAAACAAACAAAAAATAGAAGAAAAGAGTTAAAGTATACAATAAGTACATAGAAGTGGAGAATTTTCACAAGAATTAAAGTAAAGTGGACTAGATGAACATGGAAAATATAAGTTTGGTATAAGAACTTAGATGAAATAAGAGGAAATGATGAAAATAATGATCATGATTAAGGAAAAAGGGTTACATGTTGCAATAAGTAATATTAAATGTGTACTTACATAATGAAGTCTAATGCATTCATCCTTACTATTGTTTGAATTTAAATTCTCAATAGAGTAACTACTTAGTTTCAATTAGATGTACTCAATAGGTTCCCTATGGTGAAATGAAACTAATTTTTATAAAAAGAACATATATGATGCAAATCAGATCAATGAGTCACAACAATATGATTTACATGTTGAACAAAAAAGCTGGATAAAAAGAAATTTTGACCATTTCTTGATCCATTTGAATCGAATTGAACGACATGTAACACATACGTATAAATGAAACTAGTAGGGAAAATGTTTATCAGAAATTCAACTTGATAAAGTAAAAGGATAATAGGAAACATATGACACTGAATATCGACTCATACTCATGAATGAGGTTTATGATCTTGAGAGATACATAGATATTAAAGATGACATATGGAAGAGTAGCATACACAGAAAAAATGATGGAAAAACATAAAGGCCTGGAACATGATAGAAACTATACCAAAAAAAGGAGTTTGTGAGATGTGAGAAAATACTAAATAATAAAGTTTCCTTGAGGATAACTAATTAATTTTAGAAATGAGAAATATGTTAAATGAACACTTAAAAAATAGAATTATAAATCTCAAAATCATCTTCTATTTGTAATCTCTCCTTAATGAGAGTAATACGGGGATGAAGCGACAAGAAAATGAATTTTAAAAGATGCATAACCACAATTATAGATACATCTATTGAATGTAATGATGACACATTATGGAATGATGAAGCCCCGACAAAGTAAATAAAGAAGATAACTTACTAGAAGTGTTGAATAAGAGGAAAGAAATTCAATCAATAAAGATAAGGGAGACTTTATTCAACTTCAAGAGATCTAAAGTCTGAATTTTGAATTAAGAAAGAAAAAATCATGTTACAATGTGGTTAGGCTATTTATAATGAATAAATCTTAGATTGTTGGGGTTTTTGTAGTTCAAGGGATGTCAGTAGTGATTTGAATTTTAGTAATAACCATATTACAAGAACAAGACCCTGATAATTAGGAATATGAGAACTAAACTAGCAATGATAGTAATTCTAGGTTTAAAGGTAGCAAATGAGTTTGATAAACAACATGGAAATGAATAAGAACAAAGGATAATAAATAAAATTGTAATGTAGGAAGTGTGATTTGAACAAAAGGATATGTGCGATATGAGCAAAGTGTAATCTAGAATAAATTCTTCTAGTGATAGCAATGATGATGGATAACCCATTCTGACCTCAAATATTTAAATGTTAGAAATGTTTATTTTCCTTAAGATAAAAAGGAGAAGGGTAGATAAGAAGAGACAAGTAATAATAAATAAGAACGAAGTAACAAAAAGCAAGTGGTTTTCAGTAATATATAATTTTTTCCTTAGCAAAGGATGTAAATTTGCTTACATATGATTTCAATTGTACATTTACAAGAAATATATTAAATTAAAAATATAGTTAGTTATAATTTTAGTCAATCATACCAATAATCCATCTTGATATTGTAAAATTGTTGTCGGTCCTAGTCTTGCAGCTTATGAGTGCTTTGATTTTGGAATAGGACATTAGTAAACTTCAAAATAATAGAGTGAACTCTGTTTAGTAACTCAGATGTGATACAAAATAATGTTACAGATTGAACTGTATGAATTGACGTAGTTAGATTGGATTGTTGTAGTAAGGTAACACGTCAAGAGAGTGTGACCAGTTCTAAGAGAAATCATTTCTCTTTCTCTTACCTAGTAATATTTTGTGGTATGGAAAAATCTTTCTTTGTCATTGAAAGGCCTTGTCTCAAATCTATTTTGATTAGAAGAGAAACAAAGGACTCAATGTTTAAGTTAGTATTCAAATAAGAAATACAAGAGCAAGTAACATATAAGATTTCAACATTATAAAGGAAACCTTGAATGCACTTCTATTGCATATTTATGTTTTGAGGACAAATTATTTTAAGAAGGAGAGATTGTAGCGACCCAGTTTCAACTTAACCATCTAATTAGCATTTACTTATATGATTACATGCTTAACTAGATGATCATTATTTAATTTTGATTAATAATGGTCTAATTGTGATGTTTTATACTAGTAAGTAACTTCAATCATAATTATGGTCTGAGAAGTGTAAACCCTAGTCTGCCAAAATTAAGATTTTAGTAGCATATAATTATAGAATTTGATAAATACAATAATCTTGTTAATAAATTTCAAGTATTGTATAGGTAGCTTTGATTTATTTGAAATCCATATATAATTTTTATAACTTACTTATGCATGTTACTGCAAATTTTTAGATTATTTATATGTTCTTTAAATATGTTGGTCGATTAAATTGCATTTTGATCGACTATGTTGGAGACTATAGTATAATAGTGTAGTGTTTGATTTTTATTTATTTATTGGTGACTCTGAATGATCTTAAATTTTTTCCGGGAGCTCTGAAACTTTATTTTACACAAATACTAATTTTTGCATACTTTTTGGAGGAGTTTTGACTGATTCATATAACTTTTTTCCAGTATTATTTTATGATAGAAAATTTAGCTAAAATAAAAGAAAATATAAGGTAGGGATAATTTGCAATTGTACCAAGCATCTTTATTGCTCTATATGAGTAACCTAACACACTAGTATCTCCCATATTTCGTGATTCATTCCATATAAACAAAACTCTAGAGAGAGATGGATAATTAGGGATTGAGTTGGGAAGGAGGTGGAGATGTTGATCTAGGGTTTTATCTTCTGAGGAGTGATGAAAGCAAGTAAATTTACCTTCTTTAGATAGGTTTTCATGGAAAATATTATCTTTCATGTCTATATTATGTACCTCCTATGATTTGATTCAAGATGGTATAAAATCATCCTTTTTTCTCATTCTTTCTCTACAATTCGCTATTCCTAGGAGTCTTGAGTTGGAAGGAAGAAGAAAACACTGGATTGCTTGAAGTTTGATATGAATTCAATGAGATCATTTCTTGAGCTATGTTTTAAGGTGTTTCACACCTTAGGTGAGTGGGTACTTCCATTTAACAGTAGATTGCACTTAATTGGATTGAAACTACTAAAATCTTCAATTCTTTCCATATGCGTAAATAAACCCTAAATTTTCCTTTCAGATCTATCTTTTACAAGATGATTTGGAAATGAATTATTTCCCAGTGTGATAAAATTCAGATGATGAAATCATATTAGAATTGGATAAAAATAATCTAGATTAGATTCCTAAAGTTATTGCATAACTTAGAGAAAAAATAATGAAACTTAGGGTTTCCGGTTATAGCTGAATTTATATTATATAGCTAAGTTAAAACATTATCGACTCGAATCTCATTAATTATTATATAATTGTTTTATCTAAATCTTTAGTAAAAAATATGTCAAATATTGGTTCAGGATTTGATTGGAGTTATCAATGTTGCTTGATATCTCAGTAAATAGGGTGAAATCCTAGACAAGTGAAAGTTTAGGAGTTTGTGAATAGATAGAATGAAAATTAGTAAAAATGATACACTTGAAGATTTTAGTATTATTTAATCACTCTATTCTTGATGCATGATATTTCAACAAATGGTGTGGAAACCCTAGTTCACTTTCATACCATGGTTTCATATACATGTTTAGTTGTATATAAGCTAGTATAAATAGTCTTTTACCAGTTAAAGTTTGTGATGAGTAAATTCATATATGTGATACATGTTATTGTGAATGAGGCGAATGAAACCCTCAGAATAGGATATTCAACAAATCAATTATATTCATTCCAATGTTCCTCAATATGGTAAGTGGGGTGTCTCAATTCATAGTACAATACATATTATAGAAAAACTATGAAAAGAAATAAATACAAGGTTAAGTTAACAAATCTAGATTAGATGATTGTACAATGAAATTAAAGAGTGAGTTAGACACTAGGTTCCCTAAAAACTATAATTCCCTATGGAGGTCTACACTGTAGTGGATGAAACACCTTTACCCACATGTAGTGTCCAGGAGAGGAAGCGGGAGCATGCCAGTGCGACACGAGGGGTTAAGCCCATTGTGTATGACCTCTTGATTAATAGTAGGGTATCCAACATCAATTTGATATTTTTGTTGGATCTTGACAACACAAAGCAATAAGTTGGTTTTTTTATTCTTTCTTTTTCTATAGTTACAAGCCCATAGTTCCATAGTGTAGGAATTAATTAGTGTTTTCAATCCCAACTCGATATGATGGTATCTAACATTAGATAAAGATCCTGATGGTACCAAGTTGACTATAGTTCAATCAGATACCCAAAATTTATCAGAGATCTTAGTGGTACCCAATTCAGTTATTACTCAGTGAGTCAACCTTTGCGGAACCACTATAGAGAATACAATTTTATCTACAACATTTTTGTCTCTACACATGAGTGCCAGGTTTAGAGGAGGAGTCCAGCTTTAATGACCAACTATTTAGCCACCAAGACAAACATGGGGAGGTCCATTGTTGACTGGATATCTAGTTAGTAGACATAGAGTGTCATGTCCACTCTAAGTCTTATACAGTGAGATCATAGCTTGTTGTGATGCTTTCACATGTTGTGGTACACTTTGTGTGGGTTCATGGCACAATAAGATGAACAAGACAATATTCAAGTATGTTTAGTTATTGATTTACTCTTTGTAGTTATCTAGAGTAATCTACCATTTGTACATTTTTGAATGACTAGTTCCCCTTGATATTAATCAAGTATGTTCATGTTTTTTTTTTAATTTACTTCTCGTAGTTATCTAGAGTAATCCTTTCATTTATATGTTTGTGAATGAGTGGTTCCTTTATATTTTGTTACTTTTATACTTTAAATTCATATTCTCAAGGTTATATGTTTGACTACTTTGGTGCTTTAAACTATTTCATTGAAGTACTCATTCACTAAGCGAGTATCTCACCACTTTACTCACAAACTTTTGGGAACACCCTCAACATACGAAGATCAAAAAGCTTAAAATAAGTCTTTCCACAAGTTGAATGCTAGAGAAGTTCAGATAGTCAGTCCCTGCCACTCTAGGTCCTTGTTTAGAAGTTCAAAGAGATGTATATTAATGAAGTTGTAATAACGTCCGATCATACAAAATTTGTATTTAATAGTCAAGCCAACAATCATGAAATCTTGAAAGATAGTATGTAACTTAATATACTCTTTATGTTTACAATCAAATCAAACAATAAAGTTTTGTTTCTTATACAGTCAATTTCACGTGGTTGTGTTTCATATATGGTTCAGTTTAAGAAGAAAAAAAGGACTAAGGATGGTTTTTAGTTTTCTTGAACTCAAGTTATCCCTAATTTCATGATCAATCAGTGATTGTGGAATCTAGGTGTGATAGGAAAGGAGATTATTCTATGAGAATTCCTAAAAAATGGGGGACAACCTACTCCTCAAAAGCTTTTGGATGCCATTCATGAGGACCTTGTGATGATTATCAAACCAAAATCCTTGTCTCTGATTCCTTCAAAGAAGAATAAATAATAAAGCTCATCAACCCAACAACCTTTTTCATTATTTTATTCATTCTAAGTGTATTAATCATTATAGGTGCCTACAAGCGGAGATATCATCATTCATTAATAGTGCCTCTGATGACAAAGATAGCAACAATAGGAACAACTCCCCTCCCAAGAAACTCAAGAAGATTGCATGGTCTACAACAAAAGGTTAGGGTGGGATACAGGAAGAACCTCAAAACCAACTAATGTTGTGTACATTTCATGTTGAAACTAGAGTTGGTCTTAAGTGACTCCCATTTTGGCACAATTAATGGTTGAGCTAGGTTGACTTATAAGACCATGAAACTCTTATAGATGCATAACAAACTGTAACCAACCGTCTGAAAAATACAATCCCCTAAATAGTGTTTGTGTGAGATTTCAAAGCAAAGATTACCAAATTAGTTGTCGAAGGTAGAAATAAATTATGTTGGACTTAGTAGAAGTTCACACATGCATAACCCAATTTTTATTCATAATCACATGATTTCACTAAATGTATAATAGGTTGACAACTCAGATGCCAATAGTCTAGGAAATATGCAGTTCAATCAAAAAAATAGTGAATGCACTTCATTTTTTCATATAAAGACAAATTAGGTAATTTTTGGCAAACTACATTACATTAGGTCAAAGTAGTCCTCTTATTAACTTGGATCAAGTCAAGGAAATGGTGTATAAAAAATGTGATTGCAAGCCTATAACCTATTGACTTCCTAATAAAGTGAATATATTCTATATGACGCAATTGGTAACTATTTTAAGCATCATGATTCATTTTTAGTAATGTCCTTTAAGTTATTTCCTGGCCCCAGACTACTTGCATTCCTTATTTAGTAACTTGATTTCAGCCTGGAGTGACTCCCAAGTAGGAGGTAGATTGAAATTCCAATGAAAGAAGTGGAATTATTCTTTATCCTGATAATGTAATTGTTTTTAGTTGTGATCAGAATAATAAACATATATCAAACAATATCACAATTGTATTATCTATCTTATTGGATGAAAAAATATAAAAAGTTACCCAATCATTCACTCAAGATATTAAATTTGCATAAACCTACACCCTCCATTTTCTTCCTTATTGTAGCTAATTTTCTACACAGGCAACTACACCCATGAGAAGTATCAATTGTGGTCATCTACACCACATAACAATAGTAACATACTTAAGTTGTTCTTTTATTAGTTGAACTTGGTATAGTTAGTGTAGATGCGTTAAAGGAAATGACCCAATTTTGTCTCATACAATGATAGTGACAATGCATGAGACACAAGGTAATATTCAATCCCTTTTTGTCTGTAGATGTACCACTATATTTTGAGAGGTGAAGTCATTCATGTAGATAATCATGTCTTCTTTTAGGAGTATAAATTTCTAATATCGACCTATCCTTATATGTTGTCAAAGAGTCTTTCAATATAGTCAATGTGATGAAGTTATGCTCTAGACAATGCACTAATATCATCATATGATGTATGTTGAACAACCCTTATCCACACATACTATGGTTGGCACTAGTTATTGTCATTCAACCATCACTATCAGAAATGCACCAATGTATTCTTATACATGCAGGAAAGACCACATTCACATACAAGTGATAGTTTTTCCTAGAAAAGAGGCAAATAGACTAAGGCAAGCAAGAACAAGTTAACATTAAAGACTAGACTAGCAAAGCAATCCTAATGATCAATATAGAGATGGAAACTAGATACACTAGGTGAGAAACTACATTAGACTAGGAATTAGACAACTAGAGAAAGCAAAGGAATCAATTAGAAATTAACTAGCTAAAGTAAGAAAAAGTAATCCCAATGTGACATTAGCTAAACTAGAAAGATCGAACTACCAAGAAAAAGGCAAACAACCAACTGAGTAAGTAAAGACTTTAGCTAAGAAAGCATTAACTAATCAAGAGAGATATTAGGGCTTAGATTAATTAATTGAAGTGTGCATCATTTGGGGGTAATGTGACTATCACCTAGGTTGATGGATCATAACATGCAAACAATATTCATTCATGTAGATCATCAAACAAAACAACAAGTTAGATGCTAGAGAATTGCCCTAAACTACTAGTGGGCCATGGTGGAATAGGGTGTGTGTAGGGAAAGTACACCCTACAACCCCCTATCCAACCTTGCGAGGCTCATTTGGATTAGGGTTAGGTGGAATTCAACTAGGATCTAATCAAGTCTAGGTTTCTAGGATAGAAGCTCTTAGGGAAATTGGGGGTCAAGGGTAGTAATGGAGGGTGGAAATCAAGGTATTTTACCTCACATCACCTGCCATATAACCTTTAGGTAGATCCAAGCCAATTACATTAGGTGCTTATAAACTAGCTACTTAGATCTCACATTTAGTAGGAGAGTGGATATATATGTGGTAAGATGGGTAGCTAGCTAGGGATTCACTAGTTGGACCTAGGAGCAAATCCCAAAATGGCCACATATAGGCCATTTCTCCTAGAACCTGGGTTGTTTCAAGCACAAATCAACAAGCAATCCACAAAAAATGAGATGGATGTAGGAGTAATCATTAACAAATGAATTTATAGAGTTTACATATCATTCCCCCAACATGGTATCAAAGTCACATTTTAACCCAAACAACCCACCTTGGGGGGCTTAGCTACTCATAATAAAAGAAAAGAAGAATGAGTAGAGGAGTAGAAAGCCATAGAAACACAATGAAGACTCTTCCTTGTTCACCCCCAACTCTAGGTGCATGTCCTCCTTCCTTCTTCATGGATATCTAGCATGGAATGGTGGGCGGAAGTGGTCAAAACCCTAAAGAGCTAGGGTTTTGAGGTGGAAGACGATGGAAATGAGGCGGGAGTAGGTGGGAAGGAGTAGGTGGCTCAATGAATGCTAGGATGGGTGGCAATAAGTATTAATCCCAACTCCCAAGCTCCATTAAGGTATATATAGTGGCTTGGGAAGCATAGGGTTGATTGGGGTAGAATAGGAAAATCAGTGGAAAATGTACCACAATATGCTGGCAGCTCAGCCGTTCTGGGAAGAATGACTTTGGTGGTGGAGAGGTGAAGTAGTCAGGTGGGAAGAAAATTTTTGTGGTGGTGAATTGGGAACAACCATAGTGGAGGATGGACTTTTAGAGGCTGGTAAGATAGTTGTGTCAGGCAGCATGACCGTGGTCAGGGGACTTGAGTGTGGGTTGTTTTCCCTGACACTGACCTAGGGCTAGTAAAATAAGATTCGTCTAAACCTGGAATTTTTAGGCGGGTTAGGGTCTAAGGTTTTCGACCCAACTTGGAATTGACCCAAACTCGAAGAACCCAAAATAATTTAGGGTCGGGGTCTGGGTTATACTTCAGACCCGAATTGAGTTGAAATTCACAATTATATATTCAAATAAATTAGAAATAATAAACTTTAAGACACCCAATGGCATATTATATTACTAATCCACCGGTCATGGAGTTTATTTTGAAAATTATACATGGTTTTGTATTAGTTTGTATAATTTATTATGTTATTGGAGTTTATTTTGAAATTTATACATGGTTTTGTATTAGTTTGTATGATTGATTATGTTATTGTTTCACAAATTTGTGTTTAAAACACTTGAAAAAACTACAAAAGCTTTAATGCGTTTCTCAATCACATTGAAAGTTTGTGATAATGATTTTGTTGGTTACACTTGGAATATATCAATGATTAGACAAATCATATCAATTTTTAAATTGTTTTCTTGGTATTTGGATTAGCGGGCCAGGCCCGATAGACATGAAATAATTTACTTATAAGGCCCCTGACCTAGCTTAGTGATAGAGTATGCTTGATTTTCTTAATAATATGCTTATAACCTTAATCTAACCCTTTCATATTCTTATCCAACATGTGACAATCTTATGTTTCCAGTTTGGTCCTATTTTGATGATGTTTAAGCTTTATATGCTTATTTTGGACCAAGTTGCAATTTACCCAAGTTGAGGGGTTATCTTGCAAATTTTCACATGCGGAGTGTGCCCTTGGTGCTTTATCATCATAAGAGAGAGAATTATTCTATGGGGCACCTTGTTGGATCTTGTTTGATGAGGTGGCATCATGTGGTGATGCTAGGGTTTCCAGGGTTCTGGTTGATGAGCATGGTGTCAACCATGTTGAGCTTGGTTGAGTGTTGCGACTTGTGTCTCGACCTTGTTGATGTTCTTTGGGTGTGTATCGACCAAAACACATCCTATGGATGGGTTTTGTTTCAACCATGGAGGTCTTGATGTGGTATGGTCGTGATGGTTGGCCTTCTTATGATGTGTTTTGACCCTGTTGGTTTGGTGACCTTTTGTTGTGGTTGAGACAAGGTACCTTAATGTTTGTTTTGACCTCTAGGGTGGTGGTGACCCATGTGTTTGAAACCCCACCTAGGTTTTATCACCATAGGTTGTATGCATGCATATAGTGGTTGCATGGTTCTTTTCTTGGTGGACAAGTGTCCATTTCGTGCTCTCTTGTGTTGACACCTCACACCTACCTTACTTCCCTCCTCCTTTGAGTATATAACCCCTTTATCCTTCATGTAAGTGATCTTTTTGTCCATCCTTCTTCTCCCCTCTCTTGTGTTCGTCCTTGGAGCTTTGAGGAGCAAGGACTGATCTTGGGTGCTTTGGAGGTCGATCAACCTTACATGTGGTTCTTTGGAGCTTAATCACCTTCTTTGTGGTGATTCTTGGCAGTTTCTCTTCTTGGTAAGTAGTTCTACCTTCTTGATCACATTTTTCCTTTGGAACCCTACCTTCCATCTTCTCCTTCTCATCCATTAGATAATGTTTTGACATGGTGTCTACCTTAAAGATCTTCTCCTCACAAAGGTTATAGACTATGTTTTAACATGGTGATACCCAAGTGAGAAGAAGCTCTCTTCTTCCTTCTTTCTTCTTGGTTCAACCTAGCATTTTTCACCCTCCTTTATGAGTGTTCTTTTGTCCATGGTGTTCTTCTCTTTTGAGGTGATCTTTTAGATGCAGTGTTGACCTTGGTTGGAGCTTCATCCTCTTCCTTGGGGCTCGTGATATTGGAAGCTTGGTTCTCTACCTTCAGGCGAGTTATATAACTCTCTACCTTCTTCTATTACTTGCATCATAATTGTGTCACCTCATCATGCTAAATGAGTTTACTCAAAACACAAAACACAATAAACTACTAATTAATCACATAGTCAAAAATTCGGAGTAATTAAAACCAATTCCAACAATGTAAATGAACTCTGGAACATTTACATAAAGGTTCATCATTCCATTCTCATATACTCTAACAAATATTCACATATGGGTCCAAAGACCTCAATCACATCCTGCATATAAAAGACAGTTCACATGTACATGCTATATATTTACAAACATAGGCATACTACTAAAATCTCATGTCGATATGAGTATATCATCTAAAAAAACACATCCCATACCCAGACCTGAGAGTATAGGGACGAAACTAGGACTCTACTACTAACATCTACAACTAACCAACCTTCTGAATCTATTGATCACCAGGTTGATTCTCTTCCACAGTGTGACCTCGACCTCATTGCTCGCGACCACCTAAAAAAATGTGGTGACCCACGGGTGAGACCATGTCCCAGCGAGAGATATAACTCTCTCCAACATATATTGATTATAACATATTGATTGATAGTAAATGAACTAAGCAAATATAGTAATGAATAAGTAATTTAAGCAGATTGAATAGGTTAAGAATACTAAGCCATTAAGCAAATTAACTTGACAAGAAGTATAATTACTCAAAGGTCATATGATATCATCTTGTAAACACTATATAGTATAAATACAAGTTAAATACTAATCAAACAATGTGAGACGTATTTAACCATAGCTAGTATAATATACGACCATAGCCAGTATACTAAATCTTATAAACACTAAATAATATAAAGACAAGTTAAAGACTAATCAAACAAGGTGAGATGTATTTAACCATATCCAATATACTACACAACTTATATCTTTTCTTTTATTACATTGCCCTGAGGGATTCGATAAATACCACTCAAGTCCCAACTGACCACTACTAAGTCAAAATCAGTGTCATACAAGATCTAGGAAGAGTCGGACTCCTAAGATCTTCTCTGCCCTCGGTCAGTATGGGTCCGCCACAACGACACATAAGGTCAAGCTGCTAACTACCGAGTCTATCCTTAGTACAGGTCACGACACTAGTGAAAGGAGGTGGGTACGCATACCCTACCATTTGAGGTACAACCACAATTATCCTCCAATCTCATCATATATATATAATCACCGAGACACGACCGCAGTCATTCTCAAACTGAGGGATAGGTATGACCACTGTCATCCTCCCTAACACTTGAATTCAGGATGACAAGCACCCTGCATACTCATCAGTATGCACTCTGAGTATCCCTTAGGAATACTCATTTCACTATCTGGCAATTTCTGACACTCAGATAGATCTATGGCATAGGGCACTATATGATTAGAGTTTCACTTAATTAGTTATGCCAATTGGGTGAATTAAGACTCAATCATACAAATGGACATTCAAACCCTAATTCTTTTCTAATAAGAATATATGTATAACAAATTCAAAAGATATAAAACATTTGAGATATAAATCTTAATCACATTACCACATGCTATCATTCATTGCAAATTAATGGACCATACTTATCATCATACTTTTACAAGATACCAATATCTTATCACAAGTTCTAGGGTTTTAACCCTTATTGGAACATGAAGAGGATTTCACCTCAATCATGGCTTCAAACATGCCCAAAGGTTGTTAAGACTATCACAATTTTCATAGTAAGGTTATCATCATCATTCCATGCCTTCAAGAGATCATTAGCACATATATATTCATAGATATTAACATGGAAAGGCACTATGATATTCAAATAGTACTACAATGTGGTTTCAACACAAGAAGAGTGTAATTCATTATCACATTAATCATTCAAGAGGTCTAATTATTACTAATCAACATCATATAATTACATTAAGGTTAGGTATAACAAGCTAGATCACATGGGAGTTATGCATCCACTTATTATAGTGATTTATCAAATATAACTATATAATGGAAAAGGTAAGACTACAAATTAATGGTATTGAACCATCAAAATATCATTACTAGGACCCAAAAATAATAACATGTGATTTATTCTAATCCATTGGATGTTGAAGCATCCAATATTATTCATTGGATCAGGTTCATTGTTCAAGGTTATCAATTGAAGTATAGGTCTAACCATTAGATCAATTGAACCAAGGAACCATTAGTTTAAGGTTTAGTCAAATCTACAATTACATTCTTAACTCATCATATATGATGATGACCTGATTCACCATTAATTGTGATAATTAGGTCACCATTGGTTGTTAGATCAGTAATACATTCAGTTAACACCGTCAAATATTAAGTTAATGTCATCATCGGTTGATAACATCATTAGAATACTTAGTAGATGACAAGTAAACGTATAATTGAGCCAAAACTTGACCTAAGGGGGTGACCATAGGTTTTCACCATAAATTTGACACCCTTGATCATGAACATCAGTTTCCAAGATAGCAACACCATTGGTTATCGAATGGTATGAACATTGGTTGTGTGATAGGGAAGGAAATAACTTGAAAACCCTAATTTGAACCATCAATTATTTTGTGCTTAGCACCATAGGTTGATGCTATCAACCTGTACCAGATCATGTTACACCTTAGAAAGGTCGTACACATGTTTAAAAGTTCATATAGAACTGGAACAAAATAGGGAACACTACAAAAATTCGTAATTCTAAACAAGCATGGTTTCTTTATGCTTAGATCATCACATTAAAGCATAAACATGAACTAACAAGCTTCTAGTAAGCAATATAAGTGAAGAATGTTATATAACTCACCTCTATAGAGTAGGTAAAATCCCAAACAGCAAGAATCTTGAGCAAATAGGGCAAGAAAACCTTGGATTCAGATATGAACTTGGCCAAATAGGCACTTCTCTCCACAAAGAAGCAAAATCCTAGAAAAAGAAACAAGAAGGATAGATTTTTGAGTTCTAGAGCCACTTTCACCATGGAATAGCAAGGTTACGACCTGGAGGAAGGTATAAGGAAGTATAAGAGCAAGAGAAATGGATAAGGAAGGAAGAAAACAACTTGCCTTGGTCGAAATCCCTAGAAGATGACCTTGGAAACCCTAGGTAGGGCTAGATGGAGCTCTAGGAGACCTTCTTCTCCAAAAAGAGGTTGTATTCTACCTTAGAGCACTTGGTTCTGTAAAAAAATAGAGTGGAGTCGTTGCTCCAGGTTAGAGGAAAGATAAATCAAGCATAGTTTTGTACTTGGGCAAGGAAGAGGTAAATATAGCCCATGGATAAAGATGGAAGCAAGCATGAGGTGTAAAAGTAGCTTCCCCATGTGTCTATGGTCTTAAACTATTAAGAATATATAAGAACACACACAAGAAGCTCCCCCACCATCCATATAGACCTGATTATCTTTCCTTTGTCGAATTTCCCAGCCAATCACATAATTTATTAGTTAGTAGCTACTAAAGGTAGCTCATCCATGAAGGGTTAAACCCTAAAATACCCTTGAGGAAAATACCTTCAAACCATGGCTCAACTAGGAGACCCATGGATCAAAATACTCAAGAATGATAATATAACATATAAAGAACATAATTTTTGTGACAAATTGCAAAGAAAACCCCTCAATTGGGTAAGTTGCATAATTGTCCAAAATGTATATAAAATTGCATAACTTGCTCAAACAATGTCCAAATTGGACCAAATTTGAAAATTAAGCTTGTATTATGATTTCAAAGCATATAAAAGGTTATATTAGGGTTATACACATTCATTTATGGTAATTAAGCTTATTCAACTAATTAAGCAAGTTCAGGGGCCTTACAATAATATTGCTTTCATGCTACTGTTTGGATATCTAAATTTGATGCTAATGTGATAGATGAGGTTATCATGATCTAAGGTTTAAGAATTTGTAGTATTCTCATGTAGATTTCTCTCTCTCTTTAACCCTAATTCTATGAACTCAATGTAAAGAGTGTGAGATCATCCTTTACTAAACTTATGGTAAACAAAACACATTTGGAAAGCAGCGAAATAAAAAAATTTCTGACTATATTCAATTTCATAAAAGATTGTACAAGATACATCAAAAATCTCCTTTTTAGGGTTACATCAACATCTCAAACTAGGATCTAGATAGAGGGAAGTCTAACTACCACAACCTTGTCTCCCAAAGCATAACTCCATCAGCTAAGTCCAAGCCAAAGCCATGATCTTCAAATCCTATTCATCACCTTGCTCCACATCTGGGTGGTTGGGAAGGCACCCAGCAAAAGGGAAAGTAAAAACAAGTATATGTTACAAAAACTATTCTAGGATATCAAGATAAGAAAAATATGTAAAAACATGTTATGGTTCATCATATGATGAAGACAATCAAGAGAATGAGGCCATTTATATAAAAGAATATTTCAATAGATGCTTGTCATAAACAAAGTATAATAAAAGAATTGCATGCATGATTAATATTGACTACCTTAACTAAGTAGGGTTGAGGCACCTACCGGATCTTCAACCAAAGGGTGAGGGGAGAGTAACACATTCCCAATCACCTACACATATTTCATGTGCGGGGGAGAATAAGATGTTCCCCAGGAGAGAAATAACACATTCCTCAACTATGGGTGGTTGTACATAAGTACCGCTACTATAGCTAGTTAGTCTAATAAAATCTACATGATAGAAACAATGGTAAGTAATACCATCATTTAAATAGAACATGACAAAGGGGTACCAAGAGCCAAGAACAATATTCCAAAACTGATTATGAGGCAAGTATAGCAAAAGAATCAAGAGTATAAGAAATAGGATTCAATGAAGCCTCATTATTGAAAAGTAGGTCAAGGCACAAATATTCCCAACTTAGGTGTGAGATGCACATACCTTATCATTAGATCCATAAAACCACTTTTCATAACCTTTACATGAGATCAGATCCACTTGTCCTAATTTCATCATTATATCCATGCATTAGATCTATGTATATTCATTAAAGGCTTAAAACCCTAAAGTTGCTAAATTTTTCTACAAACCACCGATTTAGGTCTCAAAAACATCATCATTGTCTTAGTTGGGATTTTCTGATCAAAATGACATATACTATTATGTATTTTGAAGATATGGATTTTCAGGTTATTTTTGGTGACTTTTAGTTAATAAAATCATTCTAAAAACATTTTTTTGCAAACATCAGAATCAAGCCTTGAAAATATTTTTAATGGATATATCTCGTTCTCCTGATTTCAAAACACTATTTATTTTTAATTTTGACCATTGGAATCATTTTCTATGATTTATTTCGTATCAACCAAATCTTAAAATCGAAAATTCAAAAATCGAGAAAGAAAAGAGAGAGAGAGCAGAGGGTGGGCCCGTGTCTCTGTGACCTGGCCCCATTGCTGCTGTCGTGTGGGTAGCGGTCAGTGCCGGTCAAAGGCGGACCAAAGGAGCAAAAGTCCTAAATACCCTACTCGAATAGGAGTACACGAAGAGAAGATGAAGGGCAAAACCGTAAAAGCACGCGAGCCTTCTTCCACAACGCACCCGAACGCCGACCGCCGATCGACGAGCAACTTCTTCTACTTGCAAGCAAATTTGGGAAAATGAGGAATACTCGACCAAAACTCACGTTTAAGCATGCAAATCGAAGCTTGGAACAACACGAATATGAGGATACCTTTTATTGAGACGATGGCCGAGGAAGCATGGAGCAAGAAGCACCACGAGTCATGTGGTTTCGGCGGCTAGATGAAGGCCCAATCATCCACGAAACGCAAAATCAAAAGTGTGGTTGAGTTGCTAATGTGATGGCGGACCTAGGGATATGGATATATATAGGCAAGGAGGCCTATGCTAGGGTTTAACTAGGTGGGGTGAGAGAGAGGAGCCGCACGGTTTAGGGGTTTCTCGAATCTTTGCCAAAACACAAAATTTTTGGAATAAAGCTGAGCGGAATCTTGCGAGGAGTCCAACGAACTCAAAAACTCACGATTTGGTTGAGTAACGAGAGAGATAATGCCAATAAAAAAATAGCAAAAATCACAGATTTACTGTTCACGCGTGTCCAAGGTAGGAGATGAAATTTGATCATTTAATACAACTTCTAAACTTTGATCTTTTGGTGCATTTAATACATAAATCTTTCCATAATTATTTAAGGGTGCAAATGACCTCTAAAATTAACCAAAATTGACATCCTGACTGATTTTGACGTGTAGAATCAGAATATAGAATTAGTTTGGCGTTTTGAGGACTTTTAATAGGTTAAATAATTCAAATCATATTTTTTATTTCCTCATGCATTAATGACTCTAGAATTATCCAACAATATTAAAACTTTACCCATAAGTCATATAAAGTATGTTGAATATGAATTTGTCATTATTTCCATTTGTTGAAGTTGTTTGTTATTTTAAATAACGAGTAGAAAGTTTTGCACACTTTCTCTCTCCTAAATTTATCTTCTCAACAAATATTTTTTAAATTGATTCAAAATTCATCCAAAACATGTAGAACACGAATTTGACATTATTATATTTTTAAAGACTTTATTATTTTATTTAATTCATTTAAATTTTATCACATTTTTATCCTTTTAATTTGTTAGAGGTATCTAGAAACTTTCTAAAAATGTAAAACTTGGTCTCTAAGCAATAATAAATGTGTGGAACACGATTTTGGCCTTAATTAATTTTTTCAATATATATTTAATATTTTTGGTCTTTAAGTCATTTTCTCTCTCCTGAATAAAATAAAATATTAAACATTGGCCAAATTAAATACAAATTCACACATAGACTAATTTTGATATGTAGATTACGAATTTGGATTTAGTTTTCCCATTTGAGGAAGTTAGATATTTTATTTCACCTTATTGGCTTATCTCCTATTTTCTTTTAATAAAGACTTTAATATATGCATTTATCTTCCAAATTAGGTGATACTTGGCCTTTAAGTTTCTTTTCGATCAAGAAAATGAATTTGCATATCAAATTATCTCATGGTTTCCTATTTGGGATTTTTGGAACAATATATTCCTCATTATCTCCTTTTATCCATTATATCCCATATTATTTCCAATTATTACATTTATCATCTCCTTTATGTATATTTCGAGATTTCCTTTCTTTTTCATATTCTAAAAAGAACTAAAAAGTTCTAGGAAGAATTTATTTATTCTTTTTAGTACTTAGGTGGACATTTTACATGTTACACCCATTACTAAGCCTTCACTGAGGTATTTGTGCATAAACCCAAATATTGAGAGAAAAGGTGAACACATGTTCATTAAACCATCATATTCTCCACAAATTAAAAAGAAAAGCCAAAAAGGATATAGATGAAAGGAAAAGATTGAAAATAGGATCAAAAAGGCAAAATGCCCAAAATTTAGTATGTTACACTCAATTTCTAAGTGATGGATGAACTGAAGTTGTTACATGCAACATGACTCTTGGATTTATAACTATGTTTTAGTTCGGCCTTTGTGTTTTCTTAAGGTTTTTGAATTGGTTTTCTTGAGGTTGAAGCTTGGTCTTCTTCCACCTATTTGGTTTCTTGAAGGTTCATGTTGAAGTTTGGATTTCAAGGTTTTTATGTTCATCTTAGTTTGGAGTTTTCCATCTTGATAATGATGATTTTCCCTTGATGTTAATCTTCTATTTTGATCGTGGTATACTTCTATTTTGGTTATGGTTTATCTTAATTTAAGGATGGTTATTTTCCTTGTGGTAGCTTGACCTTGTTGGTCACTACCCCTTTGTTTTTATCTTGGTCGACAAATTTTGACTATGGAATGATGGTCAATATGTTTTGCTTGGTTTCGGTCGAAACACATGACCTTGTGTCACGGTCATAATCCAATCCCTAATGGGTTGATGGTCATAACACTTGAGGGTTGAGACATATGTTTTGTGTCACAGTTGTAACCCTAACACTAGGGTGGTCAAGACACATGTTCTTGTGTTGGTCATGACACATGCTTTTGTCATGGTTGAGACATGTTCTTGTGTTGGTCGACCCATGTGCTTTTGTCATGGTCGAGACATGTGCATGTTGTTTGTATCCGAGACACTTGTTTTGCTTTTGGTTGAGACACATGGTTGGCTTATGGTTGTGACACATGTTTGATGGGTGGTCGATCCACTCACTTGAGTGCATGGTCGAAACACATGTGGGACTTTGTAAGGTTGTTACTTATGAACATGTAAATGTTGGTGGATACCTGATTCTATTTAGGTAGTGGATTAACCAAGTTAATGACAATGTTCTAACCCTAATACTATCCAAGAAAGTGGGATATGACATAATTAGGGTTTGGTGATTGATTTATGATATGGAACTCTAACCGGCTATACATGCAACCCTAACCCTAATATTCAGAAATATGATGTGCTTGCTTGTCTTATTTGAAGTGGTTACCACATTATGATGTTTTCTCTCTCTTATTTATGAATCCCTAACCTTGCATGTGAAATGAATGTCATAGCTTGTGTATGCTATAGTGGTGATCAAATGACACAGGGCGGTGGCTATGGGCCTTGATGGGATGGGTCCTATGACATGATAAAGGCTTAATGTCTAGTAGGAGGTGTTATCCTCCAGTGTGATGATTGAGGGATTGATATCCCCCTAGTGATATAACATTGATGATGTCATTGAGATTGTCAGTGCTACAAGTGTCATGTGGTGATGTGACTAGTTCACACCTTATATGTTTTATATCTTCTGAGGTTGTATTATATCTTTGTAAAGCTTGTTTAGGGTTTATACTTTGTAACTTGATTGATGCTAAAAGATGATCAATTGGACTAACTAATCAAGTGAAACTCTAATCATGTAGTTGCCTTGTGCCATAGATCCATCTTCAGCGTCAGTACTTTCTATATGGTGAAACATGTTCTCCCTTATGGAAGCTCGGAGTCGTATATTGTTGAGTATATGCATTTTACAGGATTGGTTGTGGTCATACTCTAGCAGGAGAACAATCAAGGCCGTATCTCAATGATGTGATACATTATATGTATATGATATCTTTTAAGGATGGTTGTAGTCATACCTCGGTAGGAGTGTGGCTGTGGTCGTAACTCAATTTCACTAGCGTTGTGCCTATATACCAAGGCAAACTAGGCTATTTTGTAGTTGGACTCTATATGTCACTACAACGGACTTGGACTGATCGAGGGGTGTGGAGAGATCATTGGATTCTGACTCTTCCATTGATTTTGTATGGCACTAATTTCAACTTAGCAGTGGTCAGTTGGAGCATGAGTGGTGTACCTCATCTCCTCAAGGCATAATAAAAGATGTAACAAAGCTGTGTAGTGTATTTTCTTAGGGTCAAATACAAATAACATTGGATGACCCCTTTGCCTTATCTTTGTACCAATTTCTTGAATTATAATGTAGTAAGAGAAACCAATTGTTATACATGTTATTCATATTCCTTCTTAAAGTATTAATTGCTCTACTGCTTAGTGGTAACTTCTTAGTTTGCTTAATCTGTACTATCTATTTAATACATATCATTTAGCTGAAGCTACTCAACCTGTTAAATATGTTATCTACCCTGTGATTTTAATAGATGTTGGCGGAGGGTGATATCTCTCCTTGGGACGTTTAGTCTCACCCCATGGGTTTCCACATCTTTTAGGTGGCCGTGCACGATGAGGTAGAGATCGTGTTGTTGAGGCTGAGCAGAAAGAGGAGTAGTAGTTGAGTAAAGGTTGAATGAGTTGCTTGTGTTTTGTAGTAGAGTCCTATGTGTCTTCCATGTACTCTTAAGTCCTTGGTAGAGTTTTGTAGATTTTGTATATTGAGATGATGTTTTGGCTATATGCCTTTGTTGTACTAGATATGGCATGTATGTATATGTAACATGTTATCAAATGCATAGGTTGTGGCCAGTGAGCCAATTTTATATTTATATATATATATATATATATATATATATATATATATATATATATATATAGTCAGGATAGAGTACACTCGAGTGTATTTGGAGCATAATACACTCAAGTAATTTTTCATGATGCAATATTTTTTTTCAAAAATCTAATCCATTGATCTTCTTAAACATCTTGTGAATAGCTCATACGCAAAATGTGAGAGGTCATGTTATAAAGAACGTAAAAATTAAGCATTTCAAATTAGTTTCGCGTGTCGATTTTGTTTCCCTTGGATGAGTGACTTACACTCATCCAAATGGGCTCAAAATTTGTATATAGCCTAGTTATAGTATGACGATGAAGATCAATGGTTTACATTTTGCAAAAAATAGTCTTGATACGCAAACACACTTAAGTGTATTCATGCGATCTGTACACTCGAGTGTATTCTAGCTTGACTCTCTCTCTCTATATATATATGTATATATATATGGTTTTGTGGGCTTAGATGTGATAAGATCCAGTTCTCATGCTTATGTGCAATCGGTTTTAATTTCCTATTTTTTCTGGTAACCTAATTGATTAGTGTTAATTCCATAATTTGTTTTGAGTAATCTTGCTTTGTGTGGCACGAGGCATCATAGTTAAAGGTTGGTATCAAAGATCTAGGTTCGATGAGTCTATAGGGATATTGGAATAGGGTTTGTGTTTGTTCTAGTGTCCTCTAGTCTATTAATGGTAACTTTTGCTTATGCAGAATAAGAAGAAGAGAAGAAAGGATGTCTGGAGAACACGAAGAACATGCTATAGAGAGTAGTGTTGCTACACTAGCAGGTGGTGCGAGGAGGCATGAGAGGGTTGATGGAGTGCCTTAGGTACCCTAGTTTGACTCGAGCATGATGGAAAACCCTACCTTTCAGTCCTTGTTCGGGCAGTTCATGGTGACAATGACGCACATGGCAGATAGAATGCCCGTACCATAGCCTAGGGCAGTTGTTCCTAGTAATGAATCTTTGGGAACTGGGAAGACCTTTGAGAGGTTGCAGTGTGTAGGAGCTGTGGAGTATGATGGTATAGAAGATCCAATAGATGCTAACCTTTGGTTGACAGAGTTGGAGAAGGCCTTTAAGATTCTAAGCATTCCTGAGGCAGACAAGGTGAAACATGCTATGTATCTTTTGAAAGGGAGTGTTGGCCATTGGTGGGTCATTGAGGAAGAGAAAAAGCTTGGTGTCATGATTAGTTGGGAGGAGTTTTGATGGGAGTTTGTGAGTCGGTACTTCCCCCAGAACTACATGTATGAAAATATCAACTAGTTTGAGAGGATCTGGTAGGGATCCAAGTCGATCAATGAATATGAGGCAATGTTTATGGATATGCTGAGGTTCTGTCTGCATAAGAGAGGATCAATTGTTTTGAGAAGGGCTTGAGCACAGAGTTGACTACATCAGTGTCATCTCTGGAGAATCGTGAGCGATTTGCCACATTCATGGAGTCAGTCAAAAGGATAGAAAGGTTGGTTGTTGAGAAATGTGAGACAAGTGCGAAGAAGAGACCAACATAGTATCAGGGACGGTCTTCTAGAGGCTTCAAGAAGCCTAGGTTCTCTAACCACAGTCACAGTACATGTCAAGTGTTCAGATGCATTGGTTACCAAGTAAGGGCAAAGGTTGTAGTTTTCCACCAACAGGAGCCCACAATACAATGTTAGTGTTAGTGACATGGACGTCTAGGCCATAGTACAAGACCAGGACTTGCCACAAGTGTGGACAAGTAGGACATATGAGGTGGGCATGTCTGATGAAGGATGATGAAGTGACCCAACAGCCGAGATAGAGTCAGCAGGGCTTGCAGACGCATTAGTTTAGCAGTGGTGGAGGTTGAGAATGTGGATACACATCACATGCTGGTTCTTCTAGATAGGCCAGTAGAGGACAGGGGCAACAATAGGCAACAACTCGATTCTACACCATGAGTCATCCAGAAGGAGTGATCAACCCACGAGTAGTGAAATGTCAGATGGAGTTATTTCATTCAGATTTGTCTTCTGCTTACTTTATATCTATTTTGGTTGACCCGAGTGCAACACGCTCTTTTATCACTCAAGAAGTGATTGATAGTTGTTATTTGCATGTTAGTCATAGATGTGATAATATTCATTTAGAAACCCCATTGGTTGGTTCCACCTAGTTGCGGGAGGTGTGTCCTTCATGTGTCCTTTCTTTCTCAGGGTACGACATTCAAGTGGATCTCATACCACTTAACATGCATATATTTTATGTAATCGTTAGAATGGACACCTTGGAGAAGTATCAGGTGGTCTTAGATTGTAGTCCAAAGAAGGACGTTTGTCTATGTTTATGTGACGTGGATCTTCCAAGAGATAGGAAGATTCTTCTGACGTGTCTGGTGTCAGTGATGGTGGAAGATAAGTTCATGGGGCAAGGTTTTATGTGGTTTTGGCACATGTGGTGGATACTAAGGTGAGGAGTCTGAGTATATAGGAGGTGCCAGTTGTATGTGAGTTCAAGGATGTGTTTGCTGATGAGTTACCTGGTGTTCCCCCACCTCGATAGATTGACTTTGAGATCAATCTAGTTCTAGGCACGCAACTAATAGCTCGAACACCGTAAAGGATGGCGTCAGATAAGATAGCAGATTTAAAGAAATAGTTGCAAGAGCTGCTTGAGAAAGGATTTATTAGACTGAACACGTCTTCTTGGGGTGCTCTTATATTTGTGAAGAAGAAAGATGAATCCATGAGGTTGTGCTTATATTACATATAGTTGAATAAAGTAACAATAAAAAACAAGCGTCCCTTACCACAGATTGATGATCTATTTGACAAATTATGAGGTATTGTATTGTTTTCCAAGATAGACATGAGATCAGGATATCACCAGTTGCAGATCAAGGAAGATGACATACCAAGTCAGTTTTTAGGAAAAGGTATGGTTACTATCAGTTCATGGTTATGCCGTTGGGGCTAACCAATGCACCGACAACGTTCATGGACTTGATGAGTAGGATGTTTTGTCCGTATATGGGTCACTTCATGGTGGTGTTTATAGATGATATCTTGATATATTTTAGAGACATATAGTAGTATGAGAAACCTCTACGTCAGACATTGACCTTGTTGAGACAACATCAGTTGTATGCGAAGTTCAACAAGTGTGAGTTTTGGCTGAAGGAGGTGTCTTTTCTAGGACACATGATATATATTGAGGGTATTCATGTGGACCCCAAGAAGGTTGAATATGTGATAGAGTGGGAGCAGTAAAGAAACCAACATAAATCTACAATTTTCTGGGTCTGACAGGCTATTACATGAGGTTCATCAAGAACTTCAACTAAGTGGCGTTACCCTTAACAAAGATGACAAGGAGAGATGTGCCTTTTGTCTGGGATGACAAGTGTCAATGTGCATTCCAATTGTCAAAAGAGAAGCTGACTAGTGCGCCAATGTTGGTTCTCCTTGAGAAGGGAAAGGGCTATATTGTCTTTTGTGATGCCTTGAGGAATGGTTTGGGTTATGTGTTGATGCAAGACAAGAATGCGATTTCTTTTTCTTCATGACAGCTTAAGAAGCACGAGGAGAACTACCCAACCCATGATCTGGGGCTTGCAGTGGCAGTCCATGCCTTGAAGATTTGGAGGTACTAAATTTGTGGTGATAAGTGTCAGATCTTCACAGAACACAAGAACTTGAAGTACATCTTCTCACAACAAGAACTGAATATGAGTATGTAATCAAGGACTATGACTTTAGTATTGATTACCATCCCAGGAAGGTGAATGTCGTGGCAGATGCATTGAGTAGGAAGTCTTCTTCATCATCATCTATAGATAAGGTGTAGTTGTACTCCTTGGTGTGCCATAAGAGAGACATGTTGGTCTCCTTGCGTCAGATGAATGTACAACTGAAGGTCTCTATATTGGTGGGTTTTTTGGCACAGTTACAAGTGAAGCATATGTTGAGGCCATAGATTAGAGGCGCACAATAGAGAAATATTGTGATATAACAGATTCAAGCAGAGTTTGGCAGCGAGAAGCATGATGGTTTCCATGATACAGAGGATGGGACAATGTGTTACCACAACATAGTCATGGTTCTTGATGTTGATAATCTGAGGAAGATGGTTTTGGAAGAGGCTCACATATGCTATGCACCCAAATAAACCAAGATGTACCATAACCTTAACGATCTATATTGGTGGCCTGGTTTGAAGCATGATGTGGCTGAGTTTGTGGCCAAGTGCATAGTGTGCCAGTAAGTTAGGAAGAGCATCATAATCCTGCAAGGATGTTGCAACCATTGTCTATACCATAGTTGAAATGGGTTCATGTTATGATGGACTTTGTGGTTGGTCTTCCTTAGACAGCCAAAGGTCATGATTCCATATGGGTGATAGTTGATCAGTTGACATAAACAACATACTTTTTGCCAGTGAAGATAACATACACAACAAAGAATCTTACGCAAATATATGCTGATGAGATAGTGCATTTGTATGGTATCCCAACTACCATCATGTTAGATAGAGGTCCTCAATTCACTAGTCATATTTTTGAGTGCTTGCACAAAGTTGTGGGTACACAGTTGAAGTTCAGTACTGTGTTTCACCCACAGATAGACAGACAGTCTGAAAGGATGATATAGACTTTGGAGGACTTGCTGAGAGCTTGTGTCTTATTGTTTTTGGGTAGTTGGGATGTGCACCTCAGTCTGATAGAGTTTGCTTATAATAACAATTATCAGAGGAGCATTGATATGGTACCTTATGAGGCATTGTATGGGAGATGTTGTAGGTCTCCATTATGTTGGTATGAGACTGGTGAATATTAGCTTTTGGGCCCTGAGCTTGTGCATCAAACAATAGAGAAAATAAAGATGATAAAACAACACTTGAAGGTAGCCCAGGATAGGCAGAAATCATATGTAGATAACGGTCACAGACCCTTAGAGTTCCAAGTAGGAGATGGAGTGTATCTCAAGGTTTCTCCTTAGAAAGGTGTTTTGAGTTTTGGGAAGAAGGGTAAGTTGGCTCCCAAGTATATGGGACCTTACCCTATGGTGGCACACGTTGGGAAGGTGGCATATAAGTCGGAGTTGCCACCTGAGTTGCACAGGTTGCATCCAGTGTTCTATGTGTCCATGTTGAGGAAGTGCCACCCAATTACTGAGTTGGTTTTTCAGCCAGTGGAGGTTGAGCTAGATGAGGATGTGTCTTATGTATATCATTTTTTAATCCTGGACAAGAGGATCAAAAAGTTGAAGAAGAAGTATATCATTTTGTTTAAGGTTCTGTGGCATCACCATGGCATTGAGGAAGCCACATGGGAGCTTGAATAAGAGATGCGTAGGAAGTACCGTCACTTTTTACGTAGGATTTCGGGGGTGAAATCCTTGTTAGGGGTTTATGGTTGTAAGGCCCGTAAAAAAGCTTAGTGCTTGAGTATCCCTAATTTGCTTAATAAGATGCTTATAACCTTAATCTAACCCTATGAGATGCTTATCTTATATGTGATAATCTTATGTTTCCAGTTTGGTCCTATTTTGATGATGTTTGAGCTTTATATGCTTGTCCTGGACCAAGTTGTAATTTACCCAAGTTGAGGGGTTATCTTACAATTTTTCACATGTTGAGTGTGCCCTTGGTGCTTTAGCATCATAAGAGAGAGAATGATTCTATGGGGTGCCTTGTTGGACCTTGGTTGATGAGGTGGCATCATGTGGTGATGCTAGGGTTTCTAGGGTTCTGGTTGATGAGCATGGTGTCGACATGTTGATCTTGGTTGAGTGTTGCGACCTATGTCTCGACCTTGTTGATGTGCTTTGGGTGTGTTTTGACCAAATCACCTCGTATGGATGGGTTTTGCTTCAACCATGGAGGTCTTGGTGTGGTTTGGTCGTGATGGTTGGCCTTCTTATGATGTGTTTTGACCTTGTTGGTATGGTGATCTTTTGTTGTGGTTGAGATAAGGTACCTTGATGTTTGTTTCGAGCTCTAGGGTGGTGGTGACCCATTTGGTCAAAACCCCACCTAGTTTTTATCACCATAGGTTTCATGAATGCATATAGTGGTTGCATGGCTATTTTCTTGGTGGACAAGTGTCCCTTTGGTGCTCTCTTGTGTTGACACCTCACACCTATCTTACTTCCCTCCTCCTTCAAGTATATAACCCCTTTCTCCTTCATGCAAGTGATCTTTTCGGCCCTCCTTCTTCTCCTCTCTCTTGTGTTCGTCCTTGGAGCTTTGAGGAGCAAAAAGGACTGATCTTGGGTGCTTTGGAGGTCGACCAACCTTGCATGTGGTGCTTTGGAGCTTAATCACCTTCTTTGTGGTGATTCTTGGTGGTTTCTCTTCTTGGTAAGAGGTTCTACCTTGTTGATCACATTTTTCCTTTGGAACTCTACCTTCCATCTTCTCCTTCTTAGCCATTAGACCATGTTTTGACACAGTGGCTACCCTGAGATCTTCTCCTCACAAAGGTTATAGACTATGTTTTAACATGGTGATACCCAAGTGATAAGGAGCTCTCTTCTTCCTTCTTTCTTCTTGGTTTGGCCTAGGGTTTTTCACCCTCCTTCTTGAGCATTCTTTTAACCATGATGTTCTACTCGTTTGAGGTGATCTTGTGGCAAGTATAAACCTTGGTTGGATCTTCATCTTCTTCCTTGGAGCTCGTGATCTTGGAAGCTTGGTTCTCTACCTTAAGGCATGTTATATAACTCTCTACCTTCTTCTATTACTTGCATCATAATATTGCTTGCATTCTACTATTTTGATCTCTAAATTTGATGCTAATGTGCTAGATGAGGTTATCATGATATAAGGTTTAAGACTTTTGGTTCGGCCTTAGTGTTTGCTTGAGGTTTTTGAGTTGGTTTTCTTGAGGTTGAAGCTTGGTATTCTTCCACATAGTTGGTTTCTTAAAGGTTCATGTTAAAGTTTGGATTTTAATGTCTTGATGTTCACCTTAGTTTGGAGTTTTCCATCTTGATGATGATGATTTTCCCTTGATGTTAATCTTCTATTTTGACTGTGGTATACTTCTATTTTAGTTATGGTCTATCCCTATTTTGAGGATGGTTGTTCACCTTGTGGTAGCTTTACCTTGGTGGTCACTACCCTTTGTTTTTGTCTTGGTCGACACACTTTGACTATGGAATGATGTTCGAGATGTTTTGCTTAGTTTCAGTCGAAACACATGACCTTGTCGAAACACATGACCTTGTGTCACGGTCGTAACCCAATCCCTAATGGGTTGATGCTTGTAACACTTGAGTGTCGAGACATATGTTTTGTGTCATGGTCGAAACCCTAACCCTTGGGTGGTCGAGACACATGTTCTTGTGTTGATAGTGAAACATGCTTTTGTCATGGTCGAGACATGTTCTTGTGTTGGTCAAGACATGTTTTTTTGTCATGGTCGATACATGTGCTCTTGTTTGTGGTCGAGACACTTTTTTTGCTTTTGGTCAAGGCACATCGTTGGCTTATGGTCGTCACACATGTTTGTGTTGGTATGTATGCCCTGAGAGCCAATCATGGGATGATTGGTGGGATACATTAAGATTGATAAACATCAAAGGCAAGATTCTAATTCTTTCTGGTTCAGTCATATGAGATAATGATAGATCATATTGAATGTCTAGAGAATGACAATACTCAATGACATATGCTTTTAGGTTGAGGACCTGAACGATGAGATCATACAGATGCTAAGAGTTTGTACATTCTTATTATGTCCCTAGTCGGATGTCATTGTGGAAGGTAGATAGACAACAATGACACACAAGACTAGATTGTGGTGTTAGTTGATGACAAAATCTCGTTAGTCATGATATGGAGATATCAAACCAAACACATAGGTACTTGTTAGAGAACAAGTGTACCGGACATACCCACCGTGAGTTTGACACATGGAACCATGACATGGTAGTCACAGTCAGTTCTCACAGTGATGGTGGTGAGTGTGATTCTTTGACCTGAAATCACTGCACTCAACACATGTCGTTGGGTACACTTTGACATCATCAAACGTAGTCCTGAAACATGGGTTGTTATAAAGGTGATGATTGGGTGGCTTTGACACATGGGGGTTTTGAGGGGAGAGTGATATATATGGGATTTGTCCCTCCTGATTAGGGAGTTTGATATCTATGGCCACTTGATGAGTAGGATTGAGATAGGCGTGCATGCATGTGTGAATCAGTATGTGATATTGATGTCATACATATCTCCTCCAATCTACTCTGAGATCAAGAAAGTGAATGAACGTTGACAGGATGATTGTTCCATGCCTCCAGTTCATTCGAGATATCAGTAACAAAGGAATTATACATTCACTGTAACACCATTCAAGGATTTTAGGATTGAAAGTTGTTCTCCAACTTTCCTTTTCACTTGGGTAGCACTGATGTGTGACTAGGCACCGCTCTTTGCTTGTGAAGTTATAAGTGTTATTGACTTTCACTGCCAACGTGAAATGGACTTGTAGGGTCACACACATAGGATTTAACCTGGAAGAGGAGTTTATCCACAAATGATGTTTAGATTGATTACTAAAGTAGTTTAGTAGTTCAATTAAACACTCAATCAATTGATAGCTCAGTATCATAGTGTTCAAGGTGTTGGACCGATTGATTAGAGTATCATATTGATTGAAACTGCAATTGACTGATTTGCATAGTCTGCTACCCCAACCGATCGGCTCATAGGGATGAACTGATCGGCTCAGGTTGGTGAACCAATCGGCTCAAGTTGTGAGTCGATCAGCTCGTGTGTCATGAAATAATCGGCTCAATTGTTGAACCGGTCGATTTGTGGACCAACCGAGATCGTTTGGAAAGTTAGAAGACTATTTTACAAATACAATTTGTTTCACTTGTACAAATTCGATTTAGACAAGGATTAATATTTGATTAGTTGGAAACAAATATGAAAGTCAAATTGAGTTGGACCAGGACAATGAACCGATCGACTCAGAAGTGAACCGATCGACTCAGGTGTCCCAATCGATTGGTTCAGGTGTGAACCGATCGGCTCAGGTCCCCAACCGACCGTTTCATGCTTGAAACGATCGGTTCAGGTTGAAACGATCGGTTCAGGTGGTGTCGTTGGTTGTTTTTGTGAAAAATCTCAAATCCTTCTACTCTTGCTTTAATCCCGCATTGCCTGAGATGGAGAACCCTATCCCATGACCCTCTTATATATAGGGGTATTGGGGGCTTTTTGAAGTAGAACTCAGAATACCAGTTGCTCTGTAAAGTTGTCGTTCTCTCTGGTTGTGGTAACCAGGAGAGAGCCCGAGCAAGTGCTACCTGATAAGGGAGGCACAGTAAGGGAAAGACAACTGTAGAAAAGTAACTGGTTGTAGGAGAGTGTGTCGGTGACTAGTACGCCAACAGGAGGGTGCAACTCCTTCCGATTCCTTGTGGGACAAGGAGATCGGAGTTCTAGGTGGTCTGTGTGGACTACTTCAGTGGCAGGAGACTTTTTCTGCTCGAAGGAAAACTGTCAATCTCGAGAGTCCCGGTGAGACTAGGAGCTGCTCAGACACCGTCCAAGACCAGAGGTGAAGACTGCGCAAGCCACGAGATAACATCATCGAGAAAGCCTTGGGACAAGGTATGTTTCTACAAACCATCTTTCCTACTGTATAGACGTTGACACGAATCCTTTTTTCTGGGTTTGGGAGAAGAAATTTTTTATTTCCGCTGCCTTCTCTGTCACCCCTATAACCCAATAGTGGTATCAGAACCACGTCAACTGCTCTATACTTTAGGATTATCGATGTGATCGATTTTGGTTTGTCGCCTTTATTTATTGCATACGATGTGAATAAAATTGGCTTTATGCATGTCCAATCCTAAATCCACAAATCCCTATATATATATATATGATATGTAATATAAATGCACTCGATACACGTCACCCTTAAACGCGTTTTGTGGTGGATGTATAGCGTGGTTATGGCCAATAAACCCTATGTATGTGTGCTTGGTTGTATGTGGTTGCTTGCATCTCGGTCTGTGCACCGATTCCCTACCTCCTTATTCCTGATGTAACTCAAGATAACTTGAGATTTCTTTCCTAACTTTGCTCCCCCCGAATGTAACTTGGGGTTTCCAAATTCAAATGTAAAATATGATAGTTCTTTTATTTCTTGTTATGTCAAAGGACGGCGGACAACCAAACGAAGACTGAGACGATCAGTTCAAGGCGTGAACCGATCGGTTGGCATTCCATACGATTGGTTCAAGGACTGAACTAATCGGTTGATGACCGATTCATGGAGCGAGACGATCAGGTTGTGATCATGAGGCGATACACGATGACCAGGCAAACCGATAAGTTGGAGGAGCCAACCGATCGGCTGGTGGCACCCAGATGACCGGCCAGGGCGAGCATGTCATTCATGTGATGAGTTGTTCAACTCGGACCGCTATAACACTTCATCATGGACATGTGCATGTGATGTAGACCTAGATGACTGTGATTCCTCTTGGCTCGAGGAATCACTTTAGGATGGCCATAATCATCGCTTTTATCGTTTCACATGTTTTCTGTGGGATATAGCATGTATATGATACATACTATATATTGTGGTGATTGGATATGTATATGTACCTATAAAACCAAATCCCTCATTAAATATTAAAGTTTTAGATGCCTTCCAAATGCGACACACATGAAAATCTTAATCGGCCAAGTGTGAGCACGCCCTAGTGTGGTGCACTGTCTATCTCATGGAAGCGTGAAGGATGGATATGTGGGTATGCCCTAGCAGGGTGCATATTCATCGTGTTGGATTTGGGTCAGACTTAACAAGGTGACCTAGATAGGATCTAGAACCTTGAGGCATGGAGGTGATCAGGGCAAAGAGTTGCATATGAAATCTTTCAAGAGTTGCATATGATGCAATTGGCAAAAATTGCCTACCTGGAAGATCTAAGTTATGGGTGACAGCCCTAGCTGGTCCATGACTCAGAGGATTTCAAGATCTTTCCCACTACAAGATTGTACGATGCAATCTTCCGAAATGATGGTGAGGGCTATCAATTTGAATCAAAATAGTGGGAGCGATAATTAATTAAAGTCCTAATTATATCTTCAACCTTTCAAATCAATCAAATAAGTCAAAATTGAGTTTTGGACTAAATTGCATATATTTCCTTTTGTAGTACAAATGACAACAAACAACAATCACTTTTCATTGTGATCGGTCCTTGAAAAGGACAAGCTAAATGGGACTAACTTCCACAACTAGTTGAGGACATTGAGAATTGTTCTCACTCAAGAGTGAAAGCTCTATGTCCTGGATACTCCAGCTCCAGAGGAACCTACTCCTACCGCACCAAAGGCAGAAAGGGATGCTTATAAGAAGCATTCTGAAGATGCCATGGATGCAAAGTGCTTGATGTTGTGCTCAATGAACCACGAGTTGCAGAGACAACATGAGAACATGGGTGTCATTGAGATGATTCAACATCTCAAGAACATGTATGAAGATCAAGCACGACAAGAGAGATATGATGTCTCCAGGGTGATGTTCAAGTGTGTCATGACAGAAGGAGATCCAGTTGGTCCTCATATGCTTAAAATGATTGGGTATGTGGAGAACCTGACAAGACTGGGATTTCCACTGAGCCAAGAGTTGGCTACTGATGTGATACTGCAATCGTTGCCAGAATCCTACAGTCAGTTTGTGATGAACTACAACATGAACAACTTTGACAAGCCGTTGACAGAGTTGTTGGGAATGTTGAGGACAACTGAGGCACAGATGAAGAAGGACAAGCCTAAGTCTGTGATGATGATCAACAACAAGAAAGGCAAGTCCAAGCGCAAGGGAAAGGGCAAGGCTAAGAAAGGTTCTGATGCTAGCCAGCAACCCAAGTCATCTTCAACTCTCAAAGCCAAGGGAGGCGTAACCAAGAGAGGCAATTGCCACCATTGTAAAAAGCCAGGACATTGGAAAAGGAATTTTCCTCTCTATCTGGAAGAACTAAAGAAGAAGGAGGCAACATATGTCTCCACCTGAAGGTGTCATGAAATAAACTTGTAACACTTTTTGAGGTATATGATACCAAGATATAAAGTGTAAAACACCCAATAAATGGGGCAAGTGTTGCCGCCATAGATAGGAGTACTTTAGTTTATTTTCAGCCTTGATGGCATGTAATAGAGTTATGAACTGCTATTTCATATTTGCCAATGGATAGAAACACATTATTTTTGCATATTGTATGACAATGATAGAAATTAATAAAGTTGATGTTTCAATCTATGTGGCAATGCCTTGTTTATCTTGTGGTACTTGGTATGCATAAGATAAAATAATACCTAAAAGTTATTGATAACTCAAACAATCAAATTAGCATAAATCATGAGAAGTTCATTTCTAGTTTCCATATGATGGAGAAGCTAGACTCTTTTGGTTAGAGAACCAATAAGAGACATGAATCTCTTAGACATGATTAATCAATCTTCACTAGTGGTAGTGGGAGAATGATTATCCTATTAGGTATAATACATGTGATGTATTTACATACCTATTGGAGCAAATGCTAATACTTCAAGTGATGTTTAGAGAAATACCAAATATGAATATCTTGAAGTGTTCAAGAATATCATAGATGAAGTACGAATTTGGTAAAATGTTAATTCTTGATGAGATCAATGAATGAAGTACTTGGACCAAATATTTGAGAACCTTATGAGTGATTATGATAGTGTATCATAGTGTACTCATGATTAAGGCATGGTGATGTCTAAATCAAAAGGAGTCATACTCTAAGGAGTTAGAGGATGATTATCAAATAACTAATTTCTTCTTAAATAAAGAAAACCCTACTAATAAAGGACATTAAGAATCACAAAGAGTTGTAAGTTCTTATATCCTTGATAGATACACCTCAATTATCTATGAGATGAGTTGGTCATGTGATGAGTCAACTATCTAGATAAATATGAGGAACCGGATTTTGAGTTATGGTTTATGACCATTACATCCTAAATAACTTCCATGTGAACCATATGGTATGACCTTGATGGTAGCACCCATTGGGATGAAATCCATAAGTGCGAATAAGTCTTAAGCGTTAAGACACATGGATAACATTTTTAGAAAGATGATGCTTGTTGATTGCAACTTAATGACTAAGAGATTTGGCATACGGATACTAAAACCACATTCCTATGAGAAATAAAACAAGGATGTGTACATGAAACAACCTGTAAGGTTTATGAATCCATTAATGCAAATGAAGTCTATAAGTTACAATGGACTAATTAATATGATTGATTGAGTACAAGAAACTCAAAGCTGGATCTTTAGTTTGATAAAATAGTCAAAGGGTTTGACTGATATGTCAAATATAAAGAAGGGATCTGTGATTTAGTGGGAGCGTATTCACATTCCACATATTGATGTGAAATGGAAATGTTCTAGAATGGAAATCCAAAGTGGAAATTATCTTTAGGGAAGATAGAGACGTTTCCTATGTAATAGGAATAGAGATATATAGAGATAGTTCTAGAAAACCTCTTGACCTTAAAGAGAAAGCATACATTGGTAATCTATACTGAAGGGTTCAGTGTGCACAGATTCAGTGGGAGAAAACTTATCCATGTTACATGGGATTAGTATCCCAAAGCCAAGTGTCCAATTCTTATGAAGAATGGAAACACTAAGAATAGATAAGGATCTATCATGTATGTAAATATCCCATCATCTTGCATGTATGGACATGGCAACAACAAAACACATTTATCATCTTGTATGTAGGACATGACAATATGATATGCTCATCCTGATAACTCGTGTGTGGGACATGACGAGTGGATGTCTGTCTAGTTCCAGTAAGGGTTACTGGAATACCATGAGAACTTGATAAGTACTTGAGAAGTACTAGTTCTAAGGAAATAAGGAAGGGTTCAATGTAAAGAGTTACACTGATGCGAACTTCCACAAAGGACAAAGAATTAATCACAATATATACAATGTTTGTTGATAATTGGAAACGTTCCAATAAAGTTGTTTAAAGGAAAAGTCGTGTATCTGTGTGTTAGAGAACATTAATGGACGCTATATGGATCTGGAAGTTCATGAGATGAACTTATATATATATTCCGATCTTTGATGACAAGTAAGGAGTACTTGGTCATGCAATGTGGCTAAAGGTTAGCAAAGGAATATTGGATTGCATATTATGGCAACTCCATCTCATACGTGTGACGTACAACGAAGAGATGAGAGACATGCAGTTAATACCGACTTTGGCAAGGTGTTTCCATAACTCACTATGTTAGCACTAGAGCAAAGTAACATGTGGGACATGTTTGAAGATCACTATGAATATGATTCAAGGGTGATTGGCTCACAGTTCAAGTGGGAGTCTATTGGTATGTATGCCCTGAGAGCCAATCATGGGATGATTGGTGGGATACATTAAGATTGATAAACATCAAAGGCAAGCTTCCAATTCTTTCTGGTTCAATCATATGAGATAATGATAGAACATATTGAATGTCTAGAGAATGACAATATTCAATGACGTATGCTTTCAGGTTGAGGACCTGAACGATGAGATCATACAGATACTAAGAGTTTGTACATGCTTATTATGTCCCTAGTTAGATGTCATTGTGGAAGGTAGATAGACAACAATGACACACAAGACTAGATTTTGTGTTGGTTGATGACAAAATCTCATTAGTCATGATATGGAGATATCAAACCAAACACATAGGTACTTGTTAGAGAACAAGTGTACCGAAAAGACCCACCGTGAGTTTGACACATGGAACCATGACATGGTAGTCATAGTCAGTTCTCATAGTGATGGTGGTGAGTGTGATTCTTTGACTTGAAATCACTACACTCAACACATGTCGTTGGGTACATTTTGACATCATCAAACACAGTCCTAAAGCATGGGTTGTTATAAAGGTGATGAGTGGGTGGCTTTGACACATGGGGGTTTTGAGGGGTGAGTGATAGATATGGGATTTGTCCCTCCTGAGGGAGTTTGATATCCATGGCCACTTGATGAGTAGGATTGAGATAGGTGTGCACACATGTGTGAATCAGTATGTGCAATTGATGTCATACATATCTCCTCCAATCTACTCTGAGATCAAGAAAGTGAATGAACGTTGACAGGATGACTGTTTCATGTCTCGAGTTCATTCGGGATATTAGTGACAAAGGAAGTATACATTCACTGTAACATCATTCACAAATTGTAGGATTGAAAGTTGTTCTCCAACTTTCCTTTTCACTTGGGTAGCACTGATGTGTGACTAGGCACCACTCTTTGCTTGTGAAGTTATAAGTATTATGGACTTTCACTGCCAACATGAAATGGACCTGTAGGGTCACACACATATGATTTAACCTGGAAGAGGAGTTTATCCACAAATGATGTTTAGATTGATTACTAAAGGAGTTTAGTAGTTCAATTAAACACTCAATCAATTGATAGCTCAGTATCATAGTGTTCAAGGTGTTGGACCGATTGATTAGAGTATCATATTGATTGAAACTGCAATTGACTGATTTGCATAGTCTGCTGCCCCAACCGATCGGCTCAAGTTGTGAGTCGATCGACTCATGCGTCATGAAATGACCGACTCAATTGTTGAACCAGTCGATTCGTGGACCAACCGAGATCGTTTGGAAAATCAGAAGACTATTTTGCAAATACAATTTGTTTCACTTGTACAAATTTGATTTGGATAAGGATTAATATTTGATTAGTTGGAAACAAATATGAAAGTCAATTTGAGTTGGACCAGGACAACGAACCGATCGGCTCAAAAGTGAACCGATCAGCTCAGGTGTCCCAACTGACCAGTTCAGGTGTGAACCGATCGGCTCAGGTCCCCAACCGACCATTTCATGCTTGAAATGATCAGTTCAGGTGGCGCAGTTGGTTGTTTTTGTGGAAAATCTCAAATCCTTCTACTCCTGCTTTAATCTCGCATTGCCCAGGATAGAGAACCCTGTCCCATGACCCTCCTATATATAGGGGTATTGGGGGCTTCTCAAAGTAGAACTCAGAACACCAGTTGCTCTACAAAGTTGTCGTTCTCTCTGGTTGTGGTAACCAGGAGAGAGCTCGAGCAAGTGCTACCCAATAAGGGAGGCACAATAAGGAAAAGACAACTACAGAAAAGCAACTAGTTACAGGAGAGTGTGTCGGTGACTAGTACTCTGACAGGAGGGTGCGACTCCTTCCGATTCCTTATGGGACAAGGAGATCGGAGTTCCAGGTGGTCAGTGTGGACTACTTTAGAGGTGGGAGACTTCTACCGCTCAGAGGACAGCTGTCAATCCTGACAGTCCCGGTGAGACCAGGAGCTGCTTAGACACCGTCTAAGACTGGAGGTGAAGACCACGCAAGCCGCGAGGTAACGTCACCGAGCAAGCCTCGGGACAAGGTATGTTTCTACAAACCAACTTTCCTACTGTATAGACGTTGACACGATTCCTTTATTCTGGGTTTGGGAGAAGATTTTTTTTTCCACTGCCTTCTCTGTCTCCCCTATAACCCAACAGTTTGATGGGTGGTTGATACACTCACTTGAGTGCATGGTCAAAACATATGTGGAACTTTGTAAGGTTGTTACTTATGTACATGTAAATGTTGGTGGATACCTAATGTTGTTTAGATAGTGGATTAACCAAGTTAATGATGATTTTCTAACCCTAGTATGATCCAAGAAAGTGGGAGATGACATAATTAGGGTATGGTGATTTATTTATGATATGGAACTCTAATCGGCTATACATGCAACCCTAACCCTAATGTCGGAAAATATGATGTGTTTTCTTGTTTCATTTGAAGTGGTTACCACATTATGATGTTTTCTCTCTCGTATTTATGTACCCATAACCTTGTAGGTAAATGAATTCCATAGCTTGTGTATGCTATAGTGGTGATCATATGGCACATGGTGATGGATATGAGACTTGATGAGATCATATTGATGTGATGGGTCCTATGACCTAGCAGAGGCTTAATGCCTAGTAGGAGGTGTTATCCTCCATTGAGATGATTGAGGAATTGATATTCCCTAGTGATGTAACATTGATGATAGCCTTAAGATTGGCAATGCTACAAGTATCATGTGGTGATGTGACAAGTTCACATCTTATATGTTTTATATCTTCTGAGGTTGTATTATGCCCTTATCTTTGTAAATCTTGTTTAGGGTTTATACGTTGTAACTTGATTGATGCTAAAAGATGCCCAATTAGACTAACTAATCAAGTCAAACTCTAATCATGTAGTTTTATTGTGTTATAGATCCATCTTCAGTGTCAGTACTTGCTAGATGGTGAAACATGTTCTCACTTAGTGGAAGCTCAGAGTCATATATTGTTGAGTATATGCATTTCATAGGATTGGCTATAGCCATACCCTTCCAGGAGAATGGTCGAGACCGTATCTCAATGATGTGATACAATATATGTACATGATATCTTTTGAGGATGACTTTGCTCATACCTCAGTAGGAGTGAGAGTGTGGTTGTAACTAAGTTTCACTAGTGTTGTACCTACCAAGGCAGACTAGGCTATTTTATAGTTGGACTGTATATGTCACTACAGTAGACTCGGACTGATGGGGGGGTGGAGAGATCATTGGATTCCAACTCTTCCATTGATCTTGTATGTCACAGATTTCGACTTAGCAGTGGTCAGTTGGAGCATGAGTGGTATACCTCATCTCCTCATGGCATAATAAAAGATGTAACACAACCGAGTAGTGTATTTGCTTAGGGTCAAATATAAATAACATTGGATGACCCCTTTGCCTTATCTTTGTACTAATTTCTTAAATTATAATGCGGTAAGAGAAACCAATTGTTTATACATGTTATTCATATTACTTATTAAAGTATTAATTGTTCTATTGCTCAGTGGTAACTTCTTAGTTTGCTTAATCTATACTATCTATTTAATACATATCATTTAGCTAAATCTGCTCAACCTGTTAAATATGTTATCTACCCTGTGACATTGGTAGAGAGTTATATCTCTCGTTGGGACGTTTGGTATCACCCCGTGGGTTTCGACATCTTTTAGGTGGCCGTGTACGACAAGGTAGAGATCGTGTTGTTGAGGTTGAGTAGATAAGAGGAGCAGTAGCTGAGTAAAGGTTGGATGAGTTACTTGTGTTTTGTAGTAGAGTCCTACGCGTCGTCCCTGTACTCTCCAATCCTTAGGGGAGTTTTGTAGATGTTGTATATCAAGATAAAGTTTTGGTTATATGCCTTTGTTGTACAAGATATGGCATGTATGTATATGTGATAGGTTATCATATGTACTGGTTGTGGCCAGTGATCTAGTGGATAATGTTTTGTAATAATCTTTTAGCAGGTGATATATAATATATATATATATATATATATATATATATATATATATATATAGAGAGAGAGAGAGAGAGAGAGAGAGAGGTGGTTTTGTGGGCTCAAATGTGATAAGATCCATTTCTCATGCTTATGTGCAATCAGTTTTAATTTCCTATGTTTTCTAGTAACCTGGTTAATTAGTGTTGATTTTGTGATTTGTTTTGAGTAGTCTCACTTTACGTGGCATGGGCTGTCACATTACTGGTCAGGTTAGAGTCAAGGGTTTTGACCTGAAAATCCTTCTTTTGCAACTTTTGGGTCTAGCCAAAAAGTGTTGACCCAAAATAAAATCTGCTCAACCTGAACCCTATTGCCACCCTTACACATGCCTACTCACATCTTGGAAGCAAATCCGTTCTAGATGGAACACTTGTGCTAGGGACTTCTTGGCATGACCGTGCTGCTGGACTTCCTTGGAGCTGCTTCAAGTTGATGATTCTAGGGTGATTTTGGTATTTGTAACATGACTGTTCGTGGTACCACAATCATGTTGGAGTCTTGTTCTTGCACTTCTATCTTTTTTTTTCACCATTCATGGAGTTTTTTGCTTTAGCTTGACTCTTGGCTAATAGGGGTAGGTTGGGGAATCTCTTGAACTATGCTTGGAATCTCCTATGGTAGAGAAACCCTTAGATCATTGACCTTCTATCCCGTCCATCCTAAGCATGGTCAAATTGCTTGAAAAACATGCAAAGAACCTCCATAAGTGCATTTGAAAATAATACGCCTATTGACAGAAATAATATGTAACATGAGATGTTTAGATGTGATTAAAGAGTAAAATGACACAGTATGAAGCCCTAAAAGAGGATCTGTGATGATTTTGAGAACCTAAATATGTATCGATTGGCTTATAGTTTCTTTTCCCACTTTCTAGAGTTCTTTTGGATTTTCCCATCGCTTGTATATGGTTTTATTTAAGAACTAATGAGGAGTAGCATGCTTTATGATAAAAAATGGCATGATCATAACATAAAAAAATCCACAATAAGATCCAATAATTTTTTTGTAAAAGACGTCCAACAATGAGAGGAATGTTAAGCCCTTCATGATAATATCCCATTAAGCACATAAAGAGATCAAGAAAGATAAATGAAGACAATGATAAGGAATGTTGTGTCCAACATTATCATGAAGAGACATGAAAAGCAAAACCATGAATTAAACTTTGTAAAGGATATCTCAATACCAATGCAAAGAATGTTAAGTCCTACATGATAGAGAGATACAATTTAAAGATAACTAGAAAAAAGATAAGCTATATACCAATATTAAGGAATTTGAAGCCCTTCATTAATATAGATAATACATTAGAAACAAGAGCTATAAAATCTGGCAAGATATAACATGATGTTGAACTCCCACTTTATCACATACTCAACATAATTTGAGCTCAAACCAAATAAACATGCTATAAGAAAAAGATGTCAAATAGATCACTAGGGACTGATATACAAATTGTTAGATAAATCATTTTGCAACTCAATGATCAAATAAACATGTAGCAAAATATTTAAATAATTAATATTGAAAAAATAAAAACAATCATTAAGGCTATCAATCTATTTGGATTGGAATTATACACAAATCAATATCCCTCTTGGCTCCTCATCACATTACCTAGAGATCATATATCCATCGCCTCAAAATCACCCGTATGAAGTTCTCATCACAAAATTAACAAGAAGAACACATATCCTAGATTCCTACATAAAAAATTTCTTACTCAAAATCTAATAAACAAATAATATATTGTCCAAAAGGTATTGAAAGAGAAGAAATAATTAACTCATAATGACGCAAATCCATACAAATGAAGATACAAACAAGAGTAACAAATAAAAATAATGGACTAGTCTCACACCACAATAGATAAAATACACTATAATCATGTCCATGACACAAGAAATAGGTAAGTATAAGATGCTCATGGATAGTTTAGACGTGTAGAAGATAGGCTCTATGGTGTGTGAAACACCCTTCAAATAATAAATGTAATCTTGGGCACATCCTCTGGCAGAGTGCCTCTCCACATAGAGTTCTCAAGTCTTTGATACTCGTTGGTGGCATCTAAGACCTTGAATGAACCTGATAGGTCTTGAAGCATTACCTTGGACGTCCCCCAAAATTTTTTTGTATCATTATGCAAAATATTAAATCAAATTAAAATAATGTAATGAATGTGAGTCGTCTATTATAAACCAGAAAAAGCCAAAAAAGTGATTGACTCAAGTACTAGTCAACTGACATGATATGACAGTGAATATATGTGCTATGTTTATAATTTAGTTACACAAACATGGGATTTTAAACCTCTCAATTCCAAGTTCGGATGTGTAATATAGAGTTGTTTCATTAACTTATTATACTTTTAAGATACACACTCTAGTGATTGGAGTCGGGGTGTGAGAATTTGAATTATTTAATCAATTCTTGAGAAATTAATGGTCATTATGAATTACACCATTCCTTTTCCTATATCTTACAATTAAATATAAAAATATATTAAATACCAAGTAAGTTGCATAAAGTACAGAAAAACCTAAAACATGTGAAGTAGCAATAAAATGCACTATAAACATGCAAAACTAAATATAAATTGCACATAAAAACATAATGAATATACATTCATCATTGATCCCAAACCACCCAGATATATGTTACATTGAGAAGGATGCTTCAAGGTAATCTTGTCCTAAGACTTTTAGGTTTCAAGGACAATTTGAGATGGCCAAGTTTCCCTCTACAACTAGTCCCTTTGTAGAAGTTTATATTGTACCTTTTCTTTATTGAATGCCACCCTTGTGGTGAGGAACAATGAGAAATCATGATGATATAATAGTTTTAGTTATGATGTAATACTATAACATTGCTTGATATATCATACTAATAACATCCATTTTTGGTTTTTATCTTAGCTATAAATATCTTCATTATCTTAGAACATAGAGATATAAATATCTTTATTTTGCCTTAGAACATAAAGAAATATCAACATTTATCGGCCATATCTTGATATTATCTACTTGTATGTGTGAAATATTAACAAACAATGTTCCTATGTGAATTTGAATGAAAATCGTGACTTATTGAACTTTTTCTCAATATCCATCATGATTCCTTTATAGGGACATGAAAAGAACTTGCCATCAATGAGAATGAGGTCCACCATAGCCAAAGATATAAAACCATCCACCAATAATATACATTGAGTATGGTTATTTCATGGTTGAGTAGCTAGCTGGCATGCTCAACACCAAATAAGCATATCTCATGTTTCTAAAGATTAAGATACAAGATCCTTGTCTTAAAAGCCAACTTGACCAGTCGAAAAATATATGGTCAGATACAAAGAGTGGCTTCCAAAGCCTTCAATTATATGATCAATGTACATATTGTTCAATAAAACTAGATTAAAGACATAATAATCCAACCAAAGGGTATATCACTCAAACATTAGTGACAACCTTTCTTAGATACAATTACCTCAACTAGACTCCACCCTTTGACTGAAAGATATTATACCCATAATATGGGCCCCATGCCTATAAATAGAACACCTCCACTAATGTTCTCAACGTACTTAAAAACCACCCATTCTCCCACTCTAGTTCAACTTGGCCAACCTCAGTGCACTCATTGTCGATCCTTTTCCTACAATAGCATGCCATTTTACTAACAACCCCCATATAGCCAGCCATAGATTGTCATTCCATCCTAAATTACATCCCAATAAATATTAACTACTAGAACAAAGTTTTTGGTTATGAACAATGTCATAGAGCTTTGAAGAAGATCTATTCAACATCTTCATATAAACCTAAAGTTCTCTTATGACTTATCATCTTTGACTATAATCTCCCCAACTATATGTACAATCGATTGAACTCAGCTACATCGTAGAGCACTCTAAAGTTGACAAAAATGAGTGACTACTTTCCATCTCTAGATTAGAGGATATGTCCCTAGATCCAACTACTTGTTTACTATAATTATCATATTATATAGATATCAATTTTGTTCTCTTACTAACTATCTTGCTAGTTCAAATGTGTCTCTACTATGTTCACGATGCTCACAATGTATTTGTGAACTCAAGTAGAGAGAATATCTATTCCACAGTGAATGAGGAAGGCCACATTGATTCTTTTGATTATTATGTCATAATAGTTAGCCTTAAGAAAGGTTTTGTCCCCTAAATCTAAATGTTCTACTAGAATCTGTGAGAAGGATCAGCATATAGATCTTAACAATTGACTTAATTGGTATAATATATATCTAGTGTTAGTTGTAAAGGAAGTAGTTTGATTGAGTAGGGAATGACTCCATTTTGAGTAGTTTTATCTATTACCAACACAATAGTGATATAGTTTATCTTTGTTTTAAATCTAAGATCTCAAATTAAAAATCCAAAAACTTTTAATATGAAAGTTGAGGTAGTCAGTATAAAGAAATTAATATTTTTTGGTTCAATACCAAGATCCTACAAGTGATCTTGACTCCACTACAACTGAATTCAAACACTTGCGAACTAAGAATGTTGTGTTATTAGTTATACAATTTAAAACTTCACACCATCATCTGAAATAAATTTATTGTATTCAATTGGATACAATCTATGTGTCCATTGTTGTTTTATAGATGTGTCAAGTTTTTGACTTCAGTGTCGAGGATCACGATGAATGCAAATTTCGACTCATTTAATTAGTCCATGTCACACACTTCTTTACAATTTTATTGTATCATTATTTTTTTGATCCCAATAGAAAGCTTGTTTGGATACTATACCCATTGAGATGGGAGATCAAGGCAAGAACTATGAGTAGGAAAGGAAC